>VZTQ01005965.1:0-20408 GCA_013400755.1 Pelecanoides urinatrix
ACGTTCAGCTTTGTGAGGAGTTGTGAGGAGTGATGCTGCCACTGAAGAATGGCCATAGATTTAGTAAAGGAAATCTTGATTTCTAACTCCAGGTCATGAGGAAAAAGCCTTTTGGAATTTCTCCACTTCCCCAATCATTTCTTCTTCATTTCATTTGTGCACCTTCTGAGCTGCTGAGATAGCACCCCAGAAGCACTGGACAGTGAGAAACCTCTGGGTAGCAGTAACTGTCCTCATGCTAATACCCTTGCCACCATCAGTTTATGACTTCTCTGCTGTGGACCAGTACAGGTGCCTGTGCTGCTACATGCCGAACCAGGATTGTGGAAATGCTCCAGCAGAAAGAAATTAGTATGTCTCAGGTGAATCAGTTTTCCACCATGCTTTTGTCAGGCCAATGTAGCAGGCAGCATGAGGGATGCAGCTAGGAGCAGCAATTTCTCAAACTACTGCCAAAAATCATGCCACAGCCTCAGACAGAGTGAGTGGACCCCAGTGGACACTGGTTGCTCACCAAGTGACACCAAATGTGTTATAACCCTTGAGTGTGAAGTAGATGGAATTGTTCTATTCTATCACAGTGTTTTCTGTTAAGAGCTGCAGTGATCTGCTTTCAATTAGATTCATTCAGCTTGCCACAATCTGACACACAGCCACATTTTTATATTTTTTGGACTTCTGTTTCCTACAGCGCTGTTCAAGACCTGGAAGTAGAGAAGAATCACCATGTTCCAGGGCTGGCTGGGAAGCAGCCAGCTATGGAAGTCCACCTAACCAGTCCTCATCTCCTCAAATACATCAAGATAGGCATTACAACTTTGACAGATCACTCTTCACAGGTACACCAAAGCACACTTGGCAAAAACACATAGAAATAATGTTCCACCTCCTCTCCATGTGATCACCCTTCACAGTGATGTGTATTAGTGAATGTCTGGGCTGTAAAACCAAAATGGCCTTTGGAAGATACCAAATTTATTCAAACAATAAATTGCACCTGTTCTTCACAAAATTGAGAATGAAAGTTCTGCTAAGGAGCAGCAGTACTGTAAACTCCCAATAAAGGCAAATGACATAAGAAGCAGCAGTAAGCTCTGTGACGACATGTAAGCTGATGATCAGGCTGCTTAGCAGTCTGATCAAAGCCTATGCGATACCTGAACAAATTGCTTGCATTTGTATTTTAATTTGGCATTGGTTTCTTTTTGTCAGATGCTGGTTTGATTTTAAACATCAAGTGTGCAAATTTATTTCAGAAAGTCCGAGCCTTTCAAGAAATTCAAGCTAGCTTGAGCTTTAAAAAGAAAGCTAGCGATCAGTATGTGAGGCTCACAGAAGAACTATTTACTAACTGAAGCTTTCAGAGCGCTTTATTGGGAACAATCATGGTTCTCTCCCTCAATACCAACTGAAAACAATGTCTAAGCCTGTTCCAAACTCAAGTTTATCAACATCTGAAATACAGCTGGCACAAACTCTAAGCACAAACACTATGCAGCCAACAAAGCAAATAATAAATACATCATTAACCTTCTGCCTACTCTGTTATTTGCTATGGTGGTCCACTGCTGCAATGAATAAGGTCACCACACCTCTCTAGCAGAACGTTTCTTGCAAATTCTCCATATTCATGATCGCCTCCAGGCGGGGCTATGAGCACTGTAGACTCAGAATAACCAATGTGTTACATCAACTGTGTGGATGCCCCAAACCCAACCATGCCCAACCATAGCTCTGACCCAACAAAGCATTGTAACTCAAATAATTTCACTAACATCACTGGAATCAGTGATACACTTGATATTGAACTGGTATGTAAAGTCTTCATGTGGTTGGATTCTGAACATTCAGCACTTTTCAGGATGATCAATAGACTGGAAAGAAAAATGAGTGAGACAGAGGCAATGAAACCATTCTTCTATTGCTTCTTGGTATGAGAACAGGAGACGCCTCAAGGTAGTAAAGAGCTTTTTGTAATGAATTTCATTTGGGAAGGCTCAGGGGGGAATCTTATTACTGGGGAGGAAGGGGGCAGTAAAGAAGAGCGGCAGCCTTTTGGCATCCAGTGACAGGTTGAGAGGCTATGACCACAGACTGAAATCTGAAATACAGGAAATTCCATTTAAACATAAGAAAAAACATTTTTAGTAGCAGCTATACACTCATAGGGCATGATTTTTAAATAATGTTGAGAATAACCACACTAGTAGGAATGCTACTCTCTATTCCTTTTGGAATTGAAATAAATTCTCAATGCATTACAGTCTTACTTTTAGCAGACGTTTCTGACTTTCTTATGGTTTATAATCTGTAAGTAGTTTAATTACAAGACAAAAGTTTTATTTTGCTTTACCAACTAAAATGGAACTAAACCTAATAAATCCAATTACAATCTACCTGGCTCCACAATAACACTCTCAAGAGTCCATTTCAATGATAACTGTATATAGTTACAATATGCATGTGCTTGCCCAAAAAGTGTGAGACAGTGAACCTATGCAGTTCTGAATATGCTAGTAAATCTCTTCTGTTACACAGTAACTCTTTTACTGTCTTGAAAAGAAAACAACATTTCTCATTCATCACTTAGAGGAAGCCAAAAGAAATCCATTCCACATTCTCCATAGAAAGCTAGCTGTTAATCCTGCTGTGTGCATGAGATATGGTGTGTCAGACTGGATTGGGAACAAGTAAAACTGCCACCGCTTGACTCAGCATACCCACTGACTGTACAAGGCTCCAGAGGTGGCACACCAGAAGCATCACCACAGCTCCAGCTCTCCACCTAGACAGAGCAAAAGCTGTTACAGTCAATTCCCGCATATAACAACCCAGTTCTCTTCAAAGCCTCAGAGCAGACAATGCCAAGCAATGCAATCTTCCTAGACAGCTTTTCTGAGTTGTATCACCCCTCCTATAAATACAGCAGTTGCAAAGCAGGTGTACTAAACTAGATGATTAGTAGCATATGGTTATCAGCCCGACAAATCTTTACTGAAATTTTTCCTTCTTGGTAAACCAAATACACAGGGTGATTTAATAGGGGGAAAATACAGATTGGAAAAAGGGAATTTTAGACTACCATTTTGTACCTCAGAGGTACAAAGATTGTGAGCTACATTATCCAGCTACAGCGAATCACATTGAAAGAAAGGTGTACCTTTAGCAGACTAACTCAAATACCAAGGCTTATGCAACACTTAAGCCACACTTAAGCCCTATCTGGAAATCTTCCTGTGGTACACAGGGTGCAGGGTATCAGAACAGGAATGAAACATTTCATGCAGAGAGGAATAGAAATAACAGCTACTAGATGGTACTGAGAGAAAGCTACAGATAAGCTACATAGAACACATTGAAAGGACAAAGCAACACATTAGGAAATACCAACATCTTAAAAAAAACAAACAAAAAAACAAATAAAAAAGGAACTATTAAAAAAAAATAAAAATAGGAATGGATTAAAACGAAAACAAAAAATCTGGGTATGTTCACCCATGAGCCAAAGAGATTAAAGAAATAGTATGAACAAAGATCAAAAGGCTGGCAAAAATTAATACGACATCTGATAATTGGTTTAGTGATAGATTCTAGCTATTCATTTTGCATCTTTTTTGGCTAATAACGAAAGAACAGTTCCTGTTGTGCCCATATGACTATAACCACAGGCCCCATCAGCACCCCCATATCTTCAAAGCATGAAACTAAATTTCAGCCCAATCAGCTACCAAAGTCCCTAGCAACTAAAGCTGACTCTGTAGTCACAGGGCTTTTATTGATACCATTCTGAAATGTGTAACGTTTGACAGGGACTCTTGGTCTTGTTTGGGGAGTGAGCTGTAAAAACTGGAAGTTTTTGTGGCTGAGTATCTATCCGCTTGAAAAAGGACTTGAGAAGAAATACTTCCTCCGGGAAAGAGCGTAGAAATGGATTGTGTATACTCTATATTGCCATCTTGTAAATAAAATCATGCCCTTCTTCTAAGATGTCTGGAAGAAAACAAATATACCCAATTAAAAAATGCATTTTGCTCTCCATTTCTCCATTAAATGGTCAGACTGAATACAGAGATACTCTCAAAATGGCTACTCATAGAATTAAAGTTTTGCAAACTGAATTTACTTAGCTGTGGTTTCAGCAAAAGGGTTTTTTCTGTCTTTTTAAAAATTATTATTATTATTATAGCTCTTCTTTCTAGAGAGCAGGTCTGAAACAACAGAACACTTCTAATACACTGAGAATCAACTAATGAAAGTGATTGTGCATCAGCCACTTTGGTACAAGAGAACACTGCCAGAAGCAAGCAGGCCTGTTAAAGTTGTGAAGACTCATTCTGGAAAGGAAAACGAAGGTTTTAATAGCTATACCATTATTAGTGATGAAGGAGAAGAAAGTATTTCAAAGGGCTGAATCTCCTCCCTAAAAAGTGGCACTATATTCCTGTTCTATTGCAGTAAATATTTTCACTCCTAATCACAGTGAAATGTGTCCCTCTGTTTTAATTAGGTTTTGGTTGCCATCTTACCATTTTTCACAACTTCATATGCAAGAAGCAGTTCCTAAAGATAGGAAGAAGTGTTCTGGCAAGGTGTTCCATTAGCCAAATAATCTAGGGTATACTGTACTATGACATTACCCCAAAATCATATGGTATCTTATAGTACAGTTTCACCACTCTGAACTACCTAGCAGCATCACTGTCGCAGGACAATATTGAGAATGATTCCCGACTTATCTATACAAAAGGCTTGACCCATCTTTTGATTTCTGTACCACGTTTTCCTATAACCAGTGTGCGTGCATGTTTGTATTTTTTTGTGGCAGTGCCAACTCAGCCACATTTACTGTAAAGTAACTTTCCGATTCTGTCATGGGTAAGGCATGTAACTAGACGATGTCTGACGTCCCCCTCCATCACATTTCCTACTGTGTTAATCCTTGCTGTTTGTTCCTTTGGCATCCATTCACCCAAGCCTGATAACAGCACTCAAGCAGTACTGCTAAATAAACCAGGACATGAGTTGTCGGAGAATTCTTTTGACTAAAACTCTTTTATGAGATTTTCTTGTTCTGCACTAAATCTGCTTTCTCAGTTTGCGCAATTTGCTTTTAAAGCAAAATAGGCCGACCCGCCCGGTGCGCTCGCAGCAGCAGACCCCGCCGGGGGCCAGAGGGGAGTTGCTGCTGCCAGGTACATCAACACCCCCACGAGCTTCACAGTGATCCCCGAGTACTCCGTGGGGTGCACAAGCCCCCCAGTTGCCCGCCGGGGCACGCCAGGCCTGCCGCTGCCCCCACTGCGCTCGGCAGAGCCGCATCCAGGCGCCTCCTTCTCCGGACCCGTCGTCGCAGCCTGGCGCCTGAGGGGGAGAAAGCGACATCACTCACCGTTTGACACACCTGATAAACAACTCACACGGGCAGACCAGGAATTGACCTTAAGGACATGCATGCCGCCATCCCGCCTGACATTTAAGCGCCCCACTAGCACCCCCAACCCTCCCGAGGCTGCGCATGCGCGGACCCGCCCGCGCTCCCCGCGCGGCGGGCGGAGCGGGTCTTTACCCTCCTGTCGCCGTCTGACCGCGCCTGCGCCGGGCTCGCCGTCGTGTGGGAGGCGGTGGCCCTGGGGGCTGCCGCTGTCGGCGGGGGAGAGCGCCCCTGTCCTCGGGCTGCCGGCCCGCCAGCGGTTCGCTCCGCAGCAGCCGTACCGGGCCGAGGCCGCTGCTGGGGGCTCCGCTCCCCTGCCCAGGGCCCGACACAGCCCTCCGTGTGCCTCCCGCCGTCGCTCCCCTGAGGCGGGACCGTGCCCGCGTCCCCGCCGCGGGATGAAGAGGATCTTCGGGTTCGGGAGGAAGAGGAAGGGGCAGCCGGCGTCCGACAGCGCCTCCCTGCCCTGCCCTGCCGGTGCCTACCAGCTCCGGCAGAAGGACCTGGGCAAGCTGCACCGGGCGGCCGCCAGCGGCGACCTGGCCCAGGTGCGGCAGGGACTGAAGAAGTACGGCATCGACGGGCGGGACAAGGCGGAGCGGTAAGGGGGGGAGCTGCGCCGGGTGGGCGCAGAGGCGCGGTGGGGGGGTCCCGGCAGCGCCAGGAGCCCCGGGCGGCCGCTGCAGCCCCCGGCAGCTCAGCGGCGCTGGGGGCGCACGGCCGCGTGGCTGGGGGGAGCGGCAGGGCTGGCCCCGCAGCCGAGCTCAGCCCTCGGCCGGGTGTGGGAGTCAGGCTTGTGCTGCCAGAAACCCTTGAATTCGGCCTAGCATCCAACTGTCGCCTTCACCTTTTTGCCCCGGCCTCCTCAGTGCCTTCGCTCCCGGAGTCGTCTTTCCTTGCCTGGGGGCGCAGGAGTGGAAGGGAGCTGGCAGCAGCCTGGCAAAGGTGGCCTGCAGAAGGAGCCTCACGGCCATTCTCCAGCCAGGCTTTGAAGTCAAAATGCAATCGCATGCATCTGCGTGCATCTTTGAGGGCTCAGCGTGCAGGTTTAGTAGTTGACCCAAGAAAGCTGCACTGCCTTAACAGGGAGTAACTCAAGGACAGGTAGGCACTGCAGTTAAGAAAGAGTTATAGCACAGAATAAACGTGTTGTATATTGATGCTGCATGCACATTTGACTGGTGCGCCTTTTGTGACTGATGTGGCAGCAAAAGCAATAGTCTGATTTAAGGTGGCAGTTACTTAGTTCTTTGCTCTGAGGCTTTGGTACAGCTAATCAGTACCTTGGATTGGAAGATCTAGGCAGTGACTTGCAGGAGAAGCTGCTTCTTCTGGCAGGTGTTATTGTGTGCAGTTTTGAGTCAAGCACAGCAAGTACTTGGCAATTATATCTTAAGGAGAAGCCCAGGGCTGCAGCATAGCTCCTAGTGATCGTAGTAAGCGTAAGGAAATCAGCTGAAGCTTTTGGGTCTTGTATGTGTCAACACTTCAGTGCCTTTTCTGAAAAGATTCAGAGTCAAAACCTTCATGGTATTCTGAAGACATGCTGGTTTTATCAGAGTAGCTCAGCTTCGTAGGCTGTCTATCCTGAAGACTGGACTTTTGCTAGCCAGCTAGCTTATTGCCCTGAAAACACCTAAAAACGCCTAGATTTGTAGGAGAAGCAAAGAAGAGCATGGTAAGCATGCACTTCAGTAATGTGGGTTGTGTCCCTGAGTGTTACCAGTCAGTGTTTATGCAGCTGGACATGGAGGATGCAGTTTAAGGTGGATTGAATGCATTTTGTGCACACTCCAGCTGCCTGAGTCATGGTGCCCAATGACATTTATGGAAATAGCTTCTGAATGTTTCTCTTTTTTTTTTTTCTTCTTACTACCTACTCTTTCACTGTGGCTGATTCAGTCACTCGTCAGTTGTTAGTAGACCCTGGTAGGAAAATTGGCTAATTTTTGCATTTTAAGTTCATCTTGACCAGAAAGCTTTGTTTCTTCTGGAAAGGCTTTCTTCTGTGTGTCATGCTATTATCAGTGTTATAACTGGGCAAATAAAGTAACATGCTAAAAAAAACCAAGAGACAAGGCAGTGTACATACAATAGAGCACTGCAGTGGTTTTGGCGTGATAATGCCCGGTGCTGAAAAGCTGCTGAAAAGCTTAGGAAAGCTGAGAGGAATTCAGTGGACAGAGTCTGCCCGCTTGCTGCAGCCCCTGTGCACAATACCAGCCATGAGGGTTGCAGGCCCACCTATGGGCTCTTGGTGTTTGTGGCTGTGATATGTCGTGAGTGACCACCAGATGCAATTGTGTTTCAGAGCTTCATTGTGTCCTTCAGGGACTGGAAGAGTTGACATCATTGGAAATAGATGTAAAGAATAGGAAATGTGGGTAGTAATGGCTAAAATGTGTGCATTATTCATATGAATATCTCAGTTCTGCTCCTCAGGATTTCCAGAAGCAAAATCCTGCACCAGGGATGTGGCAAGTATCACACTTTCCATAAAGTGGGTCCTGTAGCCCACAGGACCTCCCAAAAAATGCGCTTGGAACAGCATCAGTTAGTAGCAGGCAGCTTTTCAGAGGTGGTCTAGCAAAGGCTTCAGCCTTGCTGAAAGACATAGGCAAAACTCAGCACAGAGTTGGAAGCACTGTAGGCACAATGCCTGCTAGTTGTGAATCCTGGGTCAAAGCTAATCGCTAAGAGAGATTTACCCTGTCAGCTGCCTGTCAGAGTGAACTCTATAGCTTTTCATTGCTTAGCTTATAGCTGCTGGGTCATCGGCTTTTTCCCTGTGGTCTCCCAGTGGGGTTGTTTTGCAGCGCCTCAGGCATCAGCAGTTCTCTTCTACCCCATGGGTGATCAGCGTAGTATTGCAGAAGCAGGAGAAGCAGAATCTGGGCAGGGTCCCCAGGGCTGGGTGGCAGAACAGCTTTGGTGTTACTGGAGGCCTCTTGCAGGGCAGGCAACTGTGAATACTCTGATGTTCTCTGCCAGCCTGTTCCCTGATGTGGATCTTCTGTGGAGCTCAGCAGGCCTTGCTCCAAGCAGAGCCATCTCCTTTCCTATTGGCAGACTGAGAAGCTTGGTTGAGGAGGGCAGCAATGAGTCCGCAGGTTTTCTGAAGGCTTTTCTGTTTGCACAGTTGATAGTGATTTCTTCAGGTTTGTCATGTTTCCTAGTGCTTGGTAGTAGCAGCTTTTAGGTGATCGTGGACTCCTTCATAATCAGTTCTGGTTAGCTTTCAGGTAATCTCAGTCAGTCATTTCTTCAGAGATGAAGGATCCTGCATACTTACATGGGAGTTTCTCAAAAAGTGGTGGTAGTCGCTCTTGAGGGACTCTTCTGTTGATGCTTTAGTCTCTTGTTCCCTGTCTGTAGCAAGACATTACAAGTTCTTTGAAGTTTTATGTGTTTTTCTTGTCCTCATCCTTATGCCATGGAAGAGGCTCATCAGCTGCCCTGTACCAAGAAGTATCTACATTACAAATTGCTGTGTTTCTGCATCACATGCTACTGCATTTGTGTACCTTTCCCTTTCCATTCCCACCTAGCCAGTGAGCCGTTGTGCTCCTATCTCTTAGCAAGGTACCAAAACAATTGCAAGGTTAGTTGAGCTTTCCTAAATACAGAGAAGGACCTACCCACAGTGATGCAGTTCAAAACTAGTGCTGGCATCCCCCTCAGTTCTTGAGGAACTGCAGGATTTTTATTGCATCACCTTCCTGGCTGTTTTCTAGCTTGTCTCCTGCTCTGTTGGGACAGGTGTCCTGTAGAGCAGCAGGCACTTTGCCTTCTGCACAAAGCAAATCTTGTGCTGCTTTGTGCCTGTGATTTATGGGGAAACACATGCAAGGACTTTCTGGGTAATTGTGTCTTTGGGTACAAGTAGGCTGGTTAATTGACATCAGACCTAGGTGTTCTGTGGTTTGAAGGAGCCCTTTTCTTTCTGGCAAGACTTTAACTTGAAGAAAAAAGTTTCATTTTCTTATGCTGATCATGTATTGTGAAAACACAATTCCCTCCTTGGAGAGGACTTCCTCTGTAGTAGGCTTTTTATGACTATGATACTTACGCATGTCAGGAAGGTCAAATATTACTTTCCTGTAGTCAGGATTACAGTGTTCTGCTGTTTGGTTTGCTACAAGTCATCAGAGTGCAAGTGTGGTGGTGTGCTTTCTGCCGTAGTAAACAGCTAGAGAAAAAGCAGAAATTCTCAAAGTGCAGAGAAACACTAATATTCTTGCTATACAACCCATCTCCTACATCTCTGATACACTTCTGGCACGTGAATGATCATAGAAGAACTTAGAGGTTTACTTGCCATAGTCCTCAGATTCCCAAGCTTTGGTCTCTGTTGCTGTGGCATGTGTGTAGTCCTGCTGGAGGCAGTGACCAATGCCTGGGCACCGGAATCTGTTTGTGCAGATTCAGTTCTACAGTGAAGGAAATGTCACCTTACTAAGCGGACACTGTGGAGGGTTTTTGCTAGCCAGCCTCAGGCATTTGGTATTCAACTGCTGTTACTGGTAATGAAATGAGAAATCTTTTCGTAAGCTTGCTTTTTGCAAAGTGAAACTTGTGGCCATATCCATTTATCTCGGCCTGAAACTATTTCTTTAGTTGTCTGTTTGTGCTAATTTAATGTATTTAATTTTTAGGACACCTCTGCATCTGGCTTGTGCAAACGGCCATGTGGATGTCGTTACATATCTAGTAGAAAACAAGTGTAAGCTAAATCTTTTTGACAATGATAACAGATCGCCACTGATGAAGGTATGTGGAATATGTTATATTCTTGCAAGTGGGGCTTATAGATTATGCACTAAATTATATGTATCTTGCAGGATTCTTTACATAGACTTACGTAGAAACATGTATATTGTAATTAGCGTGGAATAGGCATATGTTAGCTAATCTTTGAAGGTGCTGTTATTTTCCAGCATTGGGAAGTTGAGGGAATTGTAACAGTGTGAAATGTAAATGCTAGAAGTTTTTCCTTTTTTGTGTGTTGTTACCAGGCAGTACAGCGTCAGCAAGAAAAATGTGTGGCTATTCTGCTAGAGCATGGTGCTGACCCGAATCTGGCAGATGCTGATGGCAACACTGCCCTTCACCTTGCTGTCATATCTCCTAATACATCTATAGCAGGGCTGTTACTTGAGCATAATGCCAATGTTGATGTCCAGAATAAGGTAAATTTTTATATGTGTTGAGGAAGTTCTTTCAAAAGTTGCATTAATATTTCTCTTGAAGGGTTTTTTGACTTTGATTTTTAACTTGACTTATTTTTCTGTCCTTTCAGGAGGGATATACTCCACTTATTCTTGCTGTCTCCGAACATCATGAAGAGATGGTAGAGTTTCTCCTTAAAAAAGGAGCTGACGTGCATGCTCGAGATCAGTGTGAAAGGTGAGGGGTTTGTCAAAACTCTGTGTGGGTGTCTCTAGTATTTTTTAGGTTGGATTGATGAGAGGCATGGGAATGAGCTCTGAAAAAAAAAAACAGGGAGCCACAGAGAAGGAGCTATTTCTGTGTGACTTGTGAAAGCAGATCTGCACTTGGCTGCTGTCATACCTCAGTGGATACTTTTCACATTGAGGATTGCAAGAAGGCATTGTCTGTGGTGGCCCTTCTGGCAGGAAACGTGCCATTAGCTCAGCAGCATTGCCTCAATTCAGAAAACCTCCTCCTGCATGGCAGCGTAGTTTGTATGTAAGTGTTGTCTATGTGGAAGCTTTGTCTGAAGATTGAACACTTAATTGTTTTAACTCCCTGTCCCATTTTATTTTTTATCTTAATACTTAATGAAAACTGCTTTTTCTTTTGTTCATTTTAAAGTAATGGGGAAAATACTTTGTTTGGAGACCAAACAGGAATAAAAATAATTACAGTGTCTGTGAAAAATGATCTATTTCATATCATATTTTGGATGTTTCAGAACCCCACTTATGACTGCTGCTTCTGGTGGGGAGCTTAATTTGATAAAAGTTCTTCTTCGATATGGTGCTGATGTTTCCCATAAAGACACTAATGGATGGACAGCTGAGGATTATGCTGTTATACATGGATATTCTAGGTAAATTTTTAAGTTTATCATTAGAATAAGTTGTCAGTTATCAGTGTGGATTTTTAACATTTTTGGTAACAGCACCAAGGTTTAATGGTGTGTTGAGACCTGTTTTGGAGCTATGCTCAATGACGTCTTCTGGTATGTATCATTCCTGTGTCGAGTGTTAATTTGGAAGTTGAGGAAAATTTCCACCCAGAATTCTGTTAGATTTCAAATTTTTGTTGCTAAGCTCACATCTGCCCAGTATAAACTCTAAAAAGTGTCTGTAGCCTACAGTTACCCAGAGGTGGAACCTGGCAAACTGAAATGCATGTAAACCTTCTCCTCAGACCAGCATGGTTGTCCTTACTGACTTCCACTACAATGACCAGGAACTACCAGCCTTTTGTTTCAGAGGAGATCTAACTGATACCCCTTTGGTTAAGATCTTAAGCAGTTCTACTCCTCTTATGCATAGTGTTGTATCTGTGGGTGTTCCTTCTCTAAGGTGGTTATGTGTACTTACAAGCTAGGCTGAAAAAAACGTACCAAGCAGGAGTTAATAACTTCATAGGTATGAATATGAATCTATAGAAGGAATCTGACTGAAGGAATATTAAAGTATGATAATAAGTGGCTGTTAGCTATTCTATTAAATGGTATATGCAACTATGTGGTTATTTTTACCAAATATATTTCCTCCCTTTCTCTATATAGTCTTAGTAAGCAACTGGCAGAATACGCAGACTGGGAAAACACAGGAGAAGCTTCTGCAGGTGGTGTACAGGGCATCACAGTACTTAGCACTCCTCACCCGGTGGGAGCTGCTGGCTTTACATTGGGCGCACCTGCTGTGGACAGAGGAGGTAGGATCCTTAACCATGGAGGAGCTCATGAAGAAAATCACTGTGGCCTTTTCTTTAGGTGGTTTGTATTGTTAAAGCTTATTGTGTTCAACATTGACTTTAGCAGAGGCATCAGATGGAGTAGCACAAGAAGTTTTGTGAATGTGCTGATTTGTTGCTAGTGGAGATTCTTCTTGTCAGGCAGTGAAGGCAGTTGTGATTTGTGTGCTATGTGTCCACTTACAGGTTTGTTGCCTTCTGCCCATCAGATTGCCCATCTACGTAGGTTTTCCTATAGGGAGAGAGAAGGGGGACAGGGAAGGAACTAGACCAGAGTGGTTTTGTTTTTCAAATGTGTACTTTTCGCTATAGATGGCCATTCAGATTGTGAAAATCCAATTGCAAAAGCAGTAGGTTCATTCTGAGTAGTTGTTCATCTTTCTGAAGTTGAGAAGCAACAGATGAGTTAGCAGGAAGATACATGTGTTGTTGATTTCCAGTGAGTTCGTGTGCCTTTGTTTTAATATTAATAATTTCACCTGCACTAAGCTCCTTTTAGTGAGTCATCTTATTTCTCAGCATCAGTTACAATTGTTTCCATTTAGGTGCTGTAGAGACATATTTAGGAAAAATTGTTTTGGAAAAGCAACAACAATGCAATGTCTGTGTATACTGTATCTTCTTGGACATAGTTTGATTTACAATAAAAATAATGCTTTTCTTCCACTTTCAGTAATTTTATGAAATAAACTAAAAAAATCTGTATTGCCTTGTGATCCAGAAAAACAATTAAATTGCCTTGTGATCAAAAAATTAACTCCTTCAGTGACTTTGTAAAATCCAATCTCTGCTTATGAGCTCACATAGCCCCAGAGGAATCTTAGAAAATTAATAATGTAATAGAAATGAAGTTGTTTTTCTTGTACTTTACATCTCAGGCCCTACAGTGGGAGGTATTCTTTCTGTGTTTTTTTAAGAGTGTTATATCAGAACCATGTGGCAAATAGGCAGCAGAGTGTTAAAACACAGTTCATTACTCCTTTTTTAAATATGTCAAGCAATATGAGCAAAACATGGGATATTTTTCTTCATTGACTTTTCCCAGATATGGGAATTTAATTTAGAGCCAACCTTTGTTCCTTTGACTTGGGAACAGTTGCTTTGATCTAAATTAAATTCCCAGATATGGGAATTTAATTTAGAGCCAACCTTTGTTCCTTTGACTTGGGAACAGTTGCTTTGATCTAGTCAGAGNAAGTTTCTTGAGAGATTGAAGGAAGATTTTTCTTTTTTTTTTTTTTTTTCCCTCCTGGAAAGGGCTTGGTACAGGTGGTTTAATCAGCAAAATGTTGCTTTCACCCAAACAGCACTCTCTGTTACTGCCTCTTGTGCATGTAGATAATTTCTGTGGTACCACATAGTAATGACTGACAGGCCTGGGTTATTTTAAAATATTTGGCTTGAATAATACTGTTGTGTGATTCCAAAACTGACATACCCTCAGGAAAATACAGGTTCTTGAACCAAATAATTTGCCCCATTCCTTGAAAATTATAATACTACTAATATAAGTCCCCAATATTATGGGAAATCTTTACTTCTTATCTTCATTTGAAGAGGCATAGTAAGTGTGAAGAGAATGTTACGTGGGTTAAGGACTTGAGAGGAGAAAGAGTATGCTCTGCTCTCAGTCTGTTTCTAGTAGGACTTGCTTTTCTTCTGAGTAGTGTGAACCTTTTTCTCCTTGTGCTCAGTCTCTTAAAAGGTGACCCCAGCGTGTTGAGTTAGAGAGATTAATAGCATATAGGGAACATTTATTGGCATTAATTCTGCAGTCCCTAGCTTGCACCAACAAAGCTCAGGTCCTGCATCATGAGAGTCCCTTTGATATGCTGCAGTAACAGACTTTGAAGCCTCTGTTATAGGAGAAGCTGGGATGATTTTGAGAGACGAGAGAAGCATCCACTTTGGAATTCCTTTCCTTTCTTTTGCTCTTCTGTACTATTTTTCTGGGATCTTCAATGTTGTCCTTACTTCTTTTGCTGCTTTTGCACTTGTTGAACATTCTTCAAACTATTCTCCTCTAGTGAGTAAGTCAGCATATTTGAGAAGTTGGCTCATGCTTATTTGAATGTTTACTTTTTGTCAGAACATGACCCTTTTTATTAATCACAGACAGGTTTGCAAAAACCTCCAAATGAATGGCTTCCAGCCCTAGCATATTAAGACACTTTTAGATTTGAAGTCCTTTTAGATTTGAAGATGGAATTTCTTTGGCAAAAAGTAATGGTTATGCAATTTTTCTAAAGGCAAGGATTCAGATTTCTAGTATGTCTACAGTGGCAGCTTTTTTTTTAGCTACTGCACTGCATATTAATATATTGTTCCTTCAGTGTTTCCTTGAGTCCCTACAGAAACTGTTGGTTTTTCATTGTAGAGCTCTTGGAAAAGAAGTGAGTGCTTCAGTGTAATTTACATCTCCTGAGGTCAGGAAAAGTTGTTCTGTATCACCTTTTAAGAAAACTGAGAAATGAAGAAGGGATGAGAAACCATCCTGAGGTCCTTTCTTAACTCTTTATGTGTGTGCTTTTGATAGGAGTTCTTTTGCCACATCCATTCCATGTATTTGTAGTAAAATCAATACAAGCAGGACTCCCTTGTGTTCTGAGACAAATGTTATGGCCTTGCCATGAAGATTTTTGGTGTTGGGTAGCTGCAATTACAGAATCACACCATTCATTGACTTAAAATACAAAATTTTACTAAGTGGGATGGGTAGAGCAGGTGGATAGTGATTTATATTCTAAAACTTCTGTTCCACAACACAGACATACATATGCACACAAACACACATGCATGCCACTCACCAGTCAATGCACCCATTCTGGTCCAGTTGTGGCTTGTCCTATAGCGCTGGAGGAACAGGGTATTCGTTCTGGCTGGTGGCATAGCTTCTGCATGTGAATAGTTTAGCATGGTCAAATCAATATAAGCAGGACTCTCTTCTCTTCAAATTGAGGTAGGAGGGGCCTATGTTTGCATCAGGCACCAACTGGCACAACTTTTAAGGTGAGCTGGTTTAAGGCAACAGGTTTCTGGGTTGCTTTTTTAGTGAGGGGTAACAAACATGCTAAAACTGTAACCTAAGATGAGTGAGTGTAAATAACATAATGGCTGTAAGTTGCGTGGTCGTGGAGCCAAGATTTCCTTCAAAATTTCTGGATAGTGTATCTCCAAAGTTTAGTTGTTGGCACCTAAGGATTTTTGGGATGCTTAGAGGGAGGGATTTTATGTGTGCTGTATGTATAAAGCACTCTACAAATATGAAGGAATTGCATTTGCAGTCTGTGCTAGATGAGGACTAGTCAAGTTGGCAATATAAAGTTGGCAGTAGAGTAAATTTCTGATAATCTGTTGCAATATTTCAAAATATTGGAATATGGGTATTTTACATGGAACAAGTAAATGAGATTACACTGTTTGACACTGTCCCTTGAGAGTAGAGTTGTGTAGATTGTGATTGGTTTTGTTTCTAGTACTTAAAACTGTAGAGTAGATTGATAGTCACAGTACACTCTTCCATTGCTATAGCTTTGTTGATGTGCTGCTTATGTTTTCCAAATTTCTGGGAATTCAGATTTATTCTGATGTCATTGTTTCATCTGTCCTTTCCATGCCTTTTCCTAAATGGATATAGGAATGCAACAATCTCCTAACCAGACATCAAGAACAGGAAAATCAAGGAAAGGTATTCTGCACAGTAGCATTTCAAATATGAAATATGTTTTATGATATATAAATACTAATACAATCTGTGATGTTTTTTATCCCGGAGGACCCTATTTTGACAGTTTCAGTTTTATAAATTAGATTTGAGAGGAGGCTTTGGGCACTTTTTATTTGTTTGCATGTTTTGCATGACTCCTTTATTATTGAATTGAGTGTTTGCTTTGTGTCATTAATGATAGTAAATAATTTTTTTAAAAAGATGTTCTTCTGTTGCTCCAAAATGAAAATGGACTTCAGTTAAAGAGGAAACAAGCAATCCCCAGAGACTGCTTTTCTAGATTCCATTTCTATGGTAGGGTATCAAGGTCTGTCTGAAAGCTAGCTCATGAACTTCCTCTGCCTTCTGAAGGACAATGTGACCTGGTTTTGATCATTGCTTAAAGTTACTATACATTGAAAGCAAAAGTTCAGATAACCTACTCAGCTGGTTTGATTAATTATAACTGAACTAATTTAAAATATAAATGAGGTCACCTGTCAAGAGTTTGTAACTGACTGCTCCACCCTATCTACCCAGCTCTAAGAGACAGGTTTTCATTCAGCTTGGGAGGTTAGCTGGTAGCTTAGACTGTGGGTACTGAGTGAGTTAACAGAAGACTGTGGTATGTGAAACTAATTAATATTTTTAAATGTTCTATTGTATAGGAAATACAATGTTGTAATAGGAAACATTAAAAATCAGAGACTGTGTTGATATTTTAACTGTTTTAGCTTGTCCTCGCACTGGAAGTTTCAGCCTCTAAGTTTTGTCTACGTGACATATCTACACTGAACATGTATCCTGTATTTTATTGTCTGAAAGCCTTATTCAGGTCAGGAGATGTACTCATCAAAGTTCACACATAAACCCTGTATTTAGGACAGACAAAATGTCCATGCTCATTTGTGGTTTACTGGTAGTAGACTAAGAGATGTCTTCAGGCGTGATATGCCTTTGTTCTCTTTTCCCTTTAATGATTTTGTCCAAGATGGTTGTCATCATACAACCTTATGGAAGGTCACCTATCTCCTGTCTATAAGCAACTTCATTTTGTCATGATAGTTAACAAGAATTAGTTATCGAGAGCTTGAGTAATGCTGAAATAGCTACTTTGTGGAGGTTATATTTGTTTGGTTTTTCCCTTCTGTCTTGGGAATTGAAGAGCCCTTTTGTTTCATCTTAGTTGTTGATAGTTGAGAGGTTTTAGCACTCTTCAGGCTGGACTCCTAGAGTTCAGATTTCACTAGTCCATCAGTGATGTGCTAGAGTGCTCTCTCATCAAGTTTGCAAATGGCTCCAAATTGGGGGGATCAGCAGATATGCTTCAGGGCAACGCTGCCATTCAGAGGGACCTTGACAAGCTGGGGAAATAGACTGTCAGGCCTGTCTTACGGAATTCAGCAAGGGCAAATGCCAAGTCCTGCACGTGGAAAGGAACAACCCCTTGCTACAAAACATGCTGGGACTGCTTGGCTGGAGAGCTGCTTTGCTGAGAGGCCCAGAATATCTTGGCAGAGAGTGAGCCAAGCATGAGCCAGCAGGGTGCCCTGGCAACTGAGAAGGTCAACAAGTGTCCAGGGCTGTATTAAGAGCAGCACAGCCAAGAGATTGAATAAAGTGATTGTCCACCCCTACTTGACACTCACTGGGTTGTGTACAGCTGCCTGGGTATAATTTTGAGCCCCCAGTCCAAGAGAGATTGGTCTTTCAACAGTGAGCAAGTTCAGTGGACGGCCATCAAACTCGTCAGCGGCAGGAGTACTTGCCCTTTGAGAAGACGCTGAGGAAACTGGACTTGTTCAGCCTAGAGGAGAGGCAACTTTGAAGGGGACGTAGCAGTATCTTCCAGTACATATGAGGAGAAGACAAAGCCAGGTTCTTCCCAGTGGTCCATGACAGGAGGCAGAGATACAAGAGGCACAAATGCAAACAAGAGTTTCTAACTGGCTGTGAAAAGCTTCACCATGATAAGGACAGTAAAACAGAGAGTTGTACGGTCTCCCTCATTGGAGGTGTTCAAGACCAGACTGGATAAAGCCCTAAGCAACCTTATCTGACCTCATAGCTGAGCCCGCTTTGAGGAAACGATTGGCTAAGAGACTTCCTGAGGTCCCTTCTGAGCTGATTTATCCTATGATCCTCCAAGTTGCAAGTTGCCTTCGTAACACTGATGAAAGCTTGGAGTGTAGTATAGAATGCCCTGGTTATGCCCTTTTTGTCTGTTGAATACCCTTCTTGGTGCAGTGTGGAGAGCTGCTGGTGATTCTTTTACCTGAGGATAAGCTTTCGGTCTTGATTACGTTTTTTGATTTTCCGTACCTTTTCAGAATAATCTGTAACTGGGTAGAGCAGCAGAGAGTGTAGTATATAGCATGATGTTATACGTAATGTTACATAAAATAGTAAAATCTCTGCGTGTGATGTGTACTCGTGTGTAATATGAGTACTTTGAAGGTTCATTAACTTACTGTCTTGCTAAACGACCACCATTTTGTTAACTAACATAGCATATTCATGCTATGCTTTATTTTTTTTTAGTTTAGAGATGTTTCTTAAAATTCTAGGTATAAGAGTCCACAGGAGATATAACTCTGGTATTTTTGTTTTCTTTTTTTTTTTGTTTAATTCAGTTTGGCTTGAAAAAACAGTTGTTTTGGAAACGCATTCATTCATGGTGTTTTGTGTTGAATTGACTACCCAAAGTTTCATTCTGTTACAACCTGTAAAGTTGTCCATGTTAAATATTTATATGTACTGGTTGATTTTTAGCATGTCAAATCTAATTTTAACATGTCATTTAATGTTTCAACAGCAATAGATGACTTTTCCCAAGGAGACTCAATAAGGTGAGACTTTAAAAATACTTAACACTTACCTGAGGAATTATTTGAAAGACACAATACTCACTTTGCTTTGCTTTTTAAGAAGCTCTGAGAAAGAGGGGAGTGATGACAGTTGGCACACTTCTGAGGAAGAAGAACTCGATTTTACCCCCAAGGTATGGTGACTTTACAGGAAAAATGTCCTGTAAAAATAAGTGATTTGAAGACAAGTTTTCTCTGGGATTGAAAGAAACTCCAGTTCCAGCCAATATTGTTTTCTCCTTAGAAGCAGTCTCTGGCCTGCCAGCCTTTCTTCTGCTGTGAGTTTTTTCTAAAAGAGCTGTAGATGTGGCAGAGCATGCAGTAGATTTGTAGTTTGGGGCAAAAGAGCAATAGGTGACGAGACAAACAACCACATTGTTTTATTTGTTCTTGTTCATTTGAGTCAGATCTGCAGATCTTATAAAACCTTTAGGTTTATAAGTTACTATTACAACCTATTCTGTCTTCTCCAAACATTGTTATTGTTTCCTGTAAATTTGGTGATAGAATCCTAACTGATAAAGAAAAAGGGCATTTATTTATCAAGATCTACTGAAATCCTTCATCACCTAGTTCTCCTTTCCTCCTCGTCAGGTTCCTCAAGAGCACTCAATGGATAAGTTACTTAAATGGGTCGTCTTTTTTCTTCTATGAGATGGCATTCCGTGCTTGCATGAAATCTCACACTGCATGTTTTCCCTCTTTTTTGAATGCTCGGGTAGTATTCTTTTTGTCAGCTACAAGGTCTTGTGCCTACTGTTTTTACTAATGTTCTGAAGGGTTATCAACTTCTGCAGTGATGTCTGGAGCATCTATTCTGTCGCACTGGGATTCTGCAGTGATGAGGAATCTGAGTGTGGTAGTTAAATCCACTCTGTAACGCTGGAGATGCAAACATGTTTAGTTTTAACATGATTTCGTTTTCTTGCACTGATTTAAATAGAAATTATATTTTTCTGGCATGATTTTGAAATTTAGGGATATTTTGGTAAGTGTGCTTGCAGGGACTAATTTATGCATTAAGTCTAGGAATCTTAACAGGTACTTGCATTGTGCCCATTTGCAAGTAAGCATCCTGAAACTGCAATCTTAAATACCGGTGAATTTTACTTAAGTATTATAAATACTAAAAACAGATTTTTAGAACTGTTATGCATGTGAACATAGTTTTGGAAATAATTGGCAGGATTAGAAGGACAGCCTGATTATATTTACTGTTCAAGATTTGATGTGAACAAAGGATTAGTTGTTGTTGCTGTTATTAAAAAAAAATGCTTTTGCTTAAATAAATCTTTATTTACAGAAGCTGCAGAAGCCAAACTTGACACTGTTAATGAATGCTTCCCAGCAGTTCAGGAAAAACAGTAAGCTATTTGGAAGTGATTGCATGATGTACTGATATATAAAAGTAGACTTGCTAAGTATTTTTTTTACTTTTTTTTTTTTTTTTTTT
>VZTQ01005965.1:20586-37442 GCA_013400755.1 Pelecanoides urinatrix
TTTTTTTTTTGCTATAGTAAATGAGAAAAGTAGCATTTTGAAGACACAGCACTTAGTCATTTCAGGGAAAAAAAAAAGTCATATTATTAAAATGAAGATATTTATCCCGTCCTAAGCCTTTAGTCCTTAGTCAAGTCCTTCCTCCATCCTGCCCATCCCTTACCTGGCTTCTTTTCCAGACATTCCTAGATGACTGCTCTCCTGTGCATTAATCTGGTAACATGCCTATTGCTATTTACATAACTCCTTTTGTTCACATGCATTTTTCCTTTTCTTGTGCTTTAAGATGGTGGTGATGGTTCTAGAATTGAAAGTCCTAAGTCACCAAAGAAAAGCCTCAAACAAAGAACCCCATCAGATGCAAACCTGAACAAAGGAGAATGTGGAGAATTGTTGAATCAAGATGTCTCGGATGCAAGCAACGTGGAGGAAGAAGAATTGGAGGAGGAGGAGGAGGAAGATGATGAAAATGATAATGGAGATGATGAAGATTATGAGGAGGAAGAAGAAGAGGACGACGAAGAGCTTACTCAAGATGAAAAGGAGGAGGAAGATCTGGAAGATGAAGAAACTCAGTCTAATGACATACTGGAGGAGGAGCAGGGGGAGAAAACAGAACCTAAAGGGGAAATTAATCAGAAATTGGAGTATTTTAGTAACATTAAGTATGAAGGGGAAGCTCAGTGTGAAACTGGAGATGTCTGTGATGATGATCATATAATAAGTAAAGAACTTGATGAAAAGGTGGAGGAATCTGTTGATACTCCTGTGTCTTTTATAGCTGGATGTTATGAAAGGTTGCAAGAAAAAATAACTGCCATGTCTCCAAAGGTAATGAATAATGAAGTATCTTGCAAGTCAGTACCAAAACAAGCTGTCTTTCAAAATCTAAATAATTTGCAAGATACACAAGAAAGCTGGAACAGGAAAAGCATGATTCAGGAAAAGTTTCACAGAAATGCTGACTCCTGTTTTGCAGACTTTGAAATGAAAAAAGAGATACCTCAGCCTCTCTCAGACAGTTGCCTTAAGGAGAAAAAGTCAAGCTTCGGTGATGGCTTTCAAAGTGGTAATAATTCTTGGTCAGCAGCAAAAAACCCAAAGCTTGAATGTCAAAGACCAAATTCTGTCATTCGTGAACATGGGGATGATGAAGATACTGAAGAAGAGCAATATGAAGAAGTAGATGATAAAGTCTGTGAAGCACTGAAACAAGAAAGTGAAAAATTACGCTTAAATAGGTGTGAAGAAAATTTAAGAGCAGCATTTCACTCAAGCACCAAAGTAAGTATATAGGGATGATTCAATCGCAAGGGTATTTTCTAAGGGTAATATAGGTAAGAAACAAATGGTAAACTGGATTTCTGTTAATACTTATTCTTCACATATATCCATCTTTTGATCATCTGTTTTTGGTATTAGAAAATGTCTTACTCCTAGCCAAAGCAGTTTCTTAGGTATAAGAATAAAGCAGTATGTTAAATAATTTTTTTTTTCTGTTGGTTACAGCAGTTTTTCAGGAAAAAGAATAGGTAGCAGACTTTTTCTGGAATCAATTAAATTTTTTTCAGTTCTATGTACAGATTTTATCTGTGAAGATTTACTGCCATTTAGTAAAATTCATGGTGTGATGGCTGAAAGTGAGGAAACAAAAAGAAGTTTGAGTAAGATTGAGAGCAGGAAGCTAGTGATTTTCCTTGGAGCGAAGTAGGGGAAAAGAAGGAATGTGTTCTGGAATGATGTCACTTAAATGAAGTTAGAGTTAGACTGACATGAGGAAGTGCTTCCCAGGGGCTTTGCAGAACCAGGGGTGAGACTTATGACATTAGGCATTGCTGTCTACTCGTATAGATTCCCATGGAAAAACTGAAGGCCTTGTAAAACAAAACTCAACAAAGTTTCTCTTTTGTCTTACATAAGAAAAGTATTTTTCAAGTTGTCGATGGATGGCGAAGAAGATGCTTGTTTCTGTTTTTGATCCATCTCTTTTAGGAATCACCTGAATGGGAAGAAGAGCAGGAGGAGCAGGAGAAGGAAGACAGTGGTGAAGAGCTACAAACTGCAGTTGTTGAGGGTGCGAAAAATTCTGTTTGTAATGATAACCATCAAGTCCACAATGCTTCAAAAGACAATGCTGGTGAGAGAAATGAGTTAATAAATGCTGATCCCAATTCTTCCTCTATAAATATTAATGCACAGTAAATGAACTAAAATGGTGATTGACTTCTGAGATAGCAAATTTTTCCCTTGCCTGTGAATCCTAGTGGGCATTGACAGAGAAGGAAAGCAGCTTTTGCTCCTTTTCATTCATCCTTGAAGAACTGAAATTGTGGCATTGGATTCCAAACGATGCTGTATGAAGCAAATGCCATTCTTGCTTTTGTTGCTGTGTTCTCCCTTAAGTGATCTGAACAAAATGTGCAGATGAAAAAGAGAAGGAGGACTAGAGTGTCTTGGGTATGACAGTAGTATTTGCCTTTCTGGCCCGTACTGTTGGATTGAAAAGCTGTGACTGCTCTTGGCTGGGAAAGATTAGAGTCAAGCTGAGAGAAAGCTGTTCTGTTGCCATGCCTCACCTTGTCCAGTTTTAAAATGTAGAAGGTCTCTTCAGTGCCACACTTGGGTGTGCTTGAAAGCATTGCCAGCTCGATCAGAGTTGAGCACTTTGGTACTCACCTCAGGTCTCAGAGGAGGAGGAGAAGGCACCATTTCCATTGTCTCCAGAGAGTAGTTTGGTGTGGTAGATGTTATCAGTGCATGTGTAGCTGTTGATCAAATGCTACACAGGGGGCCTGGCAGAATCTGCTGTATTCAAGTGTTGTGCCTGTACATGCTCTTCTCTCTCTGTGCATTTTACTGTAAGCATGAGTTTGGCATAGTGTAAGTAGTCAGAGCCCAGGCTGGAACCAGCAGTTGCCCTCTTCTGGAGTGGGTGCCCTCACAGCTCTCCAACTCCTTCCCCCTTCTTTGTGTGCACGTCTCCATACAAGTGAAGCCTGAATCAGTTTTACCTAATGGAGTAGCTTAAAACAGAGAAATGAAGATAGTCTAATCTGGCCAGGAACCCACTGAGACAAGCCTTATGTTTGTTTGGTAGGGAAGAGATTTGGATGTTAACACCCTGAGATAGAAATGGCTTTTTTGTGTTTAGGGTGTGTTTGAGCTGTGAGCCTCTACTCTATTTTTAAATGGTAGTGCTTAGGTGTTTAGCTTCTGGGAAGGTGCAAGGTAACAACTCTCTGTCAAGGAAGATCTTTCCTGTAGCACTACAAAAGGAGCATCATTTCTTGGTGATTTAGTGATGTTAGTGTGAGGATGTTTTGGATAGTGTTTCTACAGTACCTCCTGTACAGTGGAAAGTGGTAGTAAATGCCAAATTTTGGAGCTGTAGGCTGGAGAGAAGGTGACCTAAACCCTATACGTAGGACTGCAGCATGCTGGAGTCTCTTCCTGAATGTTACCCAAACGTGTTGGGTGTTGCCTGTAGCTGTCTTCTGTTGTGCATAGCCATCTTCTGCTGGAAAGGAGGCAAGAGGAGGTGGCCATGTAAAGGAAATACCATGATGTGGCTGGGTGTGAAGAAACCCTTGAATAATACTCATTTCGTAGTTTGTCCTCAGCAGTAGAACCACTGTGCATCTCCTGGATGCAGGGCTTGACTGATGGGGAAAAGCAGAGTGAAATATAAACACTCGGTGTCTCATTTCTTACCCCATTTGTAGTTGCCCTGCCAGCAGTGGGAGCAGAGGAAGAGGAAGATGATGAATCTCCCTGGGATTCTGAGGTACTTTCTGTGAAGGATACGGGGTTTCCCACAGGGGGATGAGGAGGTAGGAGTAAGGTCCAGAAGCACTTGAGAGCTTGTTTTTTACTTGGGCCCTACTGTTGACGAAGCTTATTTCCTCTTTTCCTGCTTCTGCCATATGTTTGTAACTGGGGGCCCTTGAAATACTTCCGCTATACGCCAGCTGTTCAGTTAGGATTGGGATGAAGTTAGGTCAAGGTAACGACTTGGGTCTCATAGCAACTGGCCTT
Source organism: Pelecanoides urinatrix (assembly GCA_013400755.1). Lineage (NCBI taxonomy): Eukaryota > Metazoa > Chordata > Aves > Procellariiformes > Procellariidae > Pelecanoides > Pelecanoides urinatrix. The sequence goes on from VZTQ01005965.1 coordinate 24,622, forward strand.
TGAGTTTAGTTTTTATTATAGTATTGAAGCAGTGAAGTTTCTTGCTGCTTAAAATACTCTGAGCTTTTCACAGGGGTTGGCAGAATTGTTGCTTTTTCACCATACGGCTCTATTCTGCTGACCTGCTCAGTCGTTGCCCTTAGGGTCTACAACCTAGATGGTTAGCTGCTTATGAATAGATCCTCTCTACCTTTTTGTAGGTGTACTTCAGCCCTTTTGAAAGTCATGTTCAACAGAGATACCACACACGCTGGCTGTGTTTGCCCTTTTAGTTCTTTCTGTCTGTGGTAATGGGATAGAAGATAACGAGCAGGGTCTGTAGCTAATACCCTCTGGCTTTTCTTGTAAGGAAAAATGAACTCTTCGTCACCCCCTTCTTAAAAATACAAGACTAAAAATTTTTTTTTTTTTAGGTATCCTAAGTTTCTGTAAGCTTTGCCTTGCTAGTCATTGTTCAAGCCAAATCGCCCTTGCACTTGGGAATAGCGATGTGTTTACTCACCACGGTTTAGATGAGTTGTGAGGTTTTTGCCTAAAATCTGAAAACACACACAAATGCTGTGATTTTCCAATATACTATGTCTTGATGTGCCCTATCAAAGAGTTTTGTATCTCTAGTATACTTGATACCATGCTGTGCAAGTTGGCTTAGCAGGAGCTTTTTTGCATAGAAATGAGTTGAAAATGCATTTGTACCAATTCTCATGCATGTGTTTTAGATTATACAGACGGATTCTGAAAGTCCAAGAAAAGTATCGCCCAGTGTGTTGCTCCCAGCTGCAGACACACATGGAGCATGCTCACAGATTGTTTCAGGGAAACGCAACAATGGTAACTTCATGGTGGACTAAATGTTTGTCTGTAAGCATTTATAGGCTAAAGTGAACTTTTATCAGTGTCTGTCTTAGGAATGCTGTTATGATGTGGGTGTGTGCTATAGCAATGAAGTGCTTAGTATTTGTTAATTAACACCCCAGTTATCATGGCACTTGCTGGCTAGTTTGTAAAGGAAGTTGTCTTGTTTGCATTATGTGTGTTCTTTGGATGTGTTTGTATTTTTCTGAATTCATGTTCTTGTTTCATAGTGATGAAAGTATATGTGGTTTAGGACTGACATTTAAACATTCTTGGCTGATAATGCAGCAGAAGAAAGCTATGAACTGGCTATGCTTTTTTTTCCCCCCCTAGCTTAATTTTTGATAGCTTTCTGTTGTGCTTTGCATAGTAGCTAAAATGTGACTAAAAGTTCAGGTTTTGTTGCCAAGGGTTTCTGCCTGTAGTATGTGACACTGCCTCTTGAGCATAGGATAATGGCAGGGAAGTTTTGCTATTGGGGTAGAACTCTATTCTGAAGGATTTCTCCTTTAACAAATGGTATGTCAATCCTGCTTGTAGTATAGTAGTACAATAGGGGAGCTGAAGAAGCTAATCCAGTTTTAGTTTAGTAAGCTGGAAGCAAAACTTTTCAAGCTCCTGGGAGCTTGTAAATCTACTTGTTGAGTACTGGTCATGGAAGTTTCCTCTGTGTGATTCTACTAAGACAAGCTTAAAATCAGTGTGAAAAGGGGGTCAAAGGTGATTATGGTAATCTTTCTAAGGTATTTCCATACTGCTAGACCACCAAGTTTACTGAAATCAAATACTGTTTGTTTTTTGATGTTTTTTGTTTGTTTGTTTTTTAAATATAACAATTTTGCTGTGGAGCCATTCTTAGTAACATTTCATATACTTCTTTCATGAGAGGACTCAAACTTTAAGATGACTAAAACAGAGGATTTGAGAAGTATAGGTGGGCCAATAGATTGTGTGGGTTTGGAAATGATCTAATGTTGGACAGAAATTAAAAAAAAGTATTTGGAGCAAGGCTATAAATGGAGATTACAACCAAACAACATTTGTTTCTTTTGTTTTCTTGCAAGCTAAACCAGAACAGTGTGAGAACTAGCTTGATTTTACATCATTGATGACACGTGTATGAGGTTTCTGTGTCTGCACCCATGCTTTCTTTGTCCCATCAATGGAAAGGAAAATACTCCTCAACATTAAATACTTGTAGGATAATCACAGTCATAGTGCTGTTAGACTGTTTTATGGTCATTCATAACAGCAGACCAGCTTTGGCTTTTGAAATAATCCTTTTAGAAAGCAGGATTCAGCTCCTCAAAAGGACTAAATATTTTGATCTTGTTCTGTTAACAAGGATAACCTTATTGCTTCACATGAATTGTCCTAGTTCTGTGATTATTATTTTTTAAATCCAAGATGCACAATGGGAAGTATGCATTGTCCATTTCTTGTTTGCTAATACAAATGCTGTATGATGAGGTAAATTGAATATTAGGTATCGTACTCTCAGTGAAATGCTTGCAACTAATACGTAGTTGTAGAAACTACTTGTTGAATGAAATAAAAGTTAAAGGAAATAACACTTCCCAAAACATTTTTTACCTCTAGGCTTTTCGGAGAAACCCAACAATTCCCAGGTAAGTGTTTGTGTCAGACTAACTACTTGTTCTGCTCATTGAATAGTATGTAATTACTTTTAATTTGTTTTTTTTTATCATTGGATTGTGTCTTTCGTAGCTGAAGACTCCTGAATCCGTTGTGGAAATGAATGAAACATCTCCTAAAAGGCAGCAGAAATCAGGTAATGTTCACTTCATGTGGTTCTGGGTTTGGCTTCATGATCTTTCTGGATAGGAGTATTTAATAAAGCATATGACTTACTTGTTTTGCAGATCTATTGGAGGAATTTGGTTTAGGAGATGCAGAGGATATTGAAGGTATTCATAACAGTCTTTTTGTAGTGTTCTTTTATGGACAGACACATTGTACTTGCAAATTTTTTCCTAATATTAAATTAATGGTTTTAGCCAGGTGTTCTGGGAGCAGGTAGTCTACTGAAATATGCCTCTATGCATGTGTGTGCTCCCTCCTCTAGTCTGCCATTCAACACTGTAAATACCCTTCCATATTGTAGGCTTCCTCCACCATACCTGCTGTCATCTCCCCTTTTCAGGCAGTCCTCAAGTTTGCTTTCCTTCCAATTTCTCAAAAAAACACTTCCTGATATTTCTGGTTCTCTGAGCATGTGCTGTGGCTGATTCCAGGCTAGGGGTCTGGAAGCTAAGCTGTCCAGGAGCTGCAGGTGAGACAGAAAGGGTAATTATTGGGCTCATGCTGTAGCTGCACTTAGCAGGAATTATTACTTGCCCTGCTTTTCTCTGTGTCTGGCAGTTGTTTTGAAACATGTAGCAAATACATTCCTCTGAGGCCTCCCCCTCTTGTTTCATGGAAACTGACCGGCAGGTTCAGAGGGAAGGAAGTGGAGAAGAGAGACAAGGTGGGAGGAAATGACAGTGTCAGCGTGTTGTTAGGAATTCTCTTTTCTTTGGAAACAAGGCTAAAAGTAAAGCAGCTAGCTGGTTGAGAGGATATATGATCATAATAGTTATTTAGTTTCTTTGTTCTAACATTTATCGATTTGCATATTTGTTAATGAGATGAGAAGCAATTCCCCATTCAGGTTTTAGAGTTTCTAGAATCAGCTATTGAAAATATAAACCTGAAATTGAAAATATATTGAAAATATAAACTTGTAAGCAAGTAAAGTAGTAACCAGAAATAATTCTTTAGAGTACTGTAACTTCCAAGTATGGAATACAAATAGTTCCAAGTTCTTTGCCATCCTTGTTTTTGGGGGGGGGAAGTAACATTGTTCTTTTGACAATAATAGAAATGAAACTTCTCTCTAGGAAAAATATCTCTCTCTTCCTCTTCTCGCCCTTCTCCTCTCTCTCATGTATTCACAATGGTAAGCAACAACAGGTCCTCTTTTGCCCATTATTTTGCAGTGATAGTGTTTTTGTAACATGCATAGAGGATTGTTAAAAGTTGTTCAGCTAAAACATGAATTTTGGTTTTGTCTGTATTACACAGTAATGTGAAATGTAGCCCCATAGTGAACCAGTACGTTAGAAAATTACAAATGCAGAAAGCAAAGACTGCCTTTTCATAGCACAAATATTTCTAATTCTAAAAGGGTTGAATGCCACCCTCCACAAGTTTACTTCATAAATCTGGAAAACAGATACAGTATCTTGCATAATTAAATGTTGAATGAGAGATTAAACTTCCCATTCTATTTACTTTTTTACTGACTCATAGTAATAACTTATTAAAATCTATTTTTGTGTCAAAATTAAGTAGTGATGTTCTCATGTTTTCTGTACAGAAGAGCAGCTGCTTTGCACTGTAATCTGCAAAAAGTCATTATGTAAGACAATTTATGAGGAGGGAAATCTCAGTAGAGAGAGGAGAGGTAAAGACTAATTGGAAAGAACACTAAAAGTCATCTTTCAATGCTAGCTAGAGAATAGGCAGAGTAAAAGGTGGGGGATTTGCATCTTTTGTATGCACAGGGATTTCTGTGTATTTATATGTTAGGCACGAAGCCAGATTCATCTAACGCCACTGCAGGTATCCATTAATAAAAATATAAGCTAGTAATAAATGACCATCAAAAATACTGGAATTTAATTTACTTTGTGAATTTTTGATATACACTTTTTAAAGTGAAGGGCTCTTCAGAAGCTTCAGGCTAGGGTTCTACCAGTATTTTAACTAAAAATTTCTTCCTGTGCTAAAAGTGAAAAAGTCTTGACAATGAGGAGTCATCCCTCTTTCACAATGTTGACAGAAGACAATAATACAGAAAATAGACTTATTAATTTCTGCTCCAAGAAGAGAAGACATTTTACTTGCGACAACTAATGGGAGAAGTCCTTATCTTTTTTTTTTTAGTTTATGTTTTTGAATTATTTTTCCTGTGGCTTAGTGATTATAACATGAGAACTGGAGTTTTGCCGATGGAAGAACGTTGTTGCCTTTTATCTTTCCTGCCTTTTTCCTTGTTCTGTGCCCATTGTACAGAAATTTCAAGATTGATTAAACCCTATGGAAAAGAAATCTTATGGGCTCCAAAGATCCTAAAATCTTATCTAAAGACTGAGACTTCAGACTCAGATAGCGCTGCTGAAAACTTTACTGTTGACCATGATGGGCAAGACTGAACAGGAGTTCAGGTTGCTTTTGGTTATAGCAGTGTGGCACCTAATTTTGAAGTGTCTGGACTCTGAAACAGAATCCAAAACATTAAGACACCTACATACTCTGAACAGAGAATGTGAATTGCATGTTTAGAAGGCCAGTACAAAACTCTGGGTGCTGACAGGTCTGCTTTTGTCCAGTTTTCAGGCAGATACAGTTGACCAGAAAAGCTTGTTCAGTCTGTGTTGTGCAGTATTCTTCAGGAAAGGTGTCACAGCACTCCTGCATCCACAAAATACTTAGTCTATCTTTTACGCAAAATTGTGGTGCCCATGTTATATGTGTGAGTGATCACACATATCAAGTTGTATGGTAGGAAGCTGCATGCATGTTGCAGTTTGTGACCTGAATGAACACTGATGAAGTGGCAGAAGAAATCTGGTAAGTGTACCTTTATGAAAACTGTGTAGGAGCAGTCCCATCTGTCTGAGAGATTGACCACCCCCGCTGTGCTTGGGATGGAGAGGCTTGTAGGAGTAGTAGAAACTCTGAGCACACTGGTGCATCTAGACTCTTTCTAGGAGATATTGGAGGCTTATGTGCAAATTACTAACAAACTGGGTGCCTGTCTGTGCCCAGCTCTGCTCTCCTGAGTTATTTTCCTTTTGTTTTCTGAAAGGATGTTACAACTCAGTGTGACGTCTGTGCACATACTTCTCTTGGATTTCATCAGGCTCCAATGCTTCTGGCCACCCCATCCAGAACTATATGCTCAGTGAGGGAGGGACTTGAGGCTTCCAATTATCCAGCCACATTAAAATTCTAGTAAGAGGGACAAGGACCCATCTACAAAAACTATGCATAACTATTGGATGAAAGGAAGATGTTGATCTCCAAATTACGGAGGTTATTTGTATAGGAGCTAAGCATTTACTTTATCAATACCAAGATGCTTGGAATATTTATGACACTCTTTACAGTACCTTCTGTGACGCTTGACCACTAGCACATCTGTCCTCTATTTCTAATGCTGGTTGGAGCCTTCATCTGCACCAGCAAACAGCTTGGTATTGGGATATCTACAAGCATCAGTAACGGCTAAATCTACTCTGTGATCTTGAAAAACAAGAAAAAGGGAGAAATGCCTGTTTTCCTTATAGAACATTATCCTTAGATAAACACTAATTATTGTTATTATTAATACTCATCAGACTGCCTGAAACGCGTCATAGTCATCAATAGATCATCATAAAAATCCTGTGAAATAAGTGCTGTCAACCCACTAATGACTAATGTGTGTTGGGAAATGCCTTGTGCTAAAATACCCAAAGAAGACATTAACAAAAAATCTAGGAAATTGCACCCACAGTGATGGTGGGAGAAGGTTGTTATTGCACGCTGTGTAACTTGAGGTTAGAATTAACCTCTGGAGCCCTGTATGACTGACTGAGGAGCTTAGGTTCCCCATTCAGATATATGAGTTGTAACTCCAAGCTTGTATCTAATGTAATCCCCTTCAAGAAATGAAAGCTTGCAAAAGGAGTCACCTAAAGCAGAAAATGCTAGAAGTGAGGTTGAGCATGTGACTTCTTAATACTGGACGCTCTTGTATGTTTATGATGATACCTATTTTCTCCATGTCTTGCTCACTTTTCTTGTAGGAAGAATAGAATATTGTGTCCTTCTTTAGCAGTGAAGCTTTGTGTACAGAAAGGCTATTGTGTAGAAACCGTAGAATTATGGAGCAGGAAAGGAGGTGCAGAGTGACTAAGGTGAAAAGCCTCCATCTCTGTTTTCAGATGCCACACTTGAGCTGCTGGGACTTGTTTCTTTCTGAATACTTGATACTTCAAAGTGTTCAGTGTGCCTTCCACACAAACAATGATAATGAGTTGCTGCTTCTAAGTTGTATCTGGGACTATTTGGAGTNCATTTATAGTGATTTATACTTTAGAAAGTAAAATGCCCTGGAAGAAAGGAATTCACACAGATGCATCTTAAATCTGTATTATGATAATTTTCTCTCTAGGAACTCACAAATTTGAGGGGATGTGTTATTTTGTGTAAGAATTTTTCTCACAAATATGATTCAAGATGCACTCTAGATGTAAATAAGTAGCATGAAGTCATGCTGGTTATAAAAATACTTATTTTTCACCGTAGGTGAGTACTCAGGATCTACCTTTCATATGTCATCGTCATCTAAAAAAGAAGACGTCAAGGATGCCATTGAAAACTATGGGGTGCAGGTATGTAAAAACAAGTATTTTGAATTAGAGTCTGAATTGGGAAATTGTATCATACACTAAGGTAAAGANAAAGCAGAAAATGCTAGAAGTGAGGTTGAGCATGTGACTTCTTAATACTGGACGCTCTTGTATGTTTATGATGATACCTATTTTCTCCATGTCTTGCTCACTTTTATTGTAGGAAGAATAGAATATTGTGTCCTTCTTTAGCAGTGAAGCTTTGTGTACAGAAAGGCTATTGTGTAGAAACCGTAGAATTATGGAGCAGGAAAGGAGGTGCAGAGTGACTAAGGTGAAAAGCCTCCATCTCTGTTTTCAGATGCCACACTTGAGCTGCTGGGACGTGTTTCTTTCTGAATACTTGATACTTCAAAGTGTTCAGTGTGCCTTCCACACAAACAATGATAATGAGTTGCTGCTTCTAAGTTGTATCTGGGACTATTTGGAGTCCAATTCTCAGATGTAACAGAGGTTCAAGGTAGGCACCCCATAATGGGGAGCCCAGAGTTTGCGACCTGTCCAGTATTACTTAGAAATTCTGAGAGAGGAAAGGGTGGAATCCAGTTTTCAATGGTGCAAGTGAAACATCCGAATCATGGGTTGTTTCCTCAACATTTCACAAGCCTGTCTCATTCAGTGTTCCATCTGTGTCTTCTGCAACAGATGAGGCAGCAGTTTGAAATACTCAGTCCAGACCTATGTCTAGAGACAGATGTGTTTCATGCATGGAGTAAAGCTGGGGCCTTAAAGATTTCAAGCCTGTGATTTTGTTGTTTGTGAACTTCTGTGCACAACTCATAGGGAAATTAAGATTCCTGGAGGAATGTAGCTAGTTACTGCATGGCACACCGTGTGTCACCTCTCNCCTTTCATATGTCATCGTCATCTAAAAAAGAAGACGTCAAGGATGCCATTGAAAACTATGGGGTGCAGGTATGTAAAAACAAGTATTTTGAATTAGAGTCTGAATTGGGAAATTGTATCATACACTAAGGTAAAGAAAACTTACCAGTCAGTGAATAATGCTGAAGGGAGAGTCCTGTAGATGAAGGTTGTGTTATAGTTTGAAGTAAAGTTGGATACAATTTTCTTATGGTGGGGTAAGATCCTTGTCACTATGTTGGATACTTGCTGTTATACTGAGTTGTTTACAACTGGTTTGCTTAAATTTTGACTAGTGTTTTTCTTTTTGTGCAGTGCTGAGAAACAGTGCAGTCAGATGCATTTTTTTTTTCCATATGCAAAATGCACATTCAAGTAAAGAGGGAGATTTGTCTATAATCTGCCAATGTGTTTGATTAAACACATCCAATCATCCCCTTTATAAGAGAAAGGTCAAACAAAAAACCTTGAGATTTGGTGACCTTCCTGATGCTTTCCCGGCCTCTGCAAAATATACCCTTGTTTGGCCATGTTAATAAGTGTTTGAAAAGGGGTTTTTTTCAGAGGGCATTCTAGAGGGGAATAAGGCAGGCATCCTGTTTATGTTGGGCATACAGGACAGGGCTGGATAAAGAGATCTGGAGTCTTCTGTAACACCTCAAGCAAGTTATTTCCACCACATACCTAGGCACTGTGAAAGAGGGACGTGCTTAATTTTAATAGGCAGGGCACAGAACGTAAGCCTATTGGAAGGTGGTAGTAGTTGGGCAATGAACTTGGAAATGGAGAGGCTGAGACAGATGATGGCTGGCTGAGGTGCTCCTTCCTTGTTCTGAAAGGAGGAGTTTTTGCAGAGGGGGAAAAGGGCCTGGCTAAGGAGAAAAGAGAGCGAGGAGTTGGACAGTATTAGCCCATTGGGATACTAAGGCTGCAGGCCCTGTTTAGAAGGGACCATGAGCTAAGGAGGCATGGCGGGGGCGGGGGGAGCATGTTGGGAGGAGTTCGGCACATGACAGGAGCAATCAGAACTGTTGAGGAACAGAGCACGGGGTCAGGGACATGAGAAGACTGGGTGGGATTGAGGCATGGTATGCTTTTCATACAAGCTTGGGTTCCTGATTTTGGGGATAAGGGAAGGGATAGACAGGTTTCCCTAATAAATGCTTTTCTTTGGAGCTTGGAATGTAATTTAATATTTCTGAGTCTTGGGTGAAGAAATAGTCCTAACTTAGCCAATTCTCCTTGTGGTGGACAGTAAAAGCTTGTCATGTTCATTCACATTGTATTAGCTTAGCTGGCAGGGGACTGTAAAATGCCAGACAGAGAATGGTGGAGGAAGGAGAGTGGGAAAATGTAGGCAGTTGTAATGAAAAATGGTATTAAAGCAATAAAACGTGAAAAAATAAATTGCTTTGTGACAAATGCCACCAGTTACAGAAAGCAGGCAGGCTAAAAGGTAAAAGCAACCCTAGTGTCCAGACAAATCTAATCCAAGAAAAACTGTTGTCTCTAAAGTAAGTCCTTCTGATTTTAAGAAAATGATGATTCAGTGATCCTTTAATTTGGTATCCCTCGATTTTTATTATAAAAAATTGCTTTCAAAATGTCTTATTTCTATTATTTCTGTTATATGATAGGATGAGTTTGCAACAGAAATTACCTAGATTAACTGTAACTTCCTTTTTCTTGGTAATCTTTCTGTCTGTACCTGTTTACTTAAGGATAAATATATTTTAGAAACTACCAACTTGATAGAAAAAACAGCACATGAAAATCAGACTGACAAAGCAGAAATTTCACATAAGGAAGCCCTAGCAGAAAATGAGGAATCACACAGTGCTGACAAGCAGTTAAGTCCAAAACCTTGGGAAGAAAGATATGAAAGAATGTGGGTTGAAAATGAGAAAAGGGAATTGAAAACAAATTTTAAAAACATTACAGCAGAGCTGAAGCAGCTGTTTGGTGAAATTAATGAAACCAGGAAAACTACTTCTCTTGTGGAAGAAATGTCAGAAGATGGCTTCAGTGAAGAATTGAAGAGTTCTCATGTTGTTTCATCTCGTGTGACAGAAGCAAGTAATAAGTTAGAAAGTAAAGGTGAATTTGGAGGTATTAAACTTATGCTAGTTGGAAAAGAATCCAAAATGGAAATTGTAATTCCTAGTCTTGGTGTCCTTTCTGATCAAAATAACTTAAATGCAAATGTGGAAGATACCTGGAGTACAGATGAAGAAGATAGCACAAAGGATACAGATAATACAAAGATGCCTCTAGCAAAAGGAGAGGAGAAAAAAATGCCTACTATGGAAATGGAAGAGAATGAAAATGAAAGTAGTAGAAACATAGAGGGAAGTCCTGAATACTCCCTGAGACGTAGCTTAAAAGCAAGTATTTTGGATGATGTTTCTAATATTCTTCCTAAAATAAGACCTGTTTCTACAAGTGATGAAAACGCACTTCTTGTAACAGAAAGGAAACTTGGAAAAGACTCTGGATTTAATGGTGATGTTCCCAGGGACTGCCTTATTGACAATAATAAAATAGGACAAACAGAAATTGACAGTTCTTTTGCAAATGCTCAGCAATCGTGTGGCATGCTGAAAGGGAATCTTGATGAAGAACTAAAACAAGATATGGAAAGATTTAAAAGCAAGGTAGGAATGCTGCAAATAGGATTCCTGGCTTTGGAGAAAGAGAAGGTACAGCTGCAAAAAGAGGTAGAAGTTCACCTGCTACTCCTTATTCTTTAGTCTTTCTCCATATCAATGGTCCTGTTCACTTCAGCTATTCATCATTAAGGGAAGATGCTTTGTGCAAATTGGTTTTTGTTTTAATGGAAATACATATGAATAAATAGACCAGTGGAGAGTTGTCCTTTTCCCTGTTATGTAATTAGAAGGTTTTTGGAAAACACAGAATGCGTTATCGTTCCAGTTTAACAATAGGTGGCACTCAGCTCCAGTGTAAGTAGTTATCACTTCATTGCCATAAAAAGAAATGCACACAATTACCTCAGTTCTGATTCTGAATCAAAGAATGAAAATAGCTTCTGAACAGGGTCTTGACTAATCTGTTCATTTGCTGTGATTTCTGCATGGTGTGTCTTCATTGCCCTTCAGTAAAATTCCTGTTTGCTGTGAAACCATTTGTGCTTATGGGTTTGGGATCTCTTTCCCTGCCCCATATTAAGGAAACAGTAGCCCAGCATACTTCCACTTGATTTTTTTCTGTGTTTTTACAACTAACATTGTGCAGCCCTTCTAACTCTTTGTCCATCAGTAATGCTTTCACTTTTTTGTTGTTCATGTTTTAAGATACACTATTATTTTCTTTCCAAGGGCTGTGTTTTCATTATATCTTTAATCATGAGTGAATTCAAAGTACTTTTAATGACTTGATACACTTTGTAGTGTAATTTTGTGAAAATGCTTCTCTATATGAATTTTTTTTTTTCATTTTACATGATTTCAGAGGTAAACTGAATTATTCAGTCTTGGATATGGCATTTCTCTCTTCTAGAAATACTGAGAAATATACAAAACTTAACTTTCTTTTTGTAGGTTGAGAAGGAAAAAAGCAAACGATGTTTCAAAACACAGGCGGTGGCAAAACAGGAAGATCTTGATAAATTAAATACACCGGCAGGCAATGTTACTAATCAGCAAATGAAACAAAAGCTTACTCTAAGGAAGAATGACTGTTTGAAAATGGAGAATGAAAATGCTATGGAAGAAAAAGACAAAAATAATTTTTCATCTGAGGAGAGATCAAAATTGATTAATATGCCGATGAAAGGGTAAACTAAGGAAATAATCTCTAATTCTTTTTTGTAGTACTACTTAAGTATCTTTTAGGTTTTCTAATATTGTACTAGTTGAAGTAGTTTTCTCAATGCTGAAAGCCATACTGAGTAGTCCACTGCTTCTGAAACATTTAAGAAAAAAAAAATTTTTTTAGAAAAAACTAAGCTCATAATGGAGGTTCAAAGTTATTTCCTGCTTTAAAAAAAAAGAAAAAAAAAAAAGAAAAAGAAAAAAAAAGAGGAACCAAATTCCTGTGGATTTCCTTGTCAGTACTGAGGCAAAACGCGTCTTCAACACCAGAGTTAAAGACTGGAAAAAAGTTATTTTGTAGGAAATGGCCATCCAGAAAAGAAAAGTAGGAACTTGCAGTTTACTTTGCTTTCTCCCTTTTCTAGGTGATTTTAGTGATATCCATGCAGGTGGTGTTTTCCTTTTCATTAAGTTCAGATGCTCTTTGTCAGGAAAAGGGAAAAGATATTGCCAAACCAATCTCAAAAGTTTGAAGGTGGCACAGATATTTTTATGTAACCCTAAGCAGAAGTTTTTTCCTGTCTGTCCTTCAAAGGAATCTTTGCTCTAGATACTTCCTCTAATGGGGACATTACATATGTTCCAGCTTACCGAGCTCAGATTCCACATTTCCCCCTTATTCCTAGGGGAAGGTTTTTTAAATACTTGGGTATCTTCCATGATCTTTGGAGTCAAGTCTGTGTTTTATCATAGATATTTTTCATGTCAGTTGTTTCTGGACATCATCTTAAGTATGTCTGTTTCATAGAAATACTTTACGTAAAGCTACCTCAATTGGTGATTTCGATTTCCCCCAAACACAGCCACC
>VZTQ01005966.1:0-28200 GCA_013400755.1 Pelecanoides urinatrix
TGATGATTGCCAGACTAATCAATAAAGATCAAACCGTGGACCAGACAGATTCCCAATTATCCTGCGGCTATTTTTTAGTATGGGAATAAATTTAACCCTTTCCCTAATCTTTAAGCCTCTTGTACACATTATAAAAAGCACAATCCTAAATTAAAATACAAAAAGAAAAATATATTGCCACTGTATCTCCATCCCTCAGAGTGCAGTGATAACATGGGACTGAATGATGGTCATTGCATTTAATTCCAGAGTTTTAAAATAGAAGGCCTCAGCTCTTTTTCAGAGTTACAGTGTTGACTGTAGACTGCTCGAGGCTACAGAGATATTTGAATTATGATGGTAGTGTGGTACAAAAACCAAAACTAGCACAAAAACGTTGATTTCTTTGAAGATAACAGAAATATTTCGACTGATTTCGTAGAATTCATTGCAGTTTGTTGAGTTTGACTGATGGTTTTTCTAGCTATAAGTCCTAATTGAAAATTACTATTTGCCAGTGATCCATAAGACATACATCTGAGCTGGTTTTGCACCCTAGGCTCCTCTGCCATCAGCAACTTTTCTGACTACAGAACCTGAGGCAGACGCCAGAGGTGGCAGCATGTTCGTAGCCATATTTTATTGCTGCTCACTGTGTAAAGCACTCGTATTATACAAGTTTGTCACAAATTATTGTCACTTTCCTACAGAAATAACCCTGGGAGTTGCAGATTGGAAAAGGTTGGCTTATTTGCATTGGGAATACAATCTGTCCACAAAGTAAAGTCAAAATACCAAGGTTTTCTTCTCAGTTCCATAGCTGCAAGTTTTGCTAGAATATGTTATCTAGCACAACAGTTTTGTTACGGTCAAATATTTTTACAAGGTTTTTCTGAACCCTGGGAAGAGTATGGCACAATAACTGAGAAACAGAAATATAATTTTTTAGGTTCTTCTGGAGCTCTCCATTATAATAGCAAAATTTGGAATTAAAGAGCCATGTAGAAACTAGGAAAAATACGTATGGAAACAGGATTGTGAAAATTTTTCACTGACAAAAATAGAATTCAAAATGAAATCTCTTACTGTGTCTTCCAGTATTAGTGGTCTCATCAGGGAGAATATTTGTAGCCTTATGTACATTAGACAAAAATAATATGGCAAGTTTTAAAAATCAGCAGTGTTGCTTAAAGTTCTGGACTAGACCACCAAATCCACAGAGATGTTTCTTTGTTAGACAGAAATTAAACATCCCATTTTGATCTGTTGCTGACCGTTCTGAAAACAGAGGAGCTGATGGCAAATTCAGGTTTACAATTTGGCATTTCCCCGGGTGTCATGTGGTGTTTCAGAATTCCAGTCGTTCAAAAAACAAATGCCAGGTGCCTTGACAAGGTCATCACATTTCCCAGCAGAATTGTTCTTTTGCATTCAGGAGCCTGAATAAACCATGTACTATTCCTTTTCAAAAAACTTATATTAGTATGCAATCTGAGATAGCTTTTCAAAGGAAGCAGTCACCTACATAATAGAGATATCCACAGCCAAATCATCCTGACCTCCTCCTCTTTCTCGTAGATGAGAATTTTTTAACTCCTTCCAGTTATGTTCTTGCAGGCATAGCTCGTATTTATGTTTTCAATTTTTTTAAATATATGATTTTTTCCCATATACTGCTGATAGCTTGTTACATACAACAGGAATGTTTTTCTTAATGTCATCACCTGGAGACAAATTCAGGCTTGGAAACCTAGAATGGAAGAGGATCTTACAAATTCTAGCTGTTTTGAGGATCCTTAATAACTATCCATGAAGATTTTTAATTTTTTTTTCAGATAAAGAGGGCACTGAGTGACCACGGTAGAGCTGCAGTAGACATCTTTTCTGGTTTTGAGTGTAAATTTCGTGTTGCAAAAGCATGAAAGGACAGAATAGTTGGCAGATCTAGCCTGCCAGCAAGGAGGTTCCAGAGGTATGGTGTTGCTGCCAGAAATGATGTATTGTTTTCCTTCCTTGCTTCAGAATAGGAGAGTGCATGCATCACAGTGCTGTGAGGCTGGGATCAGTCCAAGTTTGCTATACCACTGCTATGGTTTAATGTAATGGCACCTGGAAGACTGAGGTGGGCCTGTGTATCGCACGGGGTGAGGACTCACCTCTGGCAGATGAATAAATGGAAACACTTCCGTGCATGTAGACCTTGCAGGCTGTGCTATTTAGAACTATGTTTTGTAAAAAGTCTGTAACAAAAGGAAAAAAAGAACTCTTTTTTTTTTTTTTTTAATATATGGTCTAGGCATTCCTTTCTTAAATGTAAGATCAATATTAGGCTTAGCAAGTGATGCTATTACATGTAGGCCAAGCTTCACTATTCAAGGAAAGCGGTGTAATTAACCCAAAACAATATCTGTGTGTTATTTATGCATAAGTAGGAATGCAAATGCAGAAATATAACTATTCGTTAGATATAATGATATGTTAAAGATGACAGACTTTTTATATACATAGCTCAGGAAGAGAGTTTCACAGATGGGCAAGAGAAATGTCATCCTCCTTCATTGGTTTATTACCCTGAAATCTCACCTTCTAAACAATTGTAAGTCTGACCCTACCAAAATACCTGAGGCTTTCCGTGCCCTGCTGTGGTCACATGCACCCTTGATGCAAAATTCCAGTCTGATCTTACTAGCACCCCACTACTATAATTATGAGATGTCTCTCGATGCTAGTAAATTAGTTGGGATCACTCTCTCTCAGCGATGCCATCTGGCTTGCAACAGCCAATATCCATACCATTAAATTGTGCCAGCCCTCAAAACAAAGTGGCCAGTTTAAAATTGGCTGGTGGGAATAACCTTTGGCTTAACTAACAGGGAGTTGTTTTGGTCAGTGCTAATTTACCCAGGACTGTTCTGAAAATTTGAACAGGGTAGGCAATTGAGTTTTAGCACCCAGGAGCACTCCTTGGCATGGGTTAATTTACTAGCGTAACTGTACTATACAGGCAGAACAAAATCACCTTATTCTTCAAAAGCAAGTGGTATAGACTCCAACCTATCCATTTAAGTTACATTATTTTATTAAATACTCCTCTTAAAAAGGGAGAGAAAAGCCATGAAATGTAGTGCTTTGATTAGAATACAAAAAATTAAATTATTACGAGAAAACTAAAATATCTTGGTGTAGAATGAACAGGTGTGCACCCATGGCTCATTAGGGCATTCCATTATGGCCCCATTACAGGTATACTAGAGCTATGGTTAGCAAATCTCTGTGGTTAGTGAAATGTAACACTGCCAGGAAGTGTTTCCATCAGGTCTCTGATGCTGGAAGTTACTCGGGCCTGAGCTAGCACCAGGTATCATTGACAGCAGCTTAGATCTATGCTAGATTGTGTTTTTCATTTTTCTCTTTTTAATTTCCTAATGGCAAAACCAAAGATGTTACTGGACTTCAAAAACATCACTTGCTTTTTGGTAATCTGCTCAGAATACAGAATCTACTTCTTTTTTAGATTTGCTAGAATTACAGTGATGTTGCTGAAGTTTGTATTCTAAACAGGGATGGCAGATAAATACCTGATAAAATATCTTCTGCAGTTTTATGCCATCAGCTTAAAGGAAGAAGCCTGATTTTGCAAAATTCCTCCCTGCTTCCCTTTAAATTTGCTATAGTGGCATAAATTTACAAAGGCACATATAGTGGATTTATGAAGTTTTGAAGTTTTTGTTTAGCTTCATCTTAAAACAATTGCAGCTCTAATACTTCTAAAGTATTTTTCATATTTTGAAGTTAATTAAAAACTCTTGCTTATTATGGATTTTTTTCCTACTTGTTTATAACGTGACTGTGGTCAATAACATAAAAAATGCTGAAGACAGGGAGTGAGTAGAACAAAGTGATAGCAATGTAATGTGGATGTAATGCTTTTTGTCTTCAGAACACTGTACAAACAGTAAAACCTCAGCATACTTTGGAGGGTTGTAAGAGTGACTCAAAATAAGTCAAGCAGAGAGGTTCTATGAGTTGTACAAAACTACGGAGGAAAGGGGTGCTGGTACCAAGGGGCAGGACTGCTAGGTTTTGGCTTTTATTTTGGGGAGGGGGTTGTTGGTGGGTTTTTGTAGCTCTCCTGTTACTGTTTTTGCAACTCCTCCTTGTGGAGGGGGGAAAAAAGAATGTACTGCACCTCGGCAGCTCTGACAGGTCAAGTCACACATGTTAAGTAAGTTCTGCCCATTGCAATTTTGTAGCATTACCCTGCATCTAATTACATGGTTCTTTTGAATTTCATCACAAATGACTGAGTTTTCCCAAAAGAACATACATCCTTCATCTTTTCGTTATGCAACCGGAGAGAGAGCAGGCACAGGGCAGATGCCCGATAGGTGTGGAGACTGCAGCGGGAAGATTCCCCTGTGTGAGAGGTCTGGGCAACTGCAGGAAGAGAAACATCATCTTTGTCTCCTGCAGACATGCAGAAAAAGGAAGTCTAAGGAGAGTGGCCCTGTGAGGAACGTTGTTAATGTATGTTAATTCTTCACTGAATTCAAATAGTCTGCAAGTGGGCCGCTCTTCTGGATGGGTTTAAGGAGAAGCCACTATAGCAAAGCTCTTCTACCTACTCTGTTGCTGTGGCCTACTTACAGTTTAAGAGGAGAATTTCATGCCACTGGAATCAGTTAGCTCTCTGCACAAAGTCCGCTCATGTGGGATTTGTGTGGGAAGGTGTGTGCGTTATCCTCTCCTACATATGTCAGACTGTACAGAAATGACTGTACATGATTGCTGTGATCACACCTGGTGTAATGTCATCATCTTTAAGGCTACTTCACTCTTCTAAAATCAGGAACATTCAAAAGATAAAACTGTTTTCAAATGTAAAAGAAAATAATTGTGGAGATTGCAGTTAAAACTTTATATAACCTAATTACTTCATTTAGAACTTTCCTTCTGAGCTATCTCATCACTTTGAATATAGTAGACCAGCAAAGAAAATAAACAGATTTGGATTTATGCATCTATGCTGATGCATTTCTTCATACTTTTTTATAATACACAGATTTATTATCTGAAATCATAAATCAAATTAATTGTATTAGTGCATACTTATACAAAGTACAAAGGCAAATATTCTTTGTTCCACTAGAACAATATTCTGTTAAATGAGTTTAACTAAACTAATTGAAGTTTTATGAAAATATTTGGAAGTCAGTATATCAAGTAGCAGACATAATGGCATACTCAGATTTCCCAGAGCAACCAGTAAAAGCAAGACAAGTGCAAAGAATAGGCTTTCTGCAAGATGTTTGGAGAAGCTTTTATTATTTGGTGCCTTTCTAAGACTCCATTTTATTGTTATCCAGATATAGAAATCCAAAAACTTGCTGAAATATATCCAGAAAAGAAATCAGTGTTGGTTTTGTCTTCTGCAATGATAAAATGGTCTTCTGTTCATTCATCCCCAAAGCCAATGTGACTGCAGTAAGGGAATAGTGGCAGAGGGAAGATTGTGCTGTGTATGTAACTTGATTTCACACTTTTATTACTGGAACCTTGCTGATTCCTCTGGAGCTGCGTTTTGAGACTATCACTGACTGTCTTTTTTTTAAAGCTCTTTAAGCAAAACTTCTAGGTACACTTCTGCAACACTTCTCAAGACAATCCCTGCATTTCCGAGATAATTTCAATTATTGTTTTCTATTTTGTAAAAGAATAATAATTTTAGCCCTAAATAAATTGTTTATACTGTAGGCAACCAACACAGACAGATAAATACACTTTTCCATAATCAGCAGAAATCAAACTATCCAACTCCCAAAGCTGAAGCATACAGGATTTCAGGTCCTGTTCTGCATTCCAAGTTATGTGCTGCCTGAGAGATAAATGGAAGCACAGAAACAGGCCTCCCGTAGTAGCCATATTACTGGGCTTTTAAATAAAGCCTGAATCAGTTAAAGTAGTGGAATTTTACGTGGACTTCAGTGGGGACAGCGCAGTTTCAACAACAGATTACTATGTATCCCCATTCCCCTTTTGCACTTATCACTCAGACATCTCAAACACAGCTTACATGTCACAACAGTTGTAAAGATGTGGAACCTGAGGTGCAGAGGAACTGCATCGTTTGCTCTACGATAAGACTACAGTAGCTCCAGGTCACATGTCATATCCTTGTAGCAACCCGTAATTTTTGTGCAATTATTGGACGTGTGAATTATAAATCGGCTGATACATGCAGAAGATTATAACAGAGCATAGGTGCTTTATGAAATTTTAAACTTCTCTTGATTCCCCCAAGCCACATGTGTCTTGTTTTCCAAAGTCTATACCAATGTGGAGTGTATGACTAAGTATACATTTTGAATGATGCATATTTATTTCTTTGTACTCTGTAAGATCTGTGCTGAATGATTATTTTAGACATGAATTATATAGAGACTGTCTTTGCCATTCTATATATGTAAGGTGAGCTCACTCACCTTCCTAGGAATAGAAAATAGGAATATATATTTTTTTTCTTTGTCCTGTTAGATTATTAAAAGGCTATTTAAACTTTCTCTTAACTGCTTCAGACACTTTATCAATTAACCACATCTCTATCAAACAGCATATGGCTGTAATCAAACTAAATTACTGTGTAGTAGTTTTCATTATGCAATGACACACTTTTGTAAGGGTTACAGAAAGCGCTTAATTACAAGTCTAGATGTTCCTGAAAAGGGAGAAAAAAACATGCTCTTTTTAGTTTCTTAAGGATGCAGTGACTGCATTTCTAGCTGAAGATGTCCAGTATTGAATTGGTATGTGTGGCTTTGGTTCTCCCTTCAGGACCCTACAGGCTTGATTTTGTAATAAATCCAACATGCAAATCCTAAATATATTCTGCGGAGTAATAAAGCTGGTAAAAATTTTCCTTTTGAAAACATGAGTGAATCTGGTATTCATGAATGTGGCAGTCATATTATAGGCATCCTGGACAGAAATCGGTATAATGATACCACTGCCCCAGCCACACCAGACCACAGGTTTCTCCCCACTACTAAACCAATGCACACAGAAAACCGTCATCTTGTCTGAGGAGAAAAGGGAGCACTAGGTCCTTGATCCAGTGCATTTCCACGGCAGTGGCTGTTTAGCACTAACCTGAGAGGGTGGTGTGTGCTATCCTACAAAGCAGCACTGCCCGGGAGGGCAGGTGTGAGCTGGGTGTGAAACAAGAGGTGCAGGTGGAGCATCCTTAACCAGCTCTTTGATTGTCTAATGGACTTTACGAGGGAGCTGGGTTCATACACAGCAGGAGGGTCTGTAAGCCAGACTAAGAGCTAGTGAACAGGGGAGGTTCACAAAAGAGTTAGAACATATGCACAACAATAATCATGAGGACAGTCACTGCTGCCGGAGCTGTGTTCATTGCAACACTGGAGACGATGTCCAGAGTTGGGATCCAGTTGACATCAAAATCCCCTAGTTAATGAGGAGACATCATGAAACCCAAAGGCTGTGCAGCACACAATCACAAGTGGAAACAAAGGTATTTTAGGACTTTTCCCTTACTTGCTGACAGAAGGGAACTTGCAACACTGACAGCAGTGGTCCTGTGCCTGTCAGAGTGCAAGACCCTGGGAGCATAGCAGTGTCATCAGGGGTTGGCTGGTTTCTCATCAGTTCAGAAGGTTGGTGCTCAGGGACAGCCCATCCTGGAGTTAAACACAGGCACAAAGCATACAGAAAGCAGAAAACAGATCATGTTGTTTAAGCCTGAGTTGGACGAATAGCAGGAGTTCAAAGGATTAAGTCAGAAAGGCCAGGGCAGAAAATGAGATGCATCTAGCATGAGATAAGAAGCATAGCAAGACTAATCATTCTCATAAGAAGAAACCCAGGTGAAGGATACCTATTGAAAGATGTCTAGGAGAAGGCAGCAGTATTTTTGTCTTTTTTTTTTCCACTAGTTTTCAGTAAAAGTTCAGCTATAACTAAGTTCAGCTATAACTAGATGCCTAGCACAATTAACAGCAGTGACTGAGCAGTAAAATGTGAGCCTAGAGTAAGAAAAGACTAAGTCAGAGAGTATTCAGATAACTTAGATCTTTTTTAATTGGTTGCACCCAGTGACCTTCCCAGGACAATCTTTAAAGAGCAAGCTTTTTAAGTCTGAAACAGATTGAACAGGTAACACTCGCTTCTGATGGAGGCTGGGCAGAGAAGCAGATGTATGTACACTCACTTCAAGAGAAAGAAGGGAGGAATTATAGACCAGCTGCCTTGACTCTACTCCCCAGAAAAAAATCTGCAGTAAATAAGGAGGAGCAAAGGAGTATGAGGCACCTGGGAGATAATAAAGCAGGGAGGTCACCAGCAAGGCAAGTTTTTGTCAAGATCAAGTCATGCCAAAACAGTTTGATTTTTTCTCAAGCAGAGTAAGAGGCGCTGTTAGTAGGGGAGGAACTGAAGGTATCATATATACTTGACATGAGGGCTTTTGGGCCCTCATTTAATCACATCATTTAGCCATTAAGAGACATAATACATAAATAGTAGAGCAGAGGTTGTCTATTTTACAATGAAAGTACGCAGTGCCCAAAGCTGTACTCCAAACTGGGAGAGAGAAACAATTGTCCTTGAACTTATGCTGCAGAGGCACTGGCTGCAAAGGGCCATGCAGCTTATTAAAATAAATGTCACCTGACAGTCTCACAATAAACTAGTGAAATGTGGTCACAGTGATGTGATTTTAAGCTGGATGGAGACGGGTTGTCTGTACTGAGAGAATGTCTATCAGTGTATCTAAAGATATCAAGAGTGGAGGTTCAGGAAAAATCTTCTCCGGTCTGCTTTTTTAGTGTTTTTGTGGACAACCTCAGATGATGGAATAGAGGGTACACTTACGAAAATTTTGGACAACATAAAATTGGGAAAAACTGCAAGTATTTTGGAGAGTAGGATTAGAAATAAAATAACTTTGGTAAAATTCAATGTCCTTTCTGTACTGTCAAGGACAAAATTGTACATGAACTTGAATAGTCAACAGTAAAAACACGGGAGTGGGAACAAAACAGAAAGGACCTGAAGGTTACACTGGATCAAAAGACAAACAGGAGTGGGATATGTTGCAAAAAAGGCAAATAGATTTATGAATACATCTTGTAAAATTTGTCAGCCCACAACTGGAATACGTTTTTGCATTTTGAACACATTGATGCAAGTCGATAGAGCCTGGAGAAGAGCAACAAGAATAATCACGAGTCTAGAAGAGATGGTCTGTAAGAAAAGACTGAGCAAACTAGAGTCCTTTAGTCTTAGAGAGAAGAATGATTGTGTACATGGTAACAAGTACTCAAAAGGCTGTTGCAAAAAAGTGAATAATCTGCTTTCTGCCTCTATGGTATATAATAAACAAAGTAATGAGCTTCATCTGCCCCTGTCAAGATCCAGGTAAATCACAGGGAAGTACTTTCTAATGGTCAAGATAGCACAGCCCTGTAATAAATTGCTTGGGGAAATTGCAGACTCTCTAGTATCAGAGGTCTTTAAGCATAAATTGGACAAACAACTGTTGTAGATGTAATTGATGTTGCCTAGGAGCATAGAGAGGAGTAGTTGATTCAGATTCATTTCAGCCCTACTTTTCTACAGTTCTGTGTAATAGGTATCATAAATAAAATTAAGGAAAAAGACCAGAGTTTTAAGCAGTCTTCATTTGTCCTTTTGTCATAAAATCTTTCAAGTTAGATAGGAACCTGAATTATTAAAGATAAAACAAAGAGCAAAAGGAATTCTCATGCAGCAATTAGAAAGAAGCTTAAAAAAAAAGAAAAAAAAAATCTTCCTGCTGCAGTCACAATTAGAGTCACAGCAATTGTTCAGTCATGAGTTGCTGTTGTGTACCGCAGGAATAAAGGCCAAGATGAAGGCTGCCTTTATTTTAACCGGTAAGTCTTTCAGAAAAGGGCCTGTATATTATTCCCACCTAATGTCATGCTGAGTCTATCCTCAACATTTATCAAAGAGTAATAAGGCTATCATACTCAATTCTGCTGGAATACGTTTCTCCCAAATTATCTGAGGTGCTCTACACTAATAACACAGTACCCTACTGTGTGCCTGAAGCACAACTGATTCACCCGCTTGGCCTACTTACATCTCATTGGCCAAAGCAATTGAAAAGGAAGTGTGATCATAGGATACGCAAATATATTTTTTCAGTATTTATTCTATTTCCTTTGCATTTAAATTCACTCATTTAATGCAGACCGCTCAGGGTCTCTAGTGTTTCCATTTTACTTTTTCTTGTTCATTCTCTTTCACTAAGTGGAATAGCCATATGTTCCTTAAAATCAATACTGTCCCTCTTTATAGCACCTGCCTTGATGTGGTGCTTAAAAAAAAAAAATCAGAGGAGAAGGTACAGGAGAAAGCATAGTTTCTCTTCCTCGTGCCGTTGGCCAGCTGCTTGGATGAAACTGCCGTGCATGGGGAAGGCTTTTTCCACAAGGTCTTCTTCCACAGTCCTTGCTGTGAGATCCTGTGTACATAGATGTTACAGGACATAACTAGAGCTAAATATATCCATGTAATGTTGCCATGGAAATACAGAATTTTGATGTGAATATAAATTTTCTGTATCTACCTTATTTCACTAACACAAAATAGCAAAGCTGCAATCAGAGAACTGCCATGCCTTTATTATCTTTTAGTGCTTGGCATTGTCTACTGAAAATCAGAAGACAATGGAAACAGGACATTTTAGCTACTATAAGACTATCATGTCTTGATCACATTTTATGTACATGCTATGTTAAACTGTTATACAGCATGGTGCATCTAAAAACTGTTCAAATGTTTTTCAGGTCTTATCCATATCTTATAGATAGAGAAAGTGATATAATTCAGCAATGTCTAGATCATAAAGTGAGTCGGTACGCTGCTCTGGCGTGATACCTTGGCCCTCATTTATTCACATCATTTAGCCATTAAGAGACATAATACATAAATAGTAGAGCAGAGGTTGTCTATTTTACAATGAAAGTACGCAGTGCCCAAAGCTGTACTCTGAACTGGAAGAGAGAAACAATTATCCTTCAACTTATGCTACAGGGGCACTGCCTGCAAAGGACCATGCAGCTTATTAAAATAAGTATGTGAGAAATATAGTGAAGAACGATCAAAATAAAGCATACATAAATTAAAATAAGTGTTATAGAAAGTGGATTGTGCTAATTTAACTAAATCTGTTTCTAAATCAAGATAGTTTAACTCAGAATACTGTTCACATATATACAAGACAATGTAATTACCAAGTAGTCTTCAATTCCAGGAGCTATCATGCTACTTGGGGAGCAGAGCTGTTGGGACTGGTGAAAATTTGCAAACAAGTCCCAGGGTATTTACGAAGTAAGGGACCAAAGCTGAAAATGGATACAGTCTTGGAAGGTCCTGTTCGTTGCGGGTTGTGGAGCAAGAGACGTGCTCAGTGAATGACAGGTGGCTCAGGCTGGAGAACAGGAGGTCACTGCGTGTGCTGGAGACCTTTAGTAACAAGGCTGTTTTGAGGCAGGTACCTTTTACAGAAGTCCAGCCAGCGGTGTCTCCCCTCAGAGGGATGGGGATCCATGAGGCGAGCTGGTACTTTTGCGTGGTTGAAGAATGGGATTTCTGCGTCAGTGAAAACAGTGGCAAGTTTTTTGTCCATTTTGCCCTTCTATCTGTTAGTTCACAACAAAACTATTGACCCTAGTGGCCAAGCTCAACAAAATTTGACTGGAGGCTAGGTCTTGAAGATACGAGATACCAGCAGTAAGTCTGTTAAACCTGTGACCTGGCAGCCTGGGGCAGCCCCAGCCACAAGCATGGCTGGTCTGAGCACAACAGGTATCAGCTCGTGCCCAAATATGAAGTCAAGCAAAAGAAACGGTGGAAGAGAGAGGACAGAGGAGCACAGACTGAGATTAGGGATTGTAGCAACTGTGACGGGATCTATGTGGACCGCAGGGAGAGGTCAGAGGAGGTACTATGGGTGGGCAGGAATTCTGGGCTAGGATGCTGGGAGATAAGGGGAGGTGTGGTGGAGAGGGTAGGAGGAACTGCGGGTGTTGTGAGGAGTGGACACGAGAGAGAAAGCTCAGACTATTGCAGTGGCAATCTTTGAAAGACATGGACTAGGTTACTGAGGGAATTCACATTTGTTGGGCACCCCTGTCTGTGAGTTTTCTGCAAATGGTGGGCTGGGTAGAGGAGGGAAATTTCCCTACGTGGAGTTCTTATGAGTTTCTAATAAAAAAAATCGCTTAAAACGTCAGTCAGTCATGAGGCGCAAGAAGATGTCGTTGGTTATGGTTCTTGCTATGTCTGAGAAAGGAGCCCTGGGAGCCAGTCTCACTTTACGACTTAAAAGGGAGGAAAAGTTGAACAGCTTCTCCCAAAGTTTTTCCCAAATTTCCCTCCCACAAAAATGCAATTCTGGGAAGAGAAGAAAATTTCAATGTTTTCAGCCTTACACCATAAAATGTTTTTAAGATTATAGGCATGTGTAAAAAAGGACCTGCTAAAAGGCTGCAGACTTGGCTGGAACATTTCTGTGCACAAATTTGTGCAAAGTTTTTTCATACTAATGAATCGGAAGTGTCTGCTTTCCACTGAGCAATCGTGAAATGTCTGATCCGCACTCCTACAGAGTCAGCTAAACCGATTTGCAGCACAGGAACACAGATCAGTTCAGACATCTCTTTCTGTCCACTCCACCTTGATGGCTTTTGGTGCACTCCCTGTGTGCCACTATTACCTCCGCATGTCAAACACTTCAGTGTTATGCTGTGGGAGCATCTTTGCTACAGTTATGTCTTCATTGGCTGATAAGGATATATTTTTATCCAGGGTGGACATGATTGTGTGCAGCCATACAGATGTGACTGCATTAAACGATGTAGCAGCGTGCAATCCATCAGTTTCCATATATTGTTGCCTGTTTCTACCTCGGATAACTGATTAGCTATCTCATTGTAGAAAACACAGCTGGGACAAGTACTTAGATGAGAAGTAAAGTAGATGAGAGTCTTTGGCTGATCTCCACAACCTACGTCATGAAAATACTGCCACTTCAGGTTTTTAGAGAAAGTCAACAAAAAACATTTATTGCACTGTAAGAAATACACATTGAAAAAGCACTGTCTGTCATTAAAACAATGCCCAAGGAAAGAGCAATGTATTCTTACTTAATGTTATTTAACCACTGGTAACTCATACAAACTAAAATTCCAATGAGATACACAGTCAAGAATTCATCTCAGATGCTAACTCAAGTGAACACTGTAGCTGTGCTTTCTAGAAGAATATTCAACCATTTGTCATTTGCTGCATAACAGTGCACACAACATTGGTTTTTTTAATAGTGAAAACAGCTGAGAGAGATGCTACTAAAATGTAGACCAGGAGACTTTCAAATAAGATAATGTGATTCTACCCTTAAGCATCTTTCTTCCAAGGCCTCAGAGGTTTCTGCTGAATGTTTTGTCAACAAAAAATACAGAATTTGTTTCACTAGTTTATCGTTTTCTGTCTATCAGTATATTATATATTTTTTCTATGTCTGTCTATAGCAGTGTAAGAGGCAGCCATATATTCCAGAAATTCTTCTTTCTATTAGTGCAAGGCAGGAACAGCATCTTTAAAGGAATTCAGTGGTGAGTGAATTCACGTGTACTGCATGCGCTTCAGCAAGACAGATGGATTTGTGAGACTCTGCAATTGGGTGGTTTTAAAACCCTTGAGAAGTTTGCTTCAGGGACCTCAAAGATTTTATAGTTAACCTAGGATACATACTGCACCCTTTGTACTCAAAGGTGTCTATTTAATAGCTTAATAGTTGTATGACCATTCTTTTATCTCTCAGAATGTTATAATGTGCAGAAACTACCTTCCTCTGAGCCAGACTTTAGTATCTCAGCATCTATTATATTACTTCCTAGAAGCTACCACTGTATTTAAAAAGTCAATAATACTTTCTGAGATGTTTTTCTTCTCAAATGGACATGATGCTATCTTTGTCTTCCCAAATTCTAATTTCCTCTTCATATTACAATATGCATCCAAGCATCCTGTGCTGAGCAGGTTTGCAGAAAAACAGCTACTAAAAATTAGTTAAGTGACTCTGTGTCACACACATAGCAAATTATTAATCTGCTGCTATAGATTATTCGGAAGGTGTTAACTCATGCTTGACCATAACATCTTATTCTCACTTAAATATTTTGACTTTCTCTTTTTCTAGTACCTGCATGCAAATGGGATTGTGCATCGTGACTTGAAGCCAGAAAACCTACTCTATGCAACACCAGCACCGGATGCACCACTAAAAATTGGTAAGCAGCATTAAATGTATGCTTCCCTAATTCCTTTGTACCAGTAATATGTGCTAACTGATGTTTACAGTATATACATCTCACCACCATTTTATTCAAAGCTAATGCTTATACTCAAATGAACAGCATGTTACTTCTTCAGCAGCGCAGCTGAGCATGGTGTTTTTAAAAAAAATACAAAACTAGACGCTTGCTTAGAGAATTTATAGCCAAAATTGTGCAGAATGTGGCAAAAAATAAAGAGCTCAGGAGGAACAGGAAGGATCATGAGATCAGCATATAGCTGTGTGCACCACTTCTGTGCCCCTTTTTTTCATTAAACTAGTATTCTAAGAGGAAAGATTCATTGGCATGAAAGTACAAATGTGCAGGTAAGTGGTAGAAAGTAAACTGAGCAAGGCTGACTTCTGTTTTGAAGGGTAAGAAATGATCTTCGCAAAGAGCATAGGGAAGCTATCTGAAGCACGGTCAGCACCATGGGGGGGGGATGAGGAGGGACAAGGTGAGACCAGGCTCTCCTGAACGGGAATGTATCATGCCAGTTCTGTTGGGGACAGTGGCCACTTGCAAAGGGCATGATCTCCAGAAATGCTGGGTATGCCCAGTTTTTGCTTGAGCAAAGAGGAGCTGTGTGCAATGCTCCTGAGGTGGGTTTGGAAATACCACGTTGTGCTCCCTTACCAGGGAGTGTGGGAGCATGTGAGCGTGCAAGAAGTGAGTGTTGCCATGTTCATCAGGCCGGTGATCACCCTGGATTTCAGGAGCCAGATTTCCACAAACTAGTCTCAAGCAAAGTATATTTCTGTTTAGATAAATAATAATAAATTATAACCATTTAGGTACAAGTGAACCCTAATGATGCATTTCTGGAATAAAATATGAACTGCTTTTATCCTGATCTTGAGTCAAAACATTCCCTTTTATATTCACTGTAACAAAACAAAAATGCTTTTATTTT
Organism: Pelecanoides urinatrix; assembly: GCA_013400755.1. Classification (NCBI taxonomy): domain Eukaryota; kingdom Metazoa; phylum Chordata; class Aves; order Procellariiformes; family Procellariidae; genus Pelecanoides; species Pelecanoides urinatrix. The sequence continues at coordinate 15,298 of VZTQ01005966.1, forward strand.
GCATTTTTTAAGGCCAGACTGTCATCACCTAAATTGAAATTTGAAGAAGCTCAGTTTATTCTCAGTGAAAACTAAAAGAGTTGTAAAGTCTTCAGGTTTTATGTCTTTTAAAAAGTGAGTCATGCAAGTACAACATGTAATGTCATGAAGACTTTTGCTGTCTGAGTAGTAATTCAGGGTGGAAACGCTGCAAAAAGGATGATCTTCTCCTGGCACAATCTCCATGCCCCTAGAAGCCCTCTATCAAAATACTGCTGGGATTTTGTCTCGCAGGGACTGCATACTCTGACTCTTACCCAAGAAATGACTAATGCACAATTTTTTAACCCAAAATTGATCTGTTAATTTTATGGGATTACTCACAGAGTGGATGCTGAATATATACCTAGAATGCATTTCTGGATCGCTGCTTGTAAGCCCGTAGGCATCTCATTTTATTGGCTTTGTGCAGTCTTCAGAATAAAATACAAGTTACATTTCTGTCAAGCAAGAGCCAGGGATACGCATTTATACGGACAAATTTTGCTTCTGGATTGCAGTCTGGGTAGATTCTTTAAATTGATCCTCATCTCTGGAAATGACAGTACTGTTTATTTAATGCATAAAGTTTCTTTTAATTACATATACAATGTAAAAAAAGAGAAAGGATTTTGTAAGGAAGTAAGAACTTTAATATTCCTAAACAATCTTAACAGCTGACTTTGGACTTTCCAAGATTGTGGAAGATCAGGTGACCATGAAGACAGTTTGTGGAACTCCAGGGTACTGTGGTACGTTGTTTTATTATTTACAGTATGCTGCACTCAATGTGAGGATGTTAACATTTTCTCTTTCCAAGGTGAAATTCTTCTTCCTAAAGTCAAAATTCAAAAAGCCCCTAAAAACCAGAAATAAAAAACTAAAATTCAGAACTGGCACTGGGTTAAATTTTTCTAAACTCATATTCTCTAGCACTGAAGCTTAATAATCAAAAGATATGTTAAGATGCAAGTTCATTACTTGCATGGAAACAAGTTTGACCATCGTAAAAATGCTGAAATTACTAAAATAATACTGGAGAGGCATCAGCAGAAATTCGGACTATAAAAGGCATAAGTGAAAACACTAAATATTTATAGAGTTCATAACAATTATGAATATTTGAATATTGCTTACATTGAATTTATCTTAAAGTAATTTTTTTTTACAGAGGAAATCAAATTATTCCATAGAGTAGGGTCATAAATTAATCCCCTAAACCCAAAAAATTTCAGATACATGGTTTTAAATTCAGGCTTAACTCAGACCTTTCTGGTCCATGCTGGAGTGGGACCTGTATAACAGAATTATGAGTGCAATATCAAGGAGCGCTTTGTGGCAGATCTTGTCAGCTGGTGTGACTGGTGTAGATCTAGTCATCCTTTCAGCAGTAGAAAGGCTTTGGCACTTTTAACTAATCCTGTTTTCTCCTAAACAAAATAAGAATGAAATCATAGGTTTGCTTCAGTTTTACCAAGAGTGAGAATCAGCATGAACCGCTGCTTACCAAAATGACTAATTTGCCTGTGCATTCACAACACTTCAACAAGCATGAGTTTATGGATTACTTCAGAACAAACATCTAACTCATGAGCTTAGTGCTGTATTACACAAGGATGGTAATTTTAATTCCTTTAGTAATTAGAAATTAGGAAATTATATTCTTAATGATGTTGGGTTTATATTTTTCAGTTGGTGGCCTTTAAGGACACTTTCTACTTGTTTAACTGTAGTTAACAAAGTTTAGAAACTGTGTTTCATGTCAGTTGCCCTGTTCTTACATGTTTCTCTTTTTTCAAAATCACAGATAGTTCATCCTTCTCACTCTTGTACCTTTTCATAATGTAAGGTGTCTAATTTGAATGCAGGAAAACCACCACTGATGCTTCGAATTAAAACAAATTTCCGTAGAATCACATTTAGGTAAAAATATGTTACCTCACTGTCATAAGGGAGAGGGAGGTTTTGGTAAGCAAGTGAAAAAACATAGTACTGGTAACAGTCCATGAATAATTAGGAATATGGGTTTTTTCTCCATTGCTTTGGGGAGAAAATATGTGGGGCAGAGAATGAACACTACAATTGCCGTATGCATTACATCTGGCAAACAATGCCATAGCTGTGCTATATGTTGGGTATCAGTAATCCAAAGAGTATATAACTAAAACCAACCCTCAAAAAATCCAAAATCTAGAATCAGAGTTCAAGCATATGACCTGCCACAGCAGGGAGAAAGGAAGCATACAACTGACCTTGAAAAAAATAATTAAAAAGATGCTGCTGAGCCCCAGCAGCTATTCATTCTTGGGACCGGAGCATTTTGCTCTGCCCACGGGGCTGTGGCGGGAGCTTGTCCTGCTGCAGGTGGGGACGAGCCCAGCCTGGCTGTCCCCTGCACACAGCAGACTTTTATTCAGCAGCGTCCCCAGGTAGGAAGGGACGGCACTGGCCTGTAGGATGCTCCGTCCGCCCGGAGAACCTCCAGCCTGCCTGCGGGCAGCTGGTCTGCGCAGCAGGGCAGACCCCTGCTGGGTTCTGGCTCCATGTCCTGTGGTGGCACTGAGCCCTGCAAGGCTGAGGAGCCAGCAGCTGGATGACATCTTGCAGACTGCCTGGCAGCTTTCAGCAGGGCATCCCGCGTATGCTGTCGAGCTCCCAGTACAGCACCCTTGTGCACAGCTTCGCTGTCAGAGCAGCTCTTGGACACGCGCAGAAATTCACCTGGACTCCTGGAACCTGAAAATGAGCTAGAAATGGATCTTCCAGTGCCAGAATGTGCAAAAAAAAGAACATGGCAAAAAAGGATTGCAGTCTGCTTGCGCTTCATTGCAAGGCACTTCCATGTCAGCAAAGCAGCTAATGGCCCAGGAGGCTGGTGATCTTTTTTACACCAGGGCAAGCCTGCTGGGCTTCCCATGATGGATGCTCACCTCCAGCAACCAATGTGATCTTGTGGAGAAACCTATTTCTGTCATTCTTGCTGAGCTCTAGATCCTGAATGGGCTCCTACAAGAGGTTGCAAGTTGCTAGCAGTGTTCTGGGTGATAAGCATCTGAGGTAGTTTTGGACAGAGGTGAGCCAAGCCATGCAGAAACTAAAGACTTGGCATTTGCTTTTATAACTGTAGAAGCAAAGGAAAGAGGACATTGGAGAAGACCATAAGATTACTCTCGTACCTCGTAGTACAGCTGATAATGCAATTCAGGTGACACATCCAATACCTTGTACAACATTCTCTGCCGAGCATACACAGGTGCCAAGTATGCTTTAGAGCACCACTGAATTCCAGTCTGCTTAGTTTCGTAAAACTGTATTTCACATATTGGCTATTAATGTTCTGGTTGTCTTCTCTCATGACAGTTATACTACAAATGCTACAAAACTGCAGTTGTTATTTAGACCAAAGACAGTATGCCTGTCTTTATATAATATAAAACTAGGATGAGGCTTATTCCCATAGAAGAGCCCTCAGAGTAGGGACAAGTTGGTGGGGAGGCTTGGGGCTGAATATCTGTACTGAGAAGAGAAGAAAGGAGCTTTGTGCCTACACACATGGAACTGCAGTCCTTGCTTTACGACCCAAATAAACTCATTAACATAACCCAAGTTAACATGCAGAATTCCTGGTGCCTGGAAAATATTTAAGCATTACTTTCCAGAAGTGGAGGAAACCCAGGAGCAATATTGTTGAAATGCCAAATTACACTATGAATAATTGATAGTCACAGGCTGCCAACTCCCACATCCTTCCTACCCAGCTATCAGCAGCTTCTCCAGAAAGGACACAACAACAAAAACACTTACTGGAGCTAGGATACTTTGGCATCAAGACTGGGACGTGCAAAGTGATGCAGAGGACTGAAAGCAAGGAGATGGTCCCAAAGAACTTAACTTGCTGAAGCATTGTGCTTTCAGTGAACTTGAGAAGGACATAAGTGATTTCTGACAGTAGGACATAAAAATAAGCCAGTGCAGAGCAGTGATTCATGATCAGTCTGTTAGAGCCAATATCTAAACTAGCAGCAACATTTCTGTCAAATCCATTCACCAAAAGCAAACTTCTGGAAATATTAAAAAATCATATTTACAATGTGTAAATAAATGTATAACCATGTGATCACAGTCCAGGTAGCAAGGCAGCCCTGTATATACAAAGCTATGGTCTCCTTTGTGGCCATTTTACAATACTGAGGTGAAAGGAGGAGAATAGAAAAGAAGGGCAGGAAGTGTCTTCTGCTCTTATCCTGAGCAAGAAGACATCCCAAGAAACATTGTGTTCTCTAGAAGAGGAAGCATATTGGCCATTAAACAGAAAAACTGTCCTATTTACTTCAGAACCCCCCACATGGCATTAACAAACATGTCAGGGAGAACAGTGGTTAACATCTCTTTTCTGGGTCCATCTCCATCTCTTTCTCTGAAGCCATTGGCTGCTTTGCTTGTAGGCCATCCTGTTAGCTATGGGTTGACCTGAGTTAAAATCAGTTGGGATCTAGTGTCCCTTCTCAAAAACACCCTCTCTCTGTTCATCAGTTTACCTAGCAGAAGAATAAGGAGGCAGGGAAAGTCTGTGCTTAGACTGGGAAGTGTTTGCCCAGCTGCCAGCTGTACGAGAGGCATGTAGCAAACTTAGTGATTAATGTCCTTTGCCTTCTGTATTAATGCTTTATAAAAATACTTGATGTGTTCCCTGCATGGTAAATCCTTCAGGTAAGTTGAAGACGTCTGAGCCAGCTGCCTGGAGGCCATTAGGGAGTTGTGTATACTCTGCTTAAAATCACGCTTGGGGGAACCTTGCTCCCCTGGGATATTGCAGCACGTGCCTCGGGAGAGCTAGCTGCCCCAACGGAGAGTACCGACAGGCTGGAGCAAAGCAGGAGTGTGCCAGCAGCCTGGATCAGTCCGGACAGGCAACCAAAGCTTCAGGCTGAGCAGGGAGCTGTCATACATTTCGGGAAGCCCCAGCCCTTCTTGGCCCTGCTGCTTATGGCTGTGAACGTGTAATGTGAGAAGGTGAAGAGATGCAAACATGCTGCAGCATTGGTGCGTGTAGGTGCAGCAAGTCCACTGTGCCCCGGAAATGTGGCAGCCATCCCATGTGCATCCTACAGCCAGTGGGCTCAGGGGCTGTGCTGCCATCCCGAACATCTGATGGATATTAATACAGATGCAGTGGTTGCTGAGAAGAAGGGCTACTGATATATGGAAGTGTGGTTCAGCAGTGTCTTTTTAATTATTTTTTTCCAATTAGTTGGGTATTTTTGCCTGTGGCCAAAAGATGAGGGAGGGAAGGGTCTTGCTTCTCCCAGTATCAAGCACTTCCATTTCCTCCTCTGGAGTTGTGGCATTTTCATCCTGCCACCTCAGGAGCTTTGCCCAGGGAGGTTTGCCCAGGGAGGCAGCAAACCTCGAGGGTGCGCAGAGCTATGAGCCCTGGGGGCGCGGGGGCTTGGGGTGCTTGAGGTAGGCACATCGCAGTTTGAATGTGCAACCGTACACATTTTTAGTCACACACAGCAGCAAGAGATACTGCCTGAGGGTTACAGCAGTCTGCTCAGCTTTCTTCAAGGTGTGTCTGTCAAGCTGCTCAGGCAGAGATTAACTCCTCTTTACTGTTGCAGAGCTGGAGTTCTTGTAGACAGCCCGGCCTTTTCGCCTGCTCCACACTGCAACCAAAGCAATTGCCTGAAATGGTCATGTCTTTCCTTACAATTAAAACAGAGTATCCAAAAAAAAGCCCAAATAAAGTACCAAGTAAATAAGTAAAATATTAAAGTAAAAGTGCCACCTCCTTTGTCACACTGCAGCTCCAGTGCTGCTGTAGCTTTCTGTGGTTCATTTCACAAACCTAAACCTAAAAAACAATTTGAAACCAAAGTCTGCTTTTCATTTTATTCTGGCTGTGCTTGGACATGACTTCTGTTGCTTTGTACTCAGTGAAGGGAATCATTTGCCTAAGGGCTTAAAAGAGCAGGCCCTAACTTTTTAAAAGACACTTAGGGGTGTGCACAGAGTTCAAATTGACTTTGTGACTGTTATTTCTGCATTCAACTTTCATCTTACTGACAAGTGTTTTATCATCCGCAGCACCAGAGATACTACGGGGATGTGCCTACGGCCCTGAGGTGGACATGTGGTCTCTGGGGATTATCACCTACATCCTGTAAGTGCAGACAGTGTTACAGAGTGGCTCATTTGTGAGCACCTGCAGATTTTTATGACATTATAAGCTGTGCCGTTGGAAGACACGAGATCCTGAACTTTAATTATGATATTCCTAATCTTATTTAAATAAGTCAAATCCTAGAGGAGCATGGCAAAACACTCAGGTTATGTATTTGATAAATGTAACACTTATTCCTGAGCAGCAGCAAGGTCTGCACAGAATCATGCTAGTAATGTGAATGAATAGCAGCAAAGCTGCTGAAAGCAAAAATGCAAGTGTATTGTATACAATACGAGTGTAAGAAACCATCATATTTTTTTTTCTCATTCACACAATCTGTGAGATATACTATGATCCTAAGCAGCTTCTCAACTACAGATGGGGCAAGGAGAAGTTAAGGTGCTTGCAGTAGTTTCAGAGTGGCTGTGAACATTCCCAAATGCAGCTGCCCCATCTGTGTCAGCCACAGACACTGCTACAGCTTTGGCATCAGTGTTGCTGTCTCACAGCATCTCAGCCAGGAGGCAGGGAACAGCCCTGGACTCTCTGTCTGCAAATCAGTCCGATGGGTTAAATGATTAATGTTGAAGTGTTCCACTTCTTACAAAATAACCAGAGATGCTGTTGATAGAGGGCTGTGAGCGATGCTGGCCATACAAATTTTAAACAGTTCAAGTTGCAACTATAGACCAAAATTTTCAAACAGTTGTGTCTAAAGGTAGGCACTTGTGTCTGCATCTTAATATGGCTAGTCCTAATTCAATTGGTAAGCATTGTAATTATTTTATTGTATTGATGGAATCTTTCAAAGGAAGATTATTGAGAAGGGAAAATTTTATCTGATGTATTGACACTTCTTTTTATGGGAGAAAAATAACTTCATTTATTCCCTTGGCAACACCAGTGCTAAACTGCCTTGTGTAGTTGTATGCGATACTGGCAGGATAGCTTTCACAGGAAGAAAACGGGATTTTACACATATGTATTGAAGATATGGAGGATTTTATATATCTGGGCCATTTTCTTTCGCCTTCTAAGGACTTACTAACTGTGTCATAGAATCATAGAATCATAGAATAGTTTGGGTTGGAAGGGACTTTTACAGGTCATCTAGTCCAACCCCCCTGCTGTGGGCAGGGACATCTTCAACTAGATCAGGTTGCTCAGAGGCCCGTCCAACCTGACCTTGAATGTTTCCAGGGATGGGGCATCTACCACCGCTCTGGGCAACCTGTGCCAGTGTTTCATTGTAAGAAATTTCTTCCTTAGATCTAGTCTAAATCTACCCTCTTTTAGTTTAAAANATTAAACAGTACCGGTCCCAGTACAGACCCCTGCAGGACACCACTCATCACTGATCTCCATCTGGACATGGAGCTGATGACCACTACCCTCTGGTGCGTCCATCCAACCAATTCCTCACCCACCGGCCAGTCCACCCATCAAATCCATACCTCTCCAGTTTAGAGAGAAGAATGTGTACTGCAAGTACAGTGTGTAATAATATGATTCTTTTCTTTATGTCTTTTGCAAAGAAAGAATTATATTTTCTAGGGTTTATATGAAAAGTACTTGTAAGGATATATAAACACTCTGATTAAATATCAGAAAATATCTTTTGTTCTGAATATAAGCTTCAAATAAGTCACAGCTCTTCTTTTGGGTGCCTGTAAATAATAGGCTACAATATTCCTATTTGCCATTTTGTTATCTGCTCCTTTTAAAATGTAAATCTTTGTCTCAAGGCCTGTTCCAAGTCTGTAGAAGATCACATCTCAGATATTGCCTGCCAGGTGATCATTTCTTCTCAGTTCTAGTGGTCCACGCATGGCAGACAGATTTGCCAGCAAGGCTGTCCCTGTGATTGGAGAGTTGCCTTTTCTTGTCCCTTTACAAAGATATCTAGATTAAGCCACAGGCTTACCTAGTTAGTCAACAACTGAGGGGTAGCTGTTGTACTTGAAACTGAGAGCCTTCCATAAGCAGAACTTGCTTTCAAGTATAGGCAAGCTCCAAAAAAGAACGTACAGCAAATTCTTATTTGAATATACGGAGAGGCATTTGCTATATGCAGCCTTTCAAAACCTTCCAGCTGTTCAGGAGATGCTGCCAAGCCATGTTAAACCTCTGCACTGGTGTAAACACAAGTGTATGAGCTCCTGCTCTGGGTGGGACACCACCAGTACAGATACTCCTCTACTTCTTCCTCCTTCTGTTCCTCTCCTCCTCCCCTCTTGAAATCCAATTTGACCTACAGGAGCAAGCCAGGCAAAAAGGGTGCTAGTTGAATCCACTTAACAATCTCTCCCATTTAGCTTTAATGATACTCCACATTTAAAACTCTTCTATTGAGTGTAAAGCTTTGTAGGTCAACATTTCTGATGGGTTAGAAGCTGAGATTGAGTCAGTAACTAATTGATTAATCCTGCAGCCTGAAGGGCAGTGTTGCATGTCTCAGTCTCATAGTTTAGTAGAGAGAATGCACTTATGTACAGTGAAAAAAATACATTGTTGTATGTGCCTCCAAAATAGAGTGGATTTAAGAGTTAGCTACCATGCTACAGAAGACATGTGCATAAAACCGTATCTTCTCACCTACACAAAGTGGACTTACCATGTGATTAAGAAAAACTTTGACACATATTTTGACTGAACAATTATTCCTGAGGCAAATTATATTAAGACCTATTGATGATAACTCTCATAATTCCAAGGAAGCCACATTTATAGTTTTAACAGCAAAGAGGACCTGTCCTTTTGTACTCCTACAGCAGGTTAGGAATGCTACTGCACATTTGCAGTGCAGATAATGGTCAACAAATACTGAGGCTTTGCCTGTAGTCAAAATTGCATGGATTTAATTAAAGGTCGTTTTTTACTAACTTACTCAAAAGGGCACTAAACACTGTCTGGTCATTTCTAATTGATTTTGAAGCTGTTTACATTGATTTTTCTTTATTTGGTAGGTAATTGATTTAAAATGAATCAGCATAATCCTGGTTTAAATGAAATCAAGAGCAACCATGCTGGGTCTTACCCTGGTTTAATTTATCTAATTTGAAATCACACCTCTAGTTTTATCTAATCTGTCTGCTGAAATGAAATTTTTTCTAAGTAGAAGCATATCCATAGAAATTGTTACTAAGACAACAATAGGTGATAGTAGTGAGTTATGATGAAAATATTTTTAGGAGTAAATAGAGAATCACTTAGAAGGTTTCCAACACAGTCACAGTCATCAGTTACCTGGTATTCAGAAGTCTGTTTTGGCTGAACCAGTTAGTGTCCCAACAGCCCTGCTCAGCAAAGGTGCTCCATGGGGATAGGAGCTGACCTGAACCAAGCTCAGAAATAGTGGTGGGAGAGGCAGACAAATGAGAGGGAAGCAGCAGAGGGACTGTGACCAACTCCCACCTACTGAAGCAAAGTATTTGGAGGTTGGACTCTCGTGTTTTAACCCATCTCTGCCAGACTTGGAAATTAATAACGCACCCAGAATGTGCTTACAGTGGAGGTTTTCTCCTTTCCAGCATTGCAAAGTGATGCAGCTGTTCCACCCATAGCTACACACCACTCTCAAAACCACATTTCTTCCTTGAACATCTGTCTCCTTTCTGTGGACAGTAAGCACACTGATTGGGTTTAAAAACATAAAAACAAGCTAAAAAGTAAGGTTAAATTTTCTAGATTGTTGCTGATTTTTCTTTATGGTATGCTGTTCTTTTCCTGTCATCTCGTTGCTTGTTGCATTTTCTGGAGGCAGAGTAGCAGATAGACTTTCTGTTTAGTCAGAACGCATACCGGTTGAATAGGAAGTTCACTTTAAAACATCTGATTATGTGTGCAGGCAGATGAAAGTGCAATGAAGCAACAAAAAAGGACATTATATAAATGGAAACTACTTCTATGAGTGTGCTTTCCCCAGGGCCCGCAGTGTGGATCTGTGTCAGGATCTGTATTATTCAATACATTCATAAATGCAGTCATTAGTGAGATTACAAAATTTCTTGATACTATGTAGGTTTCCTAAGTAAAGAGGAGGTCTGATTATTAAAACCTGCCAAAGGTTTTTACATTTTGTGGATGATAAGATGAAATAACGTACAGCAATGAACATAATCAAAAACCAGCCCTAACTGGATGATAAATGTAATCAAAAACCAGTCCTAACTGGAGATATAAAAACTTCTAACTTCGCAGGTAAAGTGTGCTTCCTCAGCTAATTCCTATCCCTCAGGAAAGAGTTACAGGGATTCTGATAAGTCCTCTATAAACATGTTAACTCTGTTCTTGTAAACAATCCAGAAAAGCAGATCCAAGGTCAAAAACTGTTAGCAAAGAAATGGAGATTAAAATAGAAAACATCATTATGCTAATTTGCAACTCCATGGTGTGCCCACGCTGAATGCTGCTTGCACCCACTTCAAAAAGGCACACAGCTGGAGAAGACTCACAGAAGAAAGCAAGGATGAGCAAAGTTTCAGACTGAGGAATGACTAAATAGTCCAAGGGACTTAAGCCTGAGATCAGCAGAGTGAAGAGCTGCTAGAAAATACTTATTGGCATGTAGAAGGTAAACAGGTGTCAACTGTTGGATGGCTACTGTTATGTTAAGTCCCTATATTAATAGTTCCAATTACAGACATGTGAAAATGGAAAATTTACAATTTGATCCTTTCCCATTGAGCCTTTGAGCCTTGACCATTGCTTATGAACTCTTATGACCACATTTTGCTCTGCTCTTTAGAATTAGGAGTTCATAGGTACATCCAGGTCTGGTTTCCCAAAGTGGAGTACAGGACACAAAGTAGGGAAAGATAATACCAGGAACTGTTTCTAATAGCCCAAGACTAATTAATCTTTGATAAATTTCTTTCTTTTGTATCCTTGCAGACTTTGTGGCTTTGAACCATTTTATGATGAAAGGGGAGATCAGTACATGTTTAAGAGAATCCTGAACTGTGAATATGACTTTGTGTCCCCCTGGTGGGATGACGTGTCTCTGAATGCCAAGGATTTAGTAAGTAAAGCAAAAATGAGACTGGAGTACCGTTGCTGATATGTATTTGGCTAGTATCACTTCCACTGAGAAAAAGAATCCATTTTGGGGTGGAGGCAGAATAATTAGTTAATTAATTGTTCATATGGCTCCTTGCTTTTCTTCTTCATATCTCTGGTATATTATGGTGCTGTTAAATATCCCATTAGTCCAGTGCTGTAATTTTGCACTCAAAACCATGGATGTTCAGGTCCTTCTGTGAACTAAGCCACAGATGGTTGGCAGCTGTCACAGTGTTCATGTATGCAGGCCTTTCATGCTAGCTCTGAGGTGTTTCATCATTCTTCTTTGCAGGGCAACCACCTCAGGGGAATGTAGAAACAAGCCCAGTTTTCAAGTCTGAACTTTGGAGGAAGTGTATAAAAAGGAGTGAAACACCCCCTCCCCCCAGCTTTTGCTGACAACCTTTTTCTGTCCATTTAAGCTTTTTCTTAGTAAATGAGGAAAGACTCATTGCTTTTAAGTGTGCTCCGTTAGTAAAATGCAAGGCCTGGCGTGCTGTCTGCACTGTATTTTTTTATTACTGGATAAAGTAAATTGGATCCAGGAGACACTGATCTGCAAAGATAGGTATGCTTGAGTTTGATTTTTAGTCAACAATAACTTGCACAATTTAGTTATTTCATTAGCACTGAAGACACAAATGCTCAGTTCCGTATTACTTATACAAACTGTGCCATAAAATACTACATAATTAGTGTTTGTAAAGTACTTCAGGATGCCTCAAATGGAAGGACTGTAGAAGTTCAAAGTACTTTTTTGTTGTTGTATTAGATGTGACTTTTTTAAAGGTAAAAAAAAAAAAAAATCATTTACCACCGTGTGTTGTCAAAACCAGATAAACAGCAGCCTGCAACAAAGCTGCTCGTTTATTGTATACAGAGAGCTTTGGTCCAAACTTGTCCCTACTGTTTTGCTACAGTACCACTCAGAGTTTCAGATTTGAACACTGTATAGCAAGCTGTAGATAACGATGAAGACCAGGGCTTTCAAAACCCTGTTGTGGGAAGTTCTGGGGTGTTCGGTTTAAGTGGTTTGCTTAACTTGACCTCTTCTGTGGATGCTCAGTGGGTGTTCATCGTGATGCCTGTTCTCCTGCACCCACTTCAGGGCACTGACTTTCTTTAATAGCTCTTTGTAAGGAAATTTCAGAGAGCCCTAAAGCAAGTCCTCCCCTCACACTTGGGCACATAGCAGTGGTGGAACCCTGTGCCATCACTTGCACTCTGCTCCAAGAGCGTGTGCAATCAGCAGAGTACCATTCATGTACTTCTTTACTCTATCCTCACCCTTTTTTTTCAACACCTCTTGTCCAGACATACAGCAAAACCCATGAAATGTAGTTTGACTGGACACACTTTGTATCCAGAGTTTGTACCACCTCCACTCCCAGAGGTATGTCTGCAGTGCCTTGTTCCCAAAAATGTCCTACTGTTGTGTTTGAAGAGGTGCAGCTTTCCTGGTTTCAATAACAGAAAGAATGGCATAAACAGCATTAGTTTCAGAATGGGTTAAGAGAAATACTTGTATAGTACTTTTTAATTCATGTGTACATGAGGTTTTACGGTGACTGAAAGAAGCATTTCGTCTGTGATGTACCTGTGGCAGTGGCTGCATGGTACAAGTCTGCATGATGATGATGATGAGGTAGAGTGCTTGT
>VZTQ01005974.1:0-53205 GCA_013400755.1 Pelecanoides urinatrix
GCCCCGCCGAGTCGCAGCCGCCGCCCGTCGGGAGGTCGCTGCCGGGCTCGGGGGCGGGCGGCCGGGGCACCCGCTCGCTTCTGCCTTCGCGGGTTTTGCTGCGGTGTTTAGGAAGGGACCCCGGGCGCGACCCTCCGCTCCGGAGCCCTTCGTCTCGGTGGCGAATTGCCACTTCCAAGAGAATCGTGTAAACAAACATGCTCTTCCCTGGGTTTTCCAGGAACCCCGGTGTTTTCAGGAACAAAACCTGTCCGAGATAGGCAGCTTTCCAAGACNGATTGTGCGGGGGCTGTGGGATTGTGGGGGGGCTCCCTCTGGGTCGGCTTTCGGCCGAGTGGAAACCAGGGCTGGAGCTCCTCTCCTGTGAGGGCGATGCCCGCGCGCTGAGTCAGCCTCGAGCGCCGGGCGGGGGCCGCGCCCTGCCCGCTCCCCTCCCCACACCAACTGCCGCGCCACGCGCTTCGGTTTTCCCGCCCTGGCCGCCGCGCGCCGGGCCGCTCGCGCACCCTGGGCGCTGCTCGCGTGACTGAGGGGGTTTGGGCGCCGTCCCGCCCGCCCCCGCCCCGCCGAGTCGCAGCCGCCGCCCGTCGGGAGGTCGCTGCCGGGCTCGGGGGCGGGCGGCCGGGGCACCCGCGCGCTGCGGCCGGCGCGGGTTCTGCCGCGGTCTTTAGGAAGGGACCCCGGGCGCGACCCTCCGCTCCGGAGCCCTTCGTCTCGGTGGCGAATTGCCACTTCCAAGAGAATCGTGTAAACAAACATGCTCTTCCCTGGGTTTTCCAGGAACCCCGGTGTTTTCAGGAACAAAACCTGTCCGAGATAGGCAGCTTTCCAAGACTTTCTGACTGTACTTGAATCAAGATAGTTTTATCCAGAGGCATCTTTTAATTGTCAGCGTAACACTGTTATCTTAACGTAGCCTGTTGCTAGCTTTATCACTATAAAATAGAGCAGGAGGACAAATGACACTCATCTTTGCTGGTCCCAGATGCCTCCTCAGAGCAGTTAATAAAAGAAGTGTTTTCTAGTTTGGAGGTAAAGATAGAGTGAAGAAAGCTTTGCAGTGAGATTGGTGCTGCGTGCTGCAGTCAGCGCTGCAGAAGGGAGGACGGATTCGTGCTGCAGAAGCGAGGACGGATTCGTGCTGCAGAAGGGAGGACGGATTCGTGCTGCAGAAGGGAGGACGGATTCGTGCTGCACGGCGTGCCGGTGGCTGCACTGGATGCTCACAGAACTAATGGGGAACATGTTCAGAAATGAGCTTGCACCACAACAAAGAAATGAATCACAGTTTGTTGGCATGAGTCTGAAAACAAGTTCTCTGGGTCTGTATTGACTGCAGTTATATTTGGCATTGAGTCTCATCAGCATTTATGGTTCTCAAAATATATACACATTATGTAATATAAACATTATTTCATTGGGCCAAACTTCCATTAGATTTAAAGTCCACGAAAAGAGACTGTATTTATCTTTGAAAAAGAATCTAGATTAAAGCAGTAGCAATTTGCCAGCGCAGTCTCCGATGCCATGTGGTTAAGAAAGCCTGCAAAGCCAGTGGAGCAAAACCAGCGTAAAAACGGGATGGAGCGAAGACTCGGGGGTTCGCTCTGTAATCATGCTTTGGGATTGGGATACGCCACAAATCTAGCACAGCGCCACGGCCAGGACTAACTAATGATCACAGTCTGAACATATTTAATCTCTTAGACACTAGCATCTTTTCTTCTCCTTAAATCCAGCTTGAATACAGGATGGGCCAAAGAGCATGAAAGGACAGCAGTGAGAGAGCCTGCAATCAGTTTTTCATCTGTCCCTTAGGATGAAAGAGGAATATGTGAGTCATTTTCTTGTACAATGGAGAAGCCTGAATCCCACTGCATCTGGTTAATACCAAGGACTGTCCAAACAGTATTCCATTGTAATTTGTCACAGACTAAAATGCAATTGTTAAGTGTTTCTCGGAGTATTTTTTCATGGGTTTTGAATTCAGCAATAAAATACTGCTCTTTCAGTGGAATTTCAGTTACAGAACCCCTATACTAATGCCTAGTAAGAAAACCATTTAATCAATAAATGATAAACGATTGTCATTATTTCTGCATCTATACCTTGAACAACAGAATACTGAAGCACGGCGACAGAGCTATTCACGTGGGCTCCAGTTTATTGTTTTTGTGTCTTTTCAGACTCGTGTTTTGAGTCTTTTTACACTAATGTTTCAAAAGCTGCAATAAAAACAAAGCTAGGGAAAACATTCAGGAGTTCTGCCTGCGTTTTTACAAATTATATTGCATTGTTCTTTCAGATATGCATGCAGTCTGGTGGGAGGAAAGGGGCTTGGCGTTTGCTTCTTTTCTTTTCCTTTTTTTTTTTTTTAAACCAATACGAAGATTCTTGCTATGTGAAATAGCTTTCCTTTTTAGTCAGCCTGTTCCGTGTTCGTAAAGATCCTTCACCCCCTGTCAGCCGATGACCGGTTGATGTAGTAAGTTAGCTAAGCGGTATTCAATCACGCGCCATTCGGATTGCTTTAAAGTAAACTGATTCTCACTTTACAGTAAACTTGAGTCTGAACAGATATTTGGGGATTAAAGTGGTGTGTAAAATGAGCAGATAGGTTGTTCTGGTTTCTCCTAAACAACCTAATGATAGAGGAGAAATTCTGCCAAGAAGCTGGTAACTACTTACCTCGAAAAGAAAGCAGAGATGGGCACCATGCTAATCCTAGTACACGCCTCCTGCTGGAAACTAATTTTACTTGTGAATCACAAAAACGGGGGTGAACTGAGACAGAAAGACCCGGTGCAAAGCCTACGTGAGATGGAGGCAGCAGGTCTTCACTCTACATCAGGCCACCAGGGTCTGAAAGGGGCTCACCAGTGACGGGGCCACTGCGGACCCCCTGTCCTGCTCCACCACCCCAAGATCGATGCTGCCAGGTTACGCTGCTTCAACTTGGTCACATAAACTGGGCTGGCAGGCACGGAGCTGGCGAGATGTGACCAGGCGTGTTGGCGCAGGCAAGGAGCCACACCAACAGGTCTCCACCGCTTCAAAGGCCAGCTCGGGAGCACACCCAGAGCATCCAACTCCTCCGTTTTCAGGAGAGGGAGCGCAAGGCAGTAGCATACAGAGGAACGCCTGAGGTCCCACGGGCCCGCTAGCCCTGGCCCGGTGCTGGCACTGCGCTGCTGCCTCCCTGCCTGCCCCACAGCTCTTGTGGGAGCTTCTTGGCTCTGGCGCAGGGACCCACAAAAGCCGTCCAGGCAAGGCAGCACAAAGGCACCCAAACGCCTTCGCACGGCGGCGATGCCGAGCCGGAGCGGAGAGGCCCTGGGGACGGGCTGAGACACGTGGGATCTCTCCGCTCGGTCCTCTCTCTGAGGATGTTGTGTGAGTTCAGGAGCGGCCCTGGCCTCAGCTGCCTCCTCTGCCTGCTCGGTGCCTGCA
This sequence comes from Pelecanoides urinatrix, assembly GCA_013400755.1. Classification (NCBI taxonomy): domain Eukaryota; kingdom Metazoa; phylum Chordata; class Aves; order Procellariiformes; family Procellariidae; genus Pelecanoides; species Pelecanoides urinatrix. The sequence goes on from VZTQ01005974.1 coordinate 3,451, forward strand.
TTAATTCGCCCCGTAGGAGCCAGCACAGGCCAGGAAAAGCCACTGCTGCCTCTGGGCTGATAAACTTGCTGGCCTATATGTGGATGTTTGCGCTCTGCGTTCCCATGCACCTCCCGCTGCACTAATGCTCGAGGGAGTGTACCTGGAGAGTCCCAGTCTTTTTTTAAACTCAACTAGCAGTGAATGAACTGTGTCATAAGCTGGCTGCATTTCAATTTGAGAAAGAGACTCAAGCTCTTTGAATAGCCCTGAACGACGGAGCTTATTCCCAGAGAGCCAGCCCTCCCCGCAGCCTGCAGCACGGCGGGTGGGCTGGGAGTTACCCGCAGACGGGCTGCCTATCTGGAAGGCTGCTTTGCTCCGGCGGCTGCTGGCACTGGATGCAGCGACCACGCTGCAGTCCCAGCCGTGCCGCACACAACAAGCTATTGCTGGTCTTAATTGCACAATAGACTTAGGCAAACATCCCCAAAATAGAAGAAACCCACTTAAACAGCCTTATGTAATTTCAGACTAATGAATGCATGGATTAAAGTCCACATCCTAAGGGAGCGGTCACAATGTGCTAGCCTACTTTCTACCTTAATGCTACACCAGCGCTCTGAGATCCAAACAATGTCCTCAGACCAGCCGAACCCAAACAGGGGACAGCCCGGACCACATTAGTAGCAAGGTGTACACTCACCCTGTCACTAACTTGGTCTTCAACTCAGACCTGTCTTTTCAGGACCCCTTCTGTCAGTCTCAGCAATCTCTTGGATATACGAATGCTTCTCTCTTCTTACAAGGTAAATCTCTGGTATCTCACCTCTTGTGCTATAGCCATGCTAAGTCAATCAATGTTCAAGGACAATTTTTCTAGGATGGCTCTTGCTATGCCACCTGTCTCTGAATTGGCATTCCCTCCCCTGCCATATCAAAAATGAGCCACTTGTGTTTGGTTTTGAAGGCTTTGATTCCCACTCTCATCTCTCATTTGTTATTAGAAGGTCAGCTCTCAATCTGGCCAGCCTGTGCTGCCCACCGCTGCTGCCCGCCATGGAGCTGGATGTTCAAACAAGGGATTCTGCACTCCCTCCTGGACTACCCGGGACAGCAATAAACATCCACGTAAAGACCAAGCCTCTCTCTTCCATATCCATTCTTAAAAATCTTTTGTACCTGGAAGCATTCAAAATTCAATAAAACTTCATCTGTTAGGAAAAAAAAAATTAAATACTGTTATCAATTCTGTGTCTAGGAGCTGCCTACGTGTTGCCCGAGGTTGGCTTGTACCACTGTGGCGAGACACAGCATGTTGTTCTGTTTGTCCATCTCCACGCTCAGCAGCACTTCACCCCCTAATTAGGATACCTAAGTGAAGAATGGAGCTGGTTTAATTGAGACTGTGGTGTTGCCATGTGAGGAACAGTGCCCACAACCTAGCGGTCCTGCTGGAGAGGGAAGGCTGGAGGAGCCAAGGAATACTTTGACCATGGTGTTATCTAAGTTGTGGAAACTTGTTTTATTTCTAAAGGAGTAGATTAGGAGTGTGGGGAACATCAAGTCTAAACCAGCTTGACGCTACTTGGCAACTTCTAGTCATTGCCCACGTGATCTATGAAAATCATAAGAGTAAAATGAAAACAGATTGAAAAGACAAACAGTCATTATTTCTGCAGGGTAAGAGCTTGATCCTGGGAATACAGCTTGGCAAACCGGGAGCTTAGTAAATGCAGGAAGGAGTAAATCTGCTAGATTAATTTTCCTTTTCACCCAGTTATTATTGTGCTGCACGGCGGCACTGACGAGACGTGTGATGGTAATACTCTCTTGCACCTGTGTTCCCCTTTGTGCACACTTTTTAATTTTGAAAACACTCATTTTTCAGAGTATGCATTCCTTATGACTGACATCTGATGGCTTTGACTAATAGTTGAAGAGACGGGAATCAATATTCCAAGTTTAATCATGTTGTTAACTGGTAAGAAGTAAACAATAACTCTGATGTTTTCGCTCTTGGGATTGTCTTGTCTCTATGCAAAAAGACCTATTAGCTTCCCAAAAAGGATCTGGGATAGTGCAATGTTTTTTCTTGCTTGTTGCAAAACAGGTTTTTAGCAGATGTGAGGAAGTTCTTTTGTCTCAAGTAATATCTTTACTTTCTGCATTGTATAATGTTAATATCAAGTGCTCTGCATTTATTCCATACCAAACAAGATTTTTTTGACATATAGAGGTCTGGTATAAATCTACTTAGGGACTAAAAGTTGTGTTCAGCAGCTAATTGCTCAGTGGTCTTACCCTTAAAGAACAAATACTAAATACTTTTTAAAACTGACAATGTGCTTTTTCCATCTCAGCCACTTGTTCCTGGCCGATTTGGTTACTATTGACCAACATATAAAATATTAAAGACAAAGATACTGTCTCTGGGTTTGGAAATCCTTGAACCACAAACTGCTGGAGAGCGTTCAGAGGAAAAATCATTAAACGGTTACCCTATTCTTATACTCTTCTCTTCACATCTGATATTGGTCATTGCTAATGACAGATTGCTGGGCAGGATGAATTTCTGATGTGTCCTGAAATGGCTGTTCTTAAATTCTTCATCCCATCTTGGCAAAAGGGAAAGGCTTACCCTTTACAAAAGCAGGCTTCATGTAAATGAGCCAGCACTGTGAGCCAAAAAGCACTGTAATATCAATTTATGTGCAGATTCTGCTGCCTTTCCTTCAAGTGAAGGGAACCGCGCTCTTGAAACACTGCTATGGAAGTCGGTGTAACTGCTCAAGGAGGGAGTCTCTACCCCATGTAAATAAGACTGTCCCGAAATAATTGTGTTCATTTATTTCACATGTTAAAAAAGTAATTAGCAAAATCATTTCAAAACCAACTTCACCCAGTCCTCTTGTGGGAAATCTCAGCAGAAGACAAGTAGACTGAATTGACCTCGGCGTTACCAGGGCGAACATTGCAACAGAGCCACAGCAAAGGCACTTCTGCCTTGTCCCTCGTCTGCAACGAACACCTCCTGCGGATGAATGAGGACTCTTGCTCTTAAATATGCACCCACTAATAATCTCAAGGTTTGATCTAGTACTAAAGTTTTTTAGATGTGGCAATGAGTGAATTGCGTTTTGAAGACTTCTGAGATGACAGGAACCTGTCCCCCCCATCATGTTTTCTCTCACGCAACCAAATCTTGTACGTCAATGGTTCTGGTGCTTTTTGCTCCTGCCTTTCAGAAAAGTGTAACTGGAAAGATATGTAGACAGCTTGGCCCTATCCAGCTTCTGAAAATTTTCTATACTTTGAACATTGTGCCTGTAAAAGACCTTGTCTCCCAATACCATGAATAGCACCAAATGACAGCCTTCAGAAACAGACAGCCCCATTAATTTGTCAGAAGACTGACAGCTCACCAAGGCACAAGAGAGACATTAAATGTTACCAGAGATGGAAACATTCACATTGCTTTATCTTCCATTCAATTCAGAGTATTACATTAGGAGAAAACTGGCACCAGAACACGAAGGCTGGGATGCATCCTCAATATTTCTCCTCACAAAGTTTGAAAAACTTCGGGGTCTTTCCCTATCTGTTAATCAGGTTCCTGGATAAGCCTCATTTTTTTTTTTTCCAAGAGGAGCTTTTGAAAGATCTGATTGCAGTCGCCAAAATGAGCCCGACTACACACAGAGCTTAGCGAGCTCTCCCACGTGCCACGCTACTCGAGCGGAGGGCGGCTGCGGTGAGGTGCTCCTCTGGCCAACCTGATACAAATCTGCTAGCCAAGAGGCCTCCGAGTCGCAGCCGACTCATCTCGGACGCAGCTCCAACGCTGGCCAAAGAGCCGGCGCTGGCAGCCGCCAGCTGCGTGTCTAGCCTCCAGCCAGTTATACTGCAAATGCAGAAGAGCAACTAAAAAAAGCAGGAGATGAGTTAATGCCGGACAACAGGTTATTCAATGCGGCAGAATTGCCTAGTGCTGGAAGAGACCCAGGGGCTTTTCCTGATTTTGTTTTTGGCCTGTTAAGTGACTGTCTTTATCTCAATATTCCTCTGGTCTTTCCTGTAAAGTGTTTTGGGATTTACTGGTAAAAAGTAACGCCTTCTAGAAGAGCGATATAGAAAAACAGCAATGTAGTTTTTACGTTATTATTATTAAAGCAATCTCGAGCACTGTAGCATTGCATTTTGTCCAGATATACTGCTGAGTAAGGCTGGATCGTTTTGTACTTGGGGAAAATACAGCGGTAAATTGAATAGCCAGTGTAATGGAAGAAGACAGAATAAATCATAATAAAGGTCCATTCTGTCTTTGTCATCTATGAAGAAAGCTTTGAATTTTAAAGAGCCTCCCTATGAGGTTGTTTAATGTTCGCCAAGACATAGCAAGCACACAACAGCTGTGCTCACAGCCTTAACTCATAACGGAAAGAATTTTATCACTTACCTGAACTTTTTAAAAAAAATAAAAATCTCTCTCCCCTAGGAGATGCAGACCAAAAACAAGTTACATCGAAGAAGTTAAAGGGAAAAAAACCCCACCAAAACCCCAACAGTTTATTCTATTTTGTCCCCCAAATCTCCTCTCTGGAACCTTGGTATTTTCAGAGTATCAACTTCACCAAGAAATCCATAATGTCATCAAGAACCAGGAGGTTCCTTTGCTGGCAAGCTCCTTTAATAAAGACACCAAGCATCTTGCAAAGGATTCTTTAAAAACTTCGTGACATCTCCAGCAGTTCCAATTAAAATAGACTGCCTTTCTTAATACAGATCTGCCAATGGACAGTAAAAAACAGGAAAGTCCTTAATATAGTCAAATGAAATATTATGTATATCCACTTTAACTTACCCTGGTTTGGCCTTTCCATTACACTCCTGGCCTGCTAATTTGACCAACACTTTTCTGTATACTTTCTTCTCTTTCGGGAATACTAGCTTTGCATGCAGAAAAAAAAATATATATATCAGCCTATGTACAGGTGCTGTTCCCCGGCAGGAAGTATTTATGATTTGTCCTAGGTCTGTAATGAACAAAACTTAATTAGACATACAACCATATCTTTAAATCAAATCACAATCCAACTGTCAGGCTTTGACTGGAGAAACTGCAAGAGGCACCTGGGACAGCTTTCAAACTTTTTGCGTTTTTATTTGCTCCCAAACCAACTTGTGAATCAAAAATTTCTAGCCTTAATCCCACTGACTTATTTAGCTGAAACTTTAGAGTTGTGGTTTTCAGGTTTTTTCATTTGCAAATGCCTAAGGCCCCCTATGAATTCAAGTCATCTGATAATAGCTTTACCTTTTTTTTTTTTGGCTACCTTTTTATGAAGCCCTTAAAATTCGTTCTTGAATCATGAGGGTTTTGCAGACCACAGTTGGAAAACCACTGTTTACGGGGCTGCAGCTTGCCCACGTTATGTGAGTCAGACTTCTCATCTTAACTCTGCGACCTATCAGCATTTAAAAAACAAAATAACAACAAAATTTAGGAACAGTAAACAGACTGGGACGAGGGTTTCTGGAACCTGGCCTATTTAACACAGGCCAACAGCAAGTAAAACCGAAGAACCTCTTTAGCAGACTAACATGCAATAAGAACAATTCTGAACATAGTTACAGGCTTGGAAATTAAAGATTTTAGTCCACCCAAAAGCAGCATACTGCTGCTTTGTAAAACTATTTCCTTCAAAAAGTTTCTCATGAGGAATTATTTCCCCCCCAAGAAACAGCAGATTGTGTTCTGAATAAATACACTCCATCAGCCAAGGTCGACTCTTACCTGAAGCGCATATCTACCCGACACAGCCAGTGGCACAGGGCCACCTGCCCTCTGGCTAGAGACCCAGCGCCCTCCTGCCGCTGGCTGTTAGCGATCCAGACATAAAGCCTGAATTAGTGCTTCAACTGAAAGAAACCGCTAAGCCAGAGATAGCTGCTTTAAACCTTCCAGATTTGAAGAAGTGGTAATTATTTTTCTGATTAGCTCTCTCTGGCATAGCTGTTCCCTGCACCATCCTCCCCATCTCCTGTTTTTTTGAGGATACACAAGAGAAATGGCTGAAAACTACTGTAGCTCTGGCAGTCCCCTACGCAAACACTGGAACAAGCCCCAAAAAGCAACGACAGAACAGACTGGGGAGTCCAAGATGAACTAATGAGGCACAGAGACGAAAAAAAGGTCCCAAACCAAACCACAAAATCCTTTACTGTGTTCTTAATCCATTAGAAACACTTACAGGACACAAACTAAATTCCCAAAGACGCAAGATTTTATCACAGAAACCTATTAGAAGTTATTTTTCTCTAGCTTAAAATCTACCTGTAATTGTAGTTCTGTGACTTGGCTGGTCTAATACAAACTTAGAAGAATAAAAGTGAGAACAGTAGGTCTTTCTGGGACACCAGCAAATTAGATTTTCATTTTAAAGGTCAATATGTTTATATTACCTACATATAAATTTTGAGACTTCTTTAATAAAATGATTTGCCAAGTAGATTTCTCAGTCCCATACCCTATTTCTGTGACTCTTTGTAGCATAAAATGATTAGGATTTAGATCAATGCCAGATTCTCATTGCTGTCTCTCAAAGGGCCTTCAACAGAAAAGCTTTAGTTCACTGTGCCAACTAGTTCCAGCTTCCTTTTGGAAAATACGTGTAATACACATGCCAAATTGTTGTAAAGATCTCACAGAAGATGTGAAGCATTATTCAATGTGATTGTTTATATTCCATAGAATAAGAGATTAAAAACAGGTGTTGAATAATTTTATTTAAATATTATTACAGTGATTATCTGAAGAAAATGTGTGTCTCTGGACATAATATAACTTACTCAAAGATTAATTCAGTGAAAATGATTCTTTGCCTCAACGAAAAATAGCCACTGAACTAAGGCATGCCATACTTTGTTATTTCAGACATAAAGAACTTAACAAAAGAGGGTCAGTAATTATTGTGAGAAACCACAGAAATATACAGAAAACAAGTCAACAGTTACCGAAAATTTTGTTTGTCATTCCCCTAATCTTAGAAATACAGTTGACCTGTGAGCACCAATAGCTGGAAGCAGCGTGAACCAGAATACATGGAGGTAAACCTGAACCAACATTTGCAGAAGGCACAGCCAAACTCTTCCTTCACTCAACAACTCTCTGCAGAGAAATCACGATGGGTATATAACCTAAAGCAGAAGCGAGACAAGATCACAGGGGCAAATGGGGTTATTGCAATGACTGGAAACCTACTCTCTCCTACTTTTGTTTAATAACAAGTTCAAGAAAAAATGAGTAGCCACCATCAGTAAGCGAGCTTTTGCTTAAACTGAAAATACTACAGAGAAACACTGATCAAAGAGATAATTAACAAATACCATTTGAAGTGGTAAAGAACTTACAGCAACTGAAATACTGAATTTATTGGTCCTCCTGGTATATACAGTATATAATCATTTTAAACAAAAGAACATGCAGTGAATTTTCTCCTGCAGATGCTCAGGGTTGACTCAGATTAATGTGAAAAAGGTCAGATGAGTGATAAGCAAGGTCATAGGAATTAGCGTCGGGGTCTGAGTTTTGCTAGCCCAGACTGCCTGGACACATACGTCGTGTTTCATTAAGTACTACACAAATGTTAATCAAGTTTAATAACCTTCTCCTGAGATGTCCCAGGAAACGAGGTAGTAAAATTAAAACAGTTAGATGTCTGCTGAAAAGCAAATATATTTATTATGCACTTTCATATACACAGGGATTTTCGCTTAATATAATACAAGGAATAAAATAAAAATTTTACAATGTGAAATTCATTCAATGTACATTAAAGGCTATTTACAACCCACTCCAGGAAAAACAGTCTATCTGCAAACCAAGTTAACTGAGGAGTTCAGATGGGGAATATTAAGCATAACAGACATTTGCATAGCAGAGTAACTGATGAGGGAAAATATCTTTTTATTAATAATGGTGATGTTTTCAATACTGATCACAGAAAGACAAAAATGCATCAATTGTGCCTCTGTATCTCTTAATGCATTTCTCTTTTGGAGATTTTTTCCCACATGCATACAGTATTGATATCTGTGTCCACAAAACAGTCTTTTCCCTAGCGCTCCCACCAAGAATTTTAGACGTCTTGTAGAGATGACCCTGGAAGAACCAGTGAAATGGGATGAAGAGAAACAGGATTCATATTTATTCAGGTTTTTTAGGTTGTGAGAACTGTTACATTGCCAGAAGAAACCGTGCCGAGTCACAGCTATGCAACTCCATTCACCTCCACTTGATTGTACAGATGTGAAAGAGCAGAGCAGAACAGAGCAAACAACAGGGGGAACAGCAACGTTTCTTTGTACGCAAAACCCTCACAAATGATGATATTAAAAATCACACGCAACAGCAATGTGGAATTACACAGACCTTCTGAGAAAGTAGATGTTTTAAAGCATGCTCTGTTCCAAAGTGATATTCAAAACCTGTAAGCATTGCCATTCTGAAAACATTTTCAACAGCTCTACTTTCTGCTGATTTGGATATGAGGTTTCCCCACCAACTGTTTCAAATGTCAATACTATTCACACAAAAACCATCAGGCTATCTATAAGTTGTGGCCCCTTGTGAAACTGGCCATATTTTTACGTCCTCTGTCCACAAGGTGCAATTAATAACAACATAATAAAATTAAATAAATATAATCCCAATGACAGTCAAGGTCAGTAGAAAAATGTCGGCGTTCAGGGATCCCTTTCTACAGAACAAAACATACATCTAATAACTAAGAAAAGTTGTATTCTTGCACAGTATTGCAAATGTACTGTACTTGAGGTTCAGAACAAGTTTGCTGAGAACATTTTGGTACTCTCTCTTTACTGAGCCACTAACCCTCTTAAGGCCATTCTGCCAGACTCCTGTTATGTTATTTTATAATTGTCCCACGGGGACAAAAACTTCAATACATGAAACATTCAGAATAATCAATATTGCCGCGTGTCAACTTTTAACATCTAATTTTACTATAAGCTGAATGCCTGACTATAAAAGATTCTTTTTACATTTAGTAACAAGCAAATAAAAATGGAGGTGCAAGATATTAAAAAAAAATGTTCTGATGATTGTTAATCATAATAACAAGTCATGGAGCCCTTTAATGCCTCAGAATATGCACTACATGTATATCCAGGGACCATTTATCAAAGTTTAAGGATAGCCATACATCTAATTAATCCTCTATGAAAAATAACCTCAGCTTTCTATTATCTTAGTTGTGGAATGATCAGAATTAGAGTATGAAAAAGATGAATCCCAAGCCTTTAGAAGAAATACGTACAAAAATAGGCTTATTTTCTAAAGAGCAAGGCTGTGTAATGGTGAATAGTAGAATATAGCTTGCATTTTTAGGAGAAAATAACCCACTTGTTTCATTTTATCACTCACAGAGCTGTGCAAGTAAGATGTGTACATTCAAAGGAAAAATTCATACTGTTCACTTTCACAACAATGGCCTTGATTTTGCTCTCTCTCATGTAAGTAAAATTCTGCTGTTAAGAGTGGGGAACCAGCTTTCCATTATCCGTAGATGGACTATGCAGGCTGCCGACTAACTATGCTCCAGGTACAGAAATACTCGAGCTAGCTCCATCTAATCCATCTGAAGCAGTAACCACATTCATACAAGTTTGTGCTTTAAAGAGTTATTGTCTCAGGACAGGGCTAACTCAGTAATCTCTGTACTCCCCAGACAACGCTATTACTAACCGTTTGCTTTTCCATTGTACGCTCACTGTACATTCTCTCAGCCTCATTAACAAAGTGTCTGTATTTTCCATGTTTGTTTTACTGACATTCTCAATACAGTCCTTTACCTTGGGGAAAAAAAAAAAAGAGCTGTTTCTACTGTATAAAGATATACATGAAAGCAGGATCAGACCTTTTACTTTAGCACCTAAAACATACCGATATTCAGTTACCTCATTACCGTAACAATAACGGAGGCTATTTAAGATCAAGTGTCCAAGACCAAATTTGCCGATTGCTTTCAGTGGTCACAGTCTGCCATCCAGATTTGGTGCTGTAGTACCAGACAGTGGATTTTGTCTCTTAAAAATCCCAAAGACACTGCAGATGATTACAGTCCGACTCCTTTGCTACCACTGAACAGCTATTACACAGACAGAACACACAAATACAGTATTTATAAAATACTGTTACAAGATTTGTATTTCTGGAGAGAACTTTTTGAAGTACACAGGGAACTGACCATACATTACAACAATGCAAATGTGACAAACTGTTTGCTTGTTTTCTTTAGCCACAGGAAAATAAATACAAAAAGCACTGCCTTTCCATACACAGTTCACTGTGGCACATGCACTTCTACCAAGCATTCTGGAATAGGAAATCAGAATTCCTTGTTCTTACCATTTTCAGCTGTTGTCAGGGAAATACAGCATATATCTTTCTGCAATTTAAAAAAAGTGCTCATTCTGTGTATTAAATACAAAGTACACAAAATAAATTTTTGAAGCACAGAGGGTTATACTGAGAAGGCAGCCTGAAAATGTAGGCACGTTACAGTAATTAACTGTACTGTAGTAATCACATTCTTGAATTTCTAGGTGGACTAAACAAGCATTGTATGCTTTCATCCCAGCCAGCTGATAAATCATTCAGAGCCGAAGCGCTTCTGTTCAGAGCATCATGGAATTGGCCTAAAAGTACAAAATAGAAACATTGTTTTGAAATACTCCGTAATACGAACAGTGTTGTCAGAGAGAGAGCTGTATCACTTCTAATTAAAGTTAAAAGGATGGAACGCATACCAACGATGGAAAGTATTTCCTGCCTAACTCAAATCCCACGATTGATTCCCTGTGCTTTCTGCCATCCAAAGCAGCTACAAGGTCCCCACAGCAGGAAAGCTTCCCGAATAGAGCTCGGAAGCGGCAGCCAGGGAAGGAAAGCCATTCCTCAGGTGCTCCGGTAGAGTATTTCTGATGGGATTCTCCACAGGTGACTAATTTATTCACTGGTCAGGGAAATTACTGTTTTTGTGCTCGAGACTTGGCAAAAGAGGAGGTAAATTATAGCCTGCGCCAAGCAATTCATAATCCACACAAAATTGTTTTAAACTTCCATATTTAAAACAAAGCTATGAAAAATCGTTAGAGAAAAAGCAAACCATTTAGTTATCCATCACCTCGTATGCTTAGCTACTTGCATAAACAAGTACTTCACAGAGAAAACCCCTGAATTTTCAGTAAAGCACTATTTGTTCCAGATAAAGCAAAGCCCAATTTGAGTTTCAAAATTAATATGTGGAATGTTCCAAATTTTTTTTTTTTTTTTTTTTTTTGTTACACGCTTTGTTATATTTTAAAATCAATGAAGACAGAAAATTCATCAAAACTAGCCTTTTGATGACAGGTCAGGTCAAATCAATACATCCTATGTCAGAACTATACAATTTATTCACAATAAAGTGTAACATGAAAGCAAGCACTGAACAACAGGCAGAAGAGTTGGGAAATACAATTCTTAATTATACATTTGAATATGTTTTATGGAGGCAGGAAAAAAACTACAAACGAATTTAAATCCTGTTTGGACATGATGTAGAACTGTGGGAATCTAAAGTCCTTTTGACTTTTACGAAGATTTAGGGCCCATTCTCTCTCATCTGCTTATTCCTCTCTATGCCTGCCCCTGTTAGCCTGCCTCTTCACTTCTGCCTGCCCCACAGCTCATCTGACCCTTTGCTAATATTTGGATTTTACAAATGCGCAGGCTTCTAGTATATAGCTTTTTGAATCACTGTATTGTTTCAGATATTTTAATTTAACCAAAATGCCAATCCCAAGGAAACATCTTGGTGTCCTGCATAATATTCTAATGCCCTGCAATTCACAAGAGTCCTCAGCTACATCTAGAGATGCATTCCATTAAAGTGAAATCCATTCCCAGGACATTTCAGGAAAAACCCTGTCGATGTGTTTTCGACAGCTGAAAACCTCCCATTTGTGTATTCTGCACCACCTGCAATTGTCCTAGAAACCTGCAGTCTTTGATGACTTGCAGCAAAACTGAGTCAGCTAGCAAGAACATTCTTGTTCTAGGGAGCAGCAGTCTGAGCTCTCAAAAATGCAGCATTTACACAAACAAAAAATGTGTTTTCAAAAATAAGCAAATGAGCAGTAACAGATGTGCATACATTTCATAAAGATGCTGCTGCTTTGAAATTCAAATAGGAAATGTATTAATTATTAAGACATTCCCAATACCCTAAAAAAGATAAACCTCATCAGGAAGAGGGAGAAAAATAGTTCTATTTTAACTGACTCACTGATAATTCAGGTCTGAAAAAGCTACATAAAATTCCTTTTTCAGCTTAAAATTCAGTATGGGAGAGAAAGTGAGAAATCTAAAGAACTACAGAATGGTCAAAAAATTGATACTATAACATAGATTATAATCTTGCTCCCAGGAATGCCATCTCTTTTATAGGAGGACTACCTTCACAGTAACAGAAATATAAAATCAAAGCTTTAGTGTACTATTTTAACTTTTTCATTTGTAGATAATTATGCTACTGAGATTTCACATTTAAAATCCAAATTCACAAAAAAGTGGTTGCCTGTAGCTTACAAGAATCTTCAAAAGCTTCCTGAAAAGCATTTTTGTAAATAATGAGATAATTACTGTATCTGAAAATATCACATATTAAAATTCCCAGCTGTCCATGTTTGAAAAGAAAATTCCAAATCGATGCTACATGAAACCTGCTGTTTTATTCAGTCACATATCGAAGACAGTGGGGCACTTTTTTTTTTTGAGCAATCAGCATTCAATAGCAAATATGACGGTGATCCAATTCCTCTATGGTTGATGCTTTTAAATGACAGCAAAACAAATACTTGTTAGGTTAAGATTTTAACGTTTATGGTTTTCATTAAGAAAGCAATTATGATGGTAAACAAAAATGAAACCTAATTTTAGTGTATTTAAAATGCATATGATGAAATACACGCATTTGCTTCCGTTGTGACCGGATAGGTTACCTTTTATAATGGTGTTTCCTTCTTGTAGTTGAAACTTGGGTCGCTACCTTCAATCTGAAGTTTTAAGGCTTGCTTAAGGCTGAGTTCGGTCTCTGCGGGAGGATAGCCTTCCAGTACTTCCTGATGCCCTCTATCCTGCACTGTTCGTGGGACAGAAACCCTACTGAGAAAAACCTGATTGCTCTGAAGATGGTAATTTGGATTCGTCATAATTCCATTTCTCTTCTTCTGTTCTCCACTCTGTTGGTGAATTAGGAACTGTTGCTGAGATCGCCCAACTTCTTGCTGAGCTGGCGGGACCAAAATTTTGCACTGTGGCTCTGCCAGCATTGATTTAAGTGGCACACTTGTCCCGGATTTGGCAATAGGTACTCGTTTATCAAACTGAGTCATTTCATACTCTAACACTTTTGGTTGGGAGGAACTACTTTGCTTTATTTTTTTTCCAGCCGACCCAGATTTGCTGGAGTTGTCCATTTTCCCCCCTTTGTTAGCTTTAGTTGATTTCAAACTAGGTTTTACTTGGCTCCATTCAAATTCACTACTTGGTGAATTGTGATTTTGACTTAGGGAATGAGTTGTGGAAGAAGGAGAAACAATAGACTGCCTACTTCTGCTGCGTGGGAGGGAATGCTGCTGTATTTGCTCTGTGAATGACAGGCTGTGGAAACTATCAATGGGCACTGTCTGAGCAGTCGCAGTCGACGACGTGGTGCGGAGAGAGGAATTTTTGGAACTTTTCAGGGAATTATTTGATAAAGATGATTTCTGACGGTCAACCGTGGAATCAGGCGACTCTGAAGGAGAACTGAAGGCATGAGCAGGCCCATTAGATAAGCCACGCATGCTGGGCTGCATGTCTCCACCAGTACTCCCTGAACTATTTGACTTCATTGTTAATGACTGCATTTTAGAGGAGACTGACTGTAAGGGTTTTTGCTCCATTGTGTGGACTGGAGATGGAGTGCAACCATTCAGAGTAGATGCACCGTATTTTTCCAGTAATTTAATAATCTGAGAGTGTCCATTTTTAGCTGCAACACGCATAGCAGTGCGCCCAAACTGGTCGGCATGATTTGGATCAGCACCATGCTCCAGTAATATTTGGACAACGTCAATGTGCCCTTCTTGGGCTGCAATGCAGAGTCCAGTAGCACCTTGGTTACATGTATGGTCAACCAGAGCTCCATGCTCAATGAGAAGCTGCACTACCTTCACATGACCTTGCCATGCAGCAGACTGCAAAGCAGATCTCTTCTCATTATCTGCAGCATTCACATCAGCATGGTACGTTATCAGCACCTGTACCATCTCCAAATGACCCTGCCAGCAGGAAACATGGAGTGCTGTTCTTCCTTCAGCATCACTTGCTTCTACGTTTGCACCATTTTCTAAAAAATACTCAGCCATCGTAAGCTGGTTTTCTAATGCTAAGATATAAAGCGTTGGCCGGCCATCTGCATCTTTGTAGTTTACATCTGCTCCATGGCTGAGCAGTAGTTCAACTATATCTCTGTGACCTTCTAAAGCAGCAACCCGGAGAGCATTTCTCCCATCATAGCCTCTCTGATCAATGTTGGACTTACTTTCCAGTAATATCTGCACACAATCATAGTGACCTTCTTGTGCAGCTAGTATGAAAGGTATACGTCCATCATTATCAATTTCATTTGTTCTAGCACCTTGTTCTATAAGAGCTTCACATATCAACCTGTGACCTTCAAAAGCTGCCATATGCAAAGGTGTCCAGCCCGCATCATCTCTATGATTTTCATCTAGCCCCCTGTCCAGCAGAGTCCGTACTACTTCAACATTGCCTTGTGCAGAGGCTATGCTCAGAACTGTTCTCCCTTCACTATCAATGCTATCAACAGCTGCGCCCCAAAATAAGAGAGTATTTACAACTGAAGCGTGGCCCATGGAGGCTGCTGCCAGAAGCGGCGTACGACCATTGTTGTCTGTGTGATCAACATCAGCTCCTCCTTCTAGAAGTAGATCAACAACATCTACATGTCCTTCATAAGCAGCTACCAGCAGTGGAGTCATGCCGTCTTTATCGCAATGGTCAACTTCAGCACCACGGTCAATTAGAAGACTAACCACTGAGGCATGTCCCTTACTAGCGGGTACACAAAGCGCAGCGACAGACAGCGCAGTCCTTCCATCCACGTCCTCATGGTTTACCTCTGCACCGTGGTCCAGCAGGTGCTCCACGATCTCTTTATGACCCATGTACGCGGCTGCAATCAAAGCTGTTCTGCCCTCGTTATCAGCTTTATTAACTTCAGCACCATGTTGAAGCAGATTCAGCACAATATCTTCATGTCCTCCCCAAGCTGCTGCTCTCAGCGCCGTTCGACTATCAGCATCTGCACAGTCCACTTTGACTCCAGCATAAAGGAGTGCAGAAACCACCTCTGTGTGCCCACCCCAGGCTGCAGATCGCAATGCCGTCCAGCCATCATGATCAGTGTGATTAACATTAGCCCCACATCCGATCAAGCAGTTGACAACCTTGGTATGTCCCTGCCGAGCAGCTAAGGTAAGTGCTGTTTGCCCGTGAGTATCTTCTATCTCTAAATCTGCTCCCCTTGAAACCAGTAAGTTAACGACATCGAGATTGCCACTGTACGCTGCATTGGCCAGGAGCGTTCTCCCATTGGAATCGCACTGGTTTACTGATGCTCCGTTGTCTAACAAGGTGCGAATAGAATCTTCTCTCTCCAGAGCCTGCCGAACGATGCAAGACGTGCGGTCATCTTCACTGTTGACGTGAGCACCAGCTTTTACCAGTAGCTGTAATACTTCTTGTTCTTTAGGAATTAAGGTTGACAGGGAGTCTTTGACAGGCGTGCCATTCCATATCATCCATAAAGCCAGCTCTGAAGTCTCTAACTGTAGATTTGAATTAATTAGATGCAATGCAAACTCTTGAGCTTCTAATGGTGTTAAATCCTTTGCTCGGCAAGTGTAACTCATTGCCAGCATTCTATGTCCCTCTGCTGCATTACACAAGTATTTCTGCGTACAGTGCTTCACATCTAGCAACCATTCTGCAAAACTGTAATGGAACAAGATTTTTGTATTTCCAAGTCCATCAATAAGGACTTTTGACAGGACATCCAATTTGCGTTGAAAGTCTTCCATCGTCAACGTCATATTTTTGGTCCACACTGCATGATACAATTCTGTTGTGGTTAATGGCCTACAGGCTGCAAGAATTACATTAAGAATAGGCTGGACCTTTGCAAATTGTTTTCTCACAAAAAGTCTCTGACAGAGCCAAAGGTATAGGCCATTTAATGTTCCCGGAATATCACGGATCTCTCGTAACATAATAAAATTCTCCACAACTCCATCTAGGACACGCTCCAGATACAAAAAGCAACCGCTGCTTTTGATGTGAAGCTGATTCAGCATTTCTGCAGTTTCTTTTGTGAGATGTTGTCTCAGTGCTTCTTCCTGATCTAAACGATGCAGAATATATTGTTGCACATCTTTCACAATATAAGCCTTTCGTAGATCATCCAGACTTATTTTTCGAAAACCTATTAAAAGGGAAGAAAGTTATTATTATTTCTGATCTAGTTTCGCTTAACTCAATGTTAAAAAAAAAAAAAAAGACAGACATTTCTGGGTAGGGCATTCACAATAATATATTTTATGTGTACACATAATGAATCTAAATTAATAATAATAGCAGAGAACTTTGATAATAGACACATTTTTATCATCATCTACTATAAGAAGAAATACATGCTACCACCGAAGAAAATTTTCAAAATCACTTTGAATGAGGCATTGTGTGTCTACCTTGGACAATACTAAACACCTAAACAAAACCACCAGAACTGCAACCAAAATAAGATTAAGTATTATTATATTATTAAAGGAATAAACCCTTCTCCAATGTGGCTGACAATGGAATTCCAAATAATTTTCAGCTATTTAGATTAAGACAACTATTATATTCATATAATTATAGAAGAGATTATTCACACCTGGTGCATATGCATGATGAAATGTACATAAATCACTAACTTGATCACCTTGGTTTCTTTTAAAAGCTTTTAACATATAGGAGAGAGAGACACTCAAAAATAGTTTTTAATATCTTTACACCTCTGTGCACTGAAAATTACCTACTTTTTTCAAGTAAGGACTGAGTTTTAGATAAACACCCCAGTTCTTTGGTAGGTGACTCACTGTATAAGGAAACAGGTTTTCTCACAGTCATATGATCTCACTGTTTTTCCAACCTGTTTACTCTTTAGAGGAAAAAGGGAAATTATTTCATACATGCATAGTGTGTACATCTCCTCCCCCTCGCCCAAAGCAAAGAACGCTGTTCTTATCAGCACGTGCGAAGAATTCCCTAGGGCAACCTCAGCGGCCGTAAGGCTCTCAAGAATGAGGCGGAATGAAGACCTAGTTGCATGGACTACACAGCTATCTCTGTCATTTAAACCATTTGCTTTGGTAGTGCCAAGTTAAGCATTCGATGAAGACCTACCCTCTTTGATTAATGACACATTACATTGTTTGAACACTACTTTTCCGGAAGCTATGGGAGAACCACAGAGGTCACAGACACAGCAGCTTGAAGTACTGCGTTCCAGGCCAGAACTGTACCTCACTTCTCCAGGGACAGGCTGTAATCTCTTCCTCCGGTGTAGCAGACTGCACACATTTCCTTACAGTCAGCTCAGCTGGTTATAAAAAACCCCCAACTTTGCTTTTCAAACCAAAGCAGTTACAAACCTCCGAATTATAGTGAAGGAAAAGCAACCACAGAGCAACGCGTTCAATGCCGTTTTGGCCCCATCTCCATAGAGCAAATAATTTTAAGTGAGACTCTGAAGAATGTTATTTTCAGATCTATGTTTTTATTGTATTTAAACATTCTGTGGATCAAACTGCTTAGTCTGTGAGCTTGTTCTGACTGAGAATTCAGCCTGATAACAGAGCTGTGTTTTTTGTTCCTGAGTGTCTTCAGCAGAGGTCTGAATGTCACATTAAGCTCACTCTGTTAATTGTTTAGTCTACATGAGCATTGTACAAACACAACAGATTAGAACTGAGAGGCAAACTATGGTGGTGTTACTAAGATATTTCTGCTTCCCTTATTAATTATGGTAGCATCACAAATCTAACAGGACTAAATCAATAGAACACCTAAAACAAAATCATGCTTCTCCCCAAAATAAAATCACCGGAGAGGACACTTTTGCACAGTCACTTCTCAGGCTAAGACTACACTAGTAAGATTGTCTACTTGAAGATTTTTGAAGGAGAAGGCCAGGAGGCAGAAAACAATTATTTTCAGGGGATCTTTCTCCATTCCACAGAGGCTTTTTTTTTGTTGCTCTCAAAAGAAACAGAATGATCTTGATCCAACATAATTTGTCACAACTTCAAGTAATGTCCTAATCTGACCTGCAGAATGGCATAATTCAGTGATTTACTACGTATTTGATTAAAATATTCTGTATGTAACTTTGTAAAGCCCATAATTCATGTACATAAGCCAAGTAAGAAACTTCACTACGGACAGCCAGTGCTCTGCGATTCCCAAGCTTTCACTTCAAGTGAAAGGCTGTTTCTAGGTTATGATCCTTCAGAAGATAGAGAAGCGATAACAAATGCATTAAGAACAGGGCATTGCTTGGTGTGGGCATTCACAGTCATATGCACACACAGAGCTGTAATCAGACACTGTGTCCCTTTGGTTGTCCCATGTGTGCAGGGAATAGCTCTGTTCTGCTCAATTCAGAGCAAATGCAACCACCGCATTCACTCACCTTTCAGTTCTTTGCACCTCTCTGCTTCTCCTAGTCAGATTTGTACCTGTCACTTGGCTGCATGAGAGTAGGTACAGAGCTCTGCAAACTCCTCCTCAATGTGTTTAGTCATAAGTGACTCTGTTCACAACATCCCCCATCTCTGCCATTAATTCCATGCCCACATCCTTCCTTTCCAATATATAGCTGCGTATGTAAGTTATTTTAAAATTACCCAAGTGTTTTTTCAGTTTTTACAGTAGTTGATTTCATTTCCCCCTCAACAAGAAAACCCGACTGACTCACAGGACAGCAATCCTGAGATGTCAGCTCCTGCCCAGTGTTGACTGAGTAATGGCTACACTTCACCTCCCCTGACTGCCAGCCTTCACATGAGAACTCGCAGAGTGGAACTGCTTAAGCCTCTCAGTCCCTGTACGTCTGCTTCAAAAGCAAAAGACTCTTGCTTACCTTCAGTGTTCTTCGAATACCAATTTTCATTTTGCTTCCCAAAACGGGTGGGAAAGCGAACAAAACCATTTTGGATGTGATAAAAATACCCCAAGCCCTCCAAAAAAAGTAAAAAAGGAAGGGTTTGTGGTGTTGGGGTTTTTTCCCCTTAAATGATGCTGTATCATTACTTTGTTCCATATTACTGTTAAAAATATTGCCCTACTCTGTACTTACCTGAGACATACCAAATGTCTAAGCACTTCAGCCAAGCAAATAAATTTCAGAAGACTTCAGAGCAGTGAATATTCTAGAAGGCAGGAATTTAAACAATGTGATTGCTGTATGTTCACGGAAGCTAAAAATTGTTTTTTTTTCTCTCGCAGTATTTCCAAACATTCCTTGTTAATGAGATCCTATATATTGTACCTGAAGACAAGTTTGTAGAGCAAGAAGCACACTGCCCTCATACAGATTTTCACCCATCCCAGGGATGATATGCTCTTTAAGGGCTGGGATTACAAACTGCCATTGTAACAGACTGTTGAACAGAAATAGGTTGTTAATTTTAACCACTGCTCCATGCCATACTACGCTAAGCAAATAATTCAAAAAAGGCCTTATAGATAGAATTTTTTTTTTTTTTAAATCTCAAATTCTTGTTGCTGGCTTAAAGGAGGAAAACAAAGCCGTGCTTTTTTGCCCAAACATCTATCTAAATGAGGTCATTTTACATTTCCCAACAAAGATCCTGCAAACTTGCTTTTCAACCCTACCAAATACAATAAGTCACTTTCATGGACAAGAAGCCCCAAAAGATGAAGAGAAAGCTCATTTTGTTTCAGATGCATTCCCATGAACTACTTAAGCTCGGCAAAACAGGAGTGCAGTAGACAGAACTTGCAGTCCCACGACCCTGCTTTTTGCATTGTTAACATTTTTCTTACAACACATCACTTTCAACCCAATGGGAGCTCCAATATGGATTTTCCTGATTTATTAAATTCCTGGCAGTTCTGTAAACAAATCAGTTCCAAATGTATTTCTTGGCAAGATCTAGGGTCATTCAAAGGAAAAAAAAAAGTATCTTGGCTATATAAATAGTTTTACACTATGTTAACCTTTTCAAACTTTAATAATAAAAAATAAGCTATTAACTAGCAGGTTCCAGTAAATACTTAAAAATATCCTTCTACTTTCGTATCTTTAAATACATTTACATAAGTAAATTAGAAAAGTTTTAAACACATTTTAATATATTTCATTTAACTGAATTGTTAATTTTAAAGTAATCTAAATGATTAAAAACATGGCAATGTTTTGGCATTAATAATTTACACTGCTGATCTAAGCATATATTAAATTAGGTATTTCTATGGCCATTTATGCACACCTGCTCAAAAAGAATAATGTATCCAGCAGAGTAAAATGCACCTGAAAACTCAAGCAGCAGACGTAGCTTTTAGTGCATTTGCAGTATACCATGCGTTACAAATTTCACTGCATCTACCCCAGATGCTAAGAGACATTGAGGCTGAAATCTGCTGCTCTCACTGGTCGTGTCATTGCACAGAAATTTATTTAGATTTACAGGGAATAGTCCATTTAAAACAATGTAGTCTTCCCTTTCTAATTACAAAGCAAGTAAGTTCAAAATTCACAAACAATTTGTTACTAAGAAATATGAAATTCCCTAGTATCATGTTTTCAAAGTGGTAATCAGAAGAAAATGGTAATGAAAAGAAAAGAAATAGTATTAAAAGCTCCCTGAATGACAGATAAAAGAAGAGTGAAAAATGAATGACAGATTGCCTGCTTTTGCCTATGGATAAGTGGGTGAATGGAGCTTAAGCTGCCTCTGAGGCTAAACTGAACCCTTTCAACCCACTTTTGATTCTTTTTATTGTAGTTTCCAGTATCTTTCCAGTATCTAACTTTATGGAAACTACAGCTCCCTGAGATGTGACATCTGCATGGGTTGTACCACACTGGTGCACTCATGCCCCACGCGTGAGAAGGAATTCTTTGGACAAAGAATGTCCGTGTTTAATTGAGGGGTATAATCAAGCCAGATGCCAAAGGTATTTGATTTATGTGTGTAGCAAAAAAGAAGAAATTAAGTAAATGCCTATTAAAAAGCCTCCTTAAACTAATAATTAGAGCATTTTTTCATATGCACTTTTGTCTATTTACCTTTATGCTGTTAATGAGAAAGTATCTGCTTTTCACTCAAACTTATCTAAATAAAATTGCCTGATTTTAAAAAGCCTAGAGTTTTTAAAATAATATGCTGGATCTTTAAAACAGGAATCTAGTTTAGTAAGAACAACTGCTATGCTTTCAAGCTTTAGCCTCATTTTAGAAGAAGCATTTTTATTAGCTAATTAGCTGAAGCATAAAAAAAACCGGTATGTTCTGTGCCACTTTCAGGTTAAAGGGCTTTTTCATTTTTTTAGAAATACAAGGAAACTTTTTCTAACATTAGAATAGAAAGATTGGAAAGACTGTGTTTAATGTAGCCGCTTGACTGTCCATACTTGTAGTCAAATGACAGCAAATGATGACGTGGGAGATAACCTGGTTAATTATCGGCACAAGACAGAGAATAGTTAAACTTAGGGAAGAAGTCCGTAAGAAAAACAAACAGGCATTGTGTGGCAGTTGGTGACAGTGCCCATGCAAGAGAAGGCAGGAGGACACGCATTATCTGTTCCCCTCCTTCTTTACTCAACTAGCTGGCTTTTGCTCACTGTGGAGGGTGACCGCAGACTCATGCAGGCATCATTTTACATTTGGTTCATATTTTTGAGGTTGTCTCTGCAGCCACAAGAGGCAAAACCTTTTTTTTTTTTTTTTTTTCTAATTAATGAAAGCTGAGAATCTGAGTAAGGGGAAAAATCTGTAGCACATTGTGCTACTACAGAATCTGGGAATACAGAAGGGCCCAGAACACAAGCAGCAGCAGATGCAGGCACAACTATTCAACTTTCATAAGTAAGTCACCAACAAAAGCGAAGGAACAAAGGGGACCAGAATAAACACCCCTCCTCCTTTTCTCATTCTTAGAGTGGTAGGGATGACATATTCACCACTGGCAGCGGCCAAGATGACAGTGGATGAGAAAGACTGGACTCCTTCTTCCACGTCATCACGATTTTTGGCTAGGGAAATGTTTGCAGAATTCTCATCTGTACTGGACACCCAAAAAAGAGCATCATCAGGACCGGGCCACTGCAGCAATCCTGATCCCAGTCATTGGTAACACCTTCTGACAAATAGGTTTAGCTCTCATTTCAGCAGAGTTCTGGAGGAAGCTTTCACTGCATGAAAATTTTAAGTGAAAACTGATTGATTGTTAACAAATTAATATTGGTTAGTATATATTTCATATCGTACTCTAAATTTTTTAGTAGAAAAAACTACAGATGGGACACATTTTCCTAAAATAATCATACAAGGATTCCAGTCTTGCTAAGTTACAGTGAAACTGATTTTTTTTTGGTTCCAAATTAAAAAACACATTTGAAGAAAATGTACAGTGATTATATTGTCATTATGGTTGGAAAAATTTATTTGCTGGGAACTTGGAAGTATTAGAAATTCAGTACAATAGTGTCCCAGAGTGCAGCGCACATTTTGCACTTCAGTCATGAGTGCAAAAAATACTCATCCTTGATCTTGAATTCTGCCTGCCCACCAATTAAATAGTTTATAACTTGGCTCAGCTAAAAGTAAACTTTCAAATACCACAAGGGAGAAGAAAAGTTTGCCCCAGTAGAAGTATTAATGACAGTCTCTCCTTTTCAGGTTAGAGCCAGAAAAGAAATGACCATTATCTCAAGTTTTACAACACAGCGTTGCAATATATCTGAAGTTAACAGAAGCTTCAGCCATGCTCCTCGCATCCTCACTACACCTTTCACAAACTTGAATACTGGCTGTAAAAAGGAAAATCATCCAACGGTTTATTAAGCGGGCAACTGTCGCATTGGCTGTAATATCACAGTTTTCTTTCACAATGGAAAAAACCACCACTTCCTCCAAAGAGACCCTACACTTTCTTCTCAATTCACGTCCAATTATTTTGGGATTCATTCTTTTTTTGCTGTACCTTTTCCACAGTGAAGATGGGGTTATAATATCACAAGCCAACTTCCTTTATGCTATTCATCAAGTCATTCTCTGTGGAAATGAGAAATTAACTCATTGAAATTAAATTTATTTTAAAGGCATATCCATTAGTTCTGCTGATTTTTCCTGTCAGGAATTCCATCTGGAAACATACTTAGAAGACAACAGCAATTTTTTAGGACTAGTCTGAAACATTATATGATTCAATGGAAAGGAAATAAAAGTGCTCTGAAGAAAGTTTTGTCTGGTTTTTTGGCAATGACAATGTATCTAATCAGCCAAGCTTTGACAAAACTATTCCCATATGAACATCCAAAGGAGCCCTGCGAAGCTACCCCGAAGTTTCCTTTAGTTCTCACATACTCCCAAATACCAATCCTTCATGTCTGCCACTGATTAATACAGTACTTCGTTCCAAAATGCAATTATCCCATTGACCTTTTGCCACTGTGGAAACGAGCAAGCCTATGGGTCTATGTTCTATAATCACATTTTTGTCCTAATTGTTGCCTTAATACACACAGGCTTTATACATAGGCCTGGAATCCAGTCTAGATATTGCCCTTTATTAAATTTCAGAGAACTTCCAGTAACAATGTCATTAGTGAAGAAACGTTCTCATGACGCAGTAAAGCCTGGATGAAGAAGCTGTAAAGATTTTTTTTTACTGTGCAACCTTTGCCAAAAGTATACTCCAAGAATCCACATCTACATTGTTCCCTTCTCAAGTTCCACCTTCAAAGGTTATTCCCCGCTTTCTGAAAATAAGGGGAGAGATTTTAATGAGAGATGAAAAAAAAAGTCTTCTGAGGTTGTAAGGAATGGGTGTATGCAGCCGACATACTTATGTACTTACGCATCACCTACACTGTTTCAAAGCTTTTTAAAACTAGCAACAAAAGATGAAAACTCAAAGCAGCCATATTCTTTCCAGATGTATTGCAAAGACATAATCTACCTCTAAAATACTTGGCCGACTTAAGCTTCTGTAGTCCTCAGTAAACTGGAATGTGTGTTTTCTAGAACTACCATTTTTGTGATTGTCATTTTTTAGAACTAAGCACGCATCAGTGCTTTCAACCATCACCGAGGGTCTTGTAAATCCTACGTCCTAGTTACAGGCGCAGGCAACAAGCACTTCCTATGCTCTGGACTCACCTGTAAACATTTTTGTAACAGCTTTACTCTGCTTGCGGGCAGAACACAGGAGCAGCAGCCAGGGAGGGAAGAACTCAAAGTGGCCAGCTAAAAGCTCCGCTATTGTTCCAGATAAACTTGTAGAAGTCTGTTCGCCCTCGGAAACGTTACAGCCCTCGTCAACCGAATCTACGAGCAGGAAGAGGCTTTGCTGAGGGGGCTTCATTCCCAAGAGAGGGAGCAGAATGCACCTGCAAGGAACATGAAACAAGATCAGTATTATAAATACATTTAACAATACATTGACTATCATATAGTCATTCAAGTTAAAGCTATGATCACCTTAAAAGGCAAAGTTTTTTCTTTAAACAGAATTTTTTTAAATAGTTACCACAGAAAATACTGGGGTAGACTGAACTAACAGAAATAGAGACAGTTTGAACAGTGAGTGATGTATTTCTTGCTTAGGCAATATTACTTTTTAAAGAACTTGTAATTTGTAACAATACTTTAAAACTACGTAATGTTGTTCAGGGCTCATTAGAAGACTTGGAAAAACGTTGCTTCACGAAAAAAGAAGTTACTTGGCCTAAAGTTTAAGAACTTCATTACTGTTTTCTATGCCAAAGTTGTTATTACTGCTTATCAGAAACTAACAGCGAACAATAGTTGATCCTGAAACAAAACTCTATAAATAAAAGACACATGAAATATCATAATTCAAAGACTTCAAGTCTGAATGAGTAACAGTTTTACAGAGAACCATACCTTCACAAATGAAATGCAAACTAATTTAGTAGCAGACTGAGGCATTTGGTAGTAACTTTGATGTATTGGTTTTTATTTATATTGAAGTTGCCAAGTTCCTATTGCTGGAAAAGGATTAGCTGCATCCTCCGGATGCCAGCATCTATACCAACGCACCTGATTGCGCAGCTAAAAATCTCAAATGTGCATGTATTGTTGCCAGCCTTAACAGTACTCCACTCTACACTTACATGTATCTTTACATAGCTACTACATAACTGTCATGCGTCTATCCAGTATTTCCACACTATGCTACTATTTTTGGAAAACTTTGTAATGGTTTAGGCCCGTAAGTTTCACAGACTGAATTATCTTTAAATACATTTGGCAAGTAAACTTGGACTTTACAGTAAAAAGATGAAATGAGGTGAGAACAATATGTATCTAACAGCTTATTCTCTTTTGTAGATTTGCTATTTGCACCTGTCCAGAAGACTTGTACATCATAAATATTTTTGGTTTCACTCAAGACCACAATAATCTTTTTTCATTTGTTTTACTGAACAAATTTATCTTCGGAAGACTTTGGTCAACACATTATTACCTGCCAAGCATTTAAATTGGAATATAGGCAAGTCTTGCCTGTTAATGGAAGAACACAATCCACTTTAGAAATGACTCATAAGCACTGTTAGTGGAATGTTTGTTATTTTCTGCTTTTCTGATTGAGAAAAATGCAAAATGGAAACAGAGTGGTGCACCTCTGACATCCAACAATAACAGCAGAATCTAGCGGAGCAGACTAGGTGATCACACTTGGAGAAATTTCCCCAAAGGTATAAAAAGGAAGCACAAAATACTTGTGTTCTGAAAGTATTCTGTATTAAATGGATTTTAAATCCCTAACACTGCTCCCCCCTTTTTTATTTCAGATGCACAAGACTACTGAGAATTCTTTGGTACTTCCACAGCCAGTTACTCTTTCAGAAGATGCCTGAAGAACAACTAAAATCACTGTTCACTAAGCTGGGAAGTTAAGCAGCTACCAATTTACAGAACAGGAAATTAAAGTAGCCATAAGGTTAAAATTACTTTCCTAAGTGATGCCAATCCCACAATGAAAAGAGGCAGTTGGAAATGACCACATTTTCCACCCCTTCCCCCACCAGAATGCTGCCTTGCCCCCTCAGCGATTTATGTCAAGGCATTTTCCCTGCAACCTTTCTTTTTCTATCAAAACCAATTTTCTTTTCACATAATTCTCTGTATGAAATTACCTTCCGAGTATGAATGTTACTACGAGATATGAAGAAATGGTAATGGTATCTTAAATTAAAATCTCACTTAAAATCTGTGTAACCTTAACAAAATGCCTACAAAATCTCTTAGGAGCATCCGACAATGTTCTTGGGTCAGTATTTACCTGTTGGGAGTACCACCAAGAAAAGCTAACCGTCATGTCTGGGGAAGAGTCCCAAATCATTCTGCTTAATTCCCGCAGTACGTAGCAGTTGGCTGGAGTAGATCAAATCAAAAGGTTCACCCTGCCTCCAAACAGGCGTGAAAGCAGATGTCTAAGGAATAATGTAAGCACGGGGCAACACTAAACCACACTTTCCCAGAGCTCTCAGGGACCGCAGCAAACAGTGCTTCCAGGTGCTTCCTGAACCAGAGATTCAGTCCTTGCATTTAACATCCCTTAACTGACCGTGATTTCACAGGTTTGTCCAAGTCTTCTTGAACCGATTTAAGCCTCCGGCATCCACGACATCCCACGGCAAGGACTTCTGCAGCTTAATTACACGCTGCGTGAAAAAAAATCACTTCCTTTTGTAGTTTTAAATCCAAACCATCCTTGTTTCATTTTATAACCCTTTTGCTTCTGTGCTGGAATGGACAGTGAGCAATTACGCCTTATTCACCTTCTCCAAGCCAACTGTAATCTTCTGACTTTATCACAGCATCCCCGACCCATTTCTTTCCAGGCGGAGAGTCCTAGCATATTGATGGTGCTTCATAAAAAGTTATTCCACAGACCCTTCTCTCCCTGTGCTCTGCTTTTTTCTACTTCACAATACTTGTATTTCTGAATCTTAACATAACATAATTCCACCAGAAAAAACATACACACACATATATATATATACATGTATATAAGAAATGAGGCACAATGACTTCTCCCAGTTTATGGCAATATTGTCAGAAATGTGGCATTGACAAGACATTGATAAGACTTTCTCTCAAAGCGCCCTTAGAAACCGTTTGATAAACTTCTGCTCTTCCTAGACATTTTATCTCTCTTGAGTTTAGAGTAGACACCAAGTAATATAATAGTGAAACTTTTCAGAGATGATAAGTGCTGTGCTAATTTGCCAGAAGTCACGTCATATTTACCTCCATAATGTGACTTAGTAATTCCACTCCCCTACAATTTCTTGCTTGTATAGGAAAATTATATAAATCAACATGGAATTAATGATATCTTAAAGTAGTTCCATAAATGGTGATTCATCTACAGATTGTTGTAACAGATTGCTTAATTTGCAGAGTGCCTCTCAAAAGATTAGAAGTTGTGTTTCTTTACCTTCTGAAAGGATAACAGCTTTATCTTTATAACTTTTATATTCAATACAGATATAAAAGTGGTTATCCATTACAGAAAATTTCTGAAATAGAAATTGTGATTTAAAACAATAAAATTAATTAGTCAGTAAAAAGACAAAATCTCTAGAGAAAACAGCATAATTAGGTATTTTAAATGATGGAATTAATTTTAATGGCAATGTAATGTAATGACTTATTTATGCAGAGTGAAGATGTTTTACATGCTCTCTAGCAAATAAGGAGTCCTCAGAACAATGAACCATCCCACAGAATTCTTCAGCATTGCTACTGAATTGACTGATCCCACGCAAACATGATTTTCCACATATGGAAGGAATATATACAGGCTAGGCTGTTCTGCTTATGATTATCCTTGAGATTTTTAGATTGAATCCACAAAAATACCAAGACACAACAGAACAAAGTAGAAAGATAGTGGCGTTGTCCACAAAGGCTGAAAAGAGAGTCACAGGGGAATGCACATAGCTGCTAAAAAAAAAAAAAAAAAAAAAAAGAAAAAGGCAAACACACACATACCAAGTAACAACTAATGAGTGGTTCTAGGAGTAAAAAAAGTTATAAATCCTAGTTTCTTATGAATGAGCTCCTCATATCTGATTGTCTCTGGTGTACAGGAAATTCAGTTATGTCCTCACTTAAATTGTTTGATGCCTGTTACAGCGTGAACGTAGCTTATCCCTAGAAGGGCTCTCTTTTCTCTATACAGCTGCTAGCATTCACTACTGACAAACATGCAGAACAAGTGTTTAAAACTCATCTCCTAGGCAAGTCAGAAGCAGCAAGGAGGAAAAAAAAAAAAAACAACAAAAAAAAAACCCCACAAGGCTCTCCCCCCAATTTGTCAGACTCCAAGTGCTGCTACTTTTAGCAAGACATGAAATACTTCAAATTTCATGACAGAAATGACTGATTTGGAAATCTACTGCTACAGCTCTTACATTTATTTTTCTACATCAGTATGACAGTTCTTTAATAAACTGCCTTTTGAGTCACCTTCTCACCAATAGGTTATAGTTTAGCACTTGTATTTCAGTTACAGCCGCTGATGCCAGGAAGAACCATCCCAGAGGTCTGTGTCGGGAATTTACAAACTCTGCTCTTTTCAAAGAAAGTTTGTAAAAAAGCAGACAATATCATTATTCCACACATAGCCTTCTTTGCTTTCTTCTTCTGCTTTTTTGCAAATGCTTCTACACCAGATTCCTTGAGCAAATTCACCAGCTATGTCATATTCCTAATCCCTACATATTAAATTAGCCCCTTCCCTCTCCCCGCCCCTCCTCCCTTAATTCTTGAGGGGTTAACTTTTCCTCCTCATTTTAAACTATTAGATGCCTCCAAACATTTTTATTCAGAGGAAACAATCTCTAAGCTACAGTCAGGGAGCCAGCTTCAGGATTAATTATGAAAGCAGGCACACACCTTGCACTCATGCAAAGGTGGAATGCCAAACTGATTTTGCATTTGCAGACCAAAACCGTAACATTTTCACCAGGGTTACAGAGTGAAGCCTACCATCCTCTTCCAAACTTCACTGCTACCTTTGCCAAGCCTGTGGTGAGCCTTCAAAACAGTGCAAACGCAATCCGAACACGGCGCTCCAAACAGCCCAGGGGAGCAGGTCCCCACCGCAGCCTGGCCGGCCCCCAGCCCCGGGGGGCAGGTCCCGCCGCCCAGGGGAGCAGGCCCCCGCCGCAGCCCGGCAGACCCGCAGCCCCGGGGAGCAGGCACCGAAGCCCAGGGGAGCAGGCCCCCGCCGCAGCCCGGCAGACCCGCAGCCCCGGGGAGCAGGTCCTCACCGCAGCCCGGCAGACCCCCAGCCCCGAGGAGCAGGTCCTCACCGCAGCCCGGCAGACTCCACTATCGAACGTGTCAGGGATACACTTCTGCCCCCACACAAATTGCTGCGGACTGGCTAGCAAGAAAGGACCCGTATTACCCCCAAGCACGCAAGCAGCACATTTCAACTGCAGCTAATTTATGCTCAGACTTTGCATATGTTGTCCTCTACTCCTGCTCTGCCTGCGTAAGTGTTTCATGTACCAAGAGAGGGGCACTGTGCTCTCTGCTTGTTCTGGTTTGGCCCATGTGCAACGTTATGACTCTGAATGCGCCTGGATCTGCTCTTTGAGTTGTATTTTTTTACCATTGCATTTTGTCAGGTTGGGAAAGAACAATCTCTCACTGGCAGCGCTGCAAGTTAAAAAACACCGCTACAGGACACGAGCACAAGAAAAGTAAGGCAAACATCCCACACAGATTTTTAAAAATGGTGCTGAATGCCCCAAGTGATGTTTATTGCTGTCAGGTAAGGTTGCCCTCACGCTCTACTTCAGCTTATCTGTCTCCCCCCGCTCTGCTTTTGGGAGTTCTAAAACGTTAGGAAGTTGGCATTCTCCTGGTGGAGCTGATCAACTGATATCAGCAATCGAGGTAACATTGAGTTTTACGTAAATTTATTATGCTATTGCCAAAAATTTGCCAATAGAACCTCATAAAACATTCACCTTACATGAGAGAGACAACGCAGTGCTGTCCTCTGTATAAGATCTGAATGCCTCGTAGAGTTTACAAGAAAATTGCTCATTTGCATATTTGATCTAAAGAATTATTGAAGATTAAAGCAATGGAGGAATATGCCTATATATACTGGATGGATATCTTTTGTTATATATATTTTATATATAAAGAGTTTAACAGTACTTAGCATATAACAAAACAGACAATTCTTCAAACACTAGTCTCAATTATCAGAAAAGCAAACAAGCGTCTTCCTTCTAACGGGTAGCTTACAACATGATATATCACAGCAGTTTACCATGTCATTTTTAAGACACTCATTTCCATTTATGTTGTATCAGAAAATACAGAAAATTAAGTACATAGTGAAACTGTAAATAAGCCAACTATATTTACATCATGTTGTAGTCATTTTTGCCAGCAACATAAGAAGTAGTGGGATTTTTGCCTAAAAATCACACAC
The DNA here is from genome assembly GCA_013400755.1 of Pelecanoides urinatrix. Lineage (NCBI taxonomy): Eukaryota > Metazoa > Chordata > Aves > Procellariiformes > Procellariidae > Pelecanoides > Pelecanoides urinatrix. Next base: position 34,351 of record VZTQ01005974.1, read on the forward strand.
AGAGACCTAGCAAAAACCCCGACCAGTAAGTGGAAACCTGACGCTGCCTCTGCCAGCTCTGAATCAGGAGTAGCAGAAGCTCCATCCTCCCCAGCCCACTGCTGGGGACACGCAGGGAAGGAGGCGGCTTTCTGGGGCAGGTAAGAGCTGGAGGAGCTGCATGACAGCAAGGGGAAGGAATTACGTGATACAGGCATTACAGAGCGGAGGCCATTGCAAGATACCTAAGGACATAGGTACCTAAGGGCACAAATCTATACACAATGGGGTTTTCACTACTTCTATTGCTCATGGAATAAACATAAAAGTGTTAAAATGTATAAGAATAGAAAACAAAATGCAAAACTCCACTTTTTTTTTTAATCATCTATACTTAAAAAATTGTCACAAGTGACAGCAAATACCCCACCTCGCTCTCGACTGCCTCATGAGCTTACAGACACGTGTTCATTTGTATATTATAATAATCCAGGGGTTGGCTAGCAGGATATAATCTGTTAAGGATGTCCCCCCGCCCAGTTTCCAATATGCGCTGAAAAGAATGAAGCCAGTGAAGATAAAGCTGTTCAAGACTGTTAGAAGCTTCGGGAAAGACAGACCTATGCCAGTAGCTGAATTTTTCTCTTTTATTTTCCAAACTCCATATGGGGCATAGGTCACAATAAAAGTAGAAAAGGTAAATTTCACTCATAATAAAATTGACAATTCCTGCTGCTCAGTTGATGAAATATTACCCTCTTTCCGAGAAGACTTTCAGCAGTTGTATTCAGACAGAAAGAAAAACCAGAGCATCTTTACAAATTACTTGCAGTACTGTTTGTAGATCGGTGAGTTTTACTGTGTCCTATGACAAGGCATTTACGTCTTATGGATGACTGACAGTAAACAGTTTATTTACCTGCCTCGTAATGCATTCTGGCTAATGATTAAAAGGGAAATTCTAATGGTCAAGTCCAATAGCTGCTTTCTGTAAAATACACCCTAATTCTTGGCATTATATACATGCATTATACAGGCCTTTGCTTCTTACTAATTGCCCAGCTGCTCATACTGGTAATAACAGCTTGAAAAACATACTCACAGGATCCTTAATAGTGGAAATATTCGAGAAATACAAGGGCTGTGAAGCACAGAACACTTCTACGCTTAAAAAGTTGCAAAATAAAACATATGGCTAAATATGGCGAAAATGAACTGAGCCGGCTTGATGTGTGCACACCTGTGCACATACCGACGGATTTCATCGGGTTATTGAGGTACCTGTTCTGTAGTTTTTCAACATGATAAAGTGTACTGCAACCGATTATGACTTTCTGACAAAGTGCAATACTGGAATTATACACACTCATTGACTACAGTATAACTTAGATTATTGTTTCTAGTAAATTATTTATTTACTGGCAGCACAGAAAGACAAACTGGCTCTAGCAGTTCTACCCAACTACAGTTAGTCTTATGAAGGAAGAAGCAGAAAATTAAAAAAAAAAACCCGAGAATCACCTATTGGGAAAGCTGTAGGTACAGTACATGGATGTAAATCTAGGGTCTGGTCTTTTGAGAAGTGGTGAATTAGAAACTGCAGGCAAGTCTTGTGCAGTTCAGTACCTGATTTTGCAATGTCTTGTAGCAACCTGAGTTTTATCTGTAATTGTAAAGCAGACTCGCAGTCTCCCAAGGAGAGCACACAAGCTAGCTCCAGGGCATCAGGCCCGGCAACAGTAGAGTTTATCGTAGAACCAGCGCCATCGGTCACACATAAACAGAGCGTGCTGGACCAGTGTGTATTGACTAGAGACCTCCTACTGTCTCATACAGATATATAGGTGATTTTTGTCTATAAAGCATTGCCAGTGGATCTACTGGTGGGTTTACTCAAAATCTCAGAAAATAGAAACCTTAAGAACAAATATTTTGGTGTAATAGTTGAACTGCCTAGAACAGTTTGCAAACAACTCAGCAATTACAAAGGACAGACAACTGTAGCTGAAAACCATTCACACCTGCTACCATGAGCAGGTTGACTCTCTCTCTGTATTTTTAAATGGAATATATTTGCCATATGTGCTAACATATACAATATGTTCTAAACTACTCAGAGCCTGACACACAAGAATCTGCGTCCCTACGAAAGGCAAAGAGGAGAAGAGTACAGAAAACAACGCAAACATTTTCCTGAACACATAATATAAAATAGTAATTTATTCTACACAAACTCTCCCAGTTGTTTTTTAGTGATGGAGAGGCCATCTAGTCCACTTCCCCGCCTACAGCCAGATCAGCTCCACATCTATCAGCCCTGAGAGATACTCGTCTAGGCATTCCAAAAGACTTCCACTGATCAATACTCTGTCTCCCCCAGCTATTTATTCCAGTGCTTCAGTATTCTTGTAATTGGGAAGTTTTCCCCTTCTCCCAGTGTCTAACCTTAACCTGTTTTCCTACAATTTAAACCTTGTACTTCTTGCCCTATTACTTGTGTCCCATAGATAACACAAGGGTCATTACAAGGAAGCCAGTAGCATCCAAAATTTATAACCATTTCCCTCTACTCAGTCAGCCAGACTATTAAAGAACACATTGAAGACGGACAGACGCAGGACAGACCTCTATGAAACCCAACATGATGTGCTGTATCAGAATGAAAATGAACTACTGATAATTACTCTCCAAGTACAATTACTCAAGTCTTTTTGCATGTAGCCAAATATAGTTCTCCCTTGCATATAGCCTGTTTGCACGAGTCTCATGTAAGCACCAAGCACCAGAGCCAAAAGTGACGTTTACAGTTACCCCTCATCCACAAGCACTATTACTTTGTCCCTTACAAAAAGAAGTTAGATGAGATTTGTCAAAACCAAACCATGTCATACCACATTAGCTGTTTTTTCAACTCTTTGTTATCTTCCAGCTGCTTGCAAATAGTTTGTCTGATTATTTATTCTGGCATTTTTTTATTTCAATTGATGCATTTCTAATTCCCCAAAGCCTTTTATTTCCCTTTTTAAAGCAAGGTACTAAATATACATCTTTTTCTTTCAAGTCTGAATTTTCAACCATCCTGATAAAGACAACCTGTCCTTTGAAGATAATCAGTAACAGTTCGCAGGCTGAAGAGTTTGAAAACATCTCACTATTCTGTGTGGGGTTTTTTTTGTCCGGGCTATGTTTTTCTGTAATCTTACTTCTTTGTCACCAGTTTTAATTATGTTAGCTGACTGCAAAATGACTGCTTTTAAGCAAGGGCAATACAACTAGCCTTGAACATTTTAGCTTTCCCAGTGCTATCAGTTTTTCATCCCCAGTGAATAGCAGACCAACGCTTGGTGGATATTGTCTTCCTTCTGCTAACATACATATGGAATTATTTCTTATTACCAAAGAAAATGCACCTCGCAGGAAACATGAGCAATGCACCTTGAACTTTGTTTTGCCCTCATTTTCACATCACTCTTTTACTTTCATATTCAGTAGTTGATCTACTTTCTTTCTGCAGTCTTCCTTCTAATGTTTAACACATGAATGATGAGGAGCTCAGTTTCATTAAATTGGCCATTTAATACACTGCTTTGAGACTTCAGTTTTCTTTCCAGCTAATTCCTTTCTTTCATTATACTTGTCTTCAGGAGATCTTACCCACAAATTAGAGATATTGGTGACCTCAGATAAGTCCACTGCTTTTAGTTTGTCCTTCTTTCTCCTCCTCTTCTAAACATCATGCATGTAAGATCATTTCATAGCCACTATCTCCAAAAGTTGCCTTTCATTTTCTCAGCTAGTTCTTTCCAATCTGATTGAAGCAAAGTCATGTCTTCCCACTAGCTGTTTTCTCCTCTTTGACATTAGAAATATGGTCACTGACAGACTCCTGCTTCTATCACGCTCTCCCAGCTCATGTTAATCTATTTGCTTTGTTATTCAAATTTTTCAACTATATAGACATTATCATGCAAATTCTATGCCTTGGATAATTCCATTTGATATCTTAAAGAAGCTTAGCTTACTTGATCATGCTGGTTTGGTAGAGCAAAACATTTGTATTTTAGGGAAGACATGGTTTAGAGGTGTGGGAATCTCTCTTAGTTACTGTCAACTACTATACTTTGCCAAAGCAGGTAAACTGTTAGGTACACAAGATGGTCTAACAGGGTCGTTGGTAGGTAGTTTTATTTAAACACTTTTTACCAACAAGCCTTTAAGTAGATATCACACATGTAAAACTGTCACCACGTGTAGTGTATATCTTTTATTCAGAGATTTTTCAGTGGCTTTAACTTCAGTTTATTCTAGAACTACAATAAAGCATGATATACAAAGCAACTCCTACACAAGCTTTTTTTTTTTTTAAAACATACCAGTTATACAAGTTATCCTGACAGATCTTTTAGAGCATTTAAATCAACGTTGACTGTGTACTAATATTTCCAGTTCTGCTTGTTTACCCCATTACTTTTTTCCATTAGTATAAAGACACCTAACGCATTTGATTAACTACCTCACTTATCTTCCTCTTTATCCATCCCATGACCCTACATGAATAACCCTATTTCCTCTCCTCCTCCACCCCCAGTTTTTGAGCTGTTGCCTAAGTTGCTGTTATTTATATTTACCCCTGGGATTTGTCATCCACCAGGTGTTGTTTAAAAGCTCTCTTTTATTAGGGTCAAAAATCACTGCTTTTCTTTGTATTAAAGATCAATTAAATTCTCATTGTTTGTTTCCACAATTCAATCTTTCTTAAAAAAAAAAAAAAAAGAAAGATAGGGGGTGTCAAAGAAAGTACACTGTACATCAAATGATGATGATACATTTCATGAGATGAAAGCATCAAATCAGACTCACTGAAAACTATTACTAGTTGAAATGGGAGAATTACCTATACTGCACCTTATTTTCCATACCTGTAAAGTTAGGATAGTAACTTACTTTGTAAATATTCAGAAGTCTGTGGTTGAAATGCAATGTGTAGGAGTGGGGTACCACAATAAGAAAACTAACAAGTTCATATACGCAACAGAATGTATTAAAATTACAAAGTTAGTTTTAAATCATTCATGAAACCAAAGGTACAGCGAAGTGAAATATATAGTCTTTTTGGCTTTCCTTATTAACTATCTGATTCCTTACCCATATAAAAATGAGTATTTATTTGCTAAACAAAAATACATCTTCCTCTACAAGCAGTGTTATCTGAATATATTAGTATAAAACCGAATCGAAATTCTTGTAGCTTTACAGGCATTTGAAGTTGCTGGTATCATTCTATGTTTTGGAGATAGACAAAATCCATTTCTTCTGTCTCGATTTATGCAGAGCATAAACACAACTGAAGAAACAGATACTGCATTCCATGTATACAATTGTATTTGTTGATATGAGAAAAATGCTAGCCACAAAAAAGAAACAAAAAACCCCCAGATGACACAGGTAGAAAGCTGCACTGAATACATTCAATGGTGTGGCTTTTGTCAGGCTATATTCTAGTTTACTGTCCGGCCAGCCCTATGTTCTATTATTCCATGACAGTGTAACAAAAGACAATAGCATAATGCACGTGATACAAAACCAGTCACCGTTATTACTGCAGTTCGGTCTGACAATCCCCAAATTAATTAGATTTTTCCTATGCACTTGATTAAAAAAAAACAAAAACAAAAACAAAACAAAACCAACCCCACAAAGCATCCCCCCAAAAAACCACATTACCGATTGGGAAGCACAAAGAAGTGCTGCAGTGGCTATTTCAGCAGTAAGCTGTTTCGCCAGAACAAGGTGTTCTTGAATTGCCTGGAGGAACCAGGATAAAGAACAATATACATTTCGAAATCTTCATCATTCCCTAATCAAGTTGCTCTATACCTGCCTTTCTCATGTCTTGCACATCATCATAAAGCACCCCACACTTCAACTGTTGAACTGATTGCAGGATTATACTGTCCAACCTCCTTTTCAGAAAATCCTCTGCACAAATACCAGATGAAAAGCTGTTAAGATTTTACCTTAATAGCCAAGCACTTAAGACAGCTTTCCTCCTACGGTTGCGTTACCACATATCTTTTTCCATTTTATTTTCTCAAGTAAAAGGGACTATCCTAACCTTTAATTGCACTTAGTTGAAGAGGCAACAGATGGAGCAGCTTTCATGCATCCCATTGAAGATTATTCTCTCTTACTCCCCAAAGTAGAATCTAAAGCCTATGTTCCTCGTGCATCACTCCAGGTCCATACTAGTTACCTTGTGGTTTGTTTGTGGGTTGGTTTTTTTTTTTTTTTTCTTTCCTCCCCCAAGCCAATATAGTTTCTCTTAATTTGACTGCAAATCTCCTATTGATCCTTTCTATATCTTCCCTGTAATTTACTTTAAAAAACATTGTTAGGGTAGCACCATGTGAACCTGATTTTGTTAACCCACAGCAGTGATGCATTTAGCTTTGGAACTGATTCTATAGCTTTAGATTTAGTAAGATCTATTTTTAGCCTTACCTACAAAAGAACAAGCGACAGAAACTATATTCTCCTCTTCCCCTGCCCCTCCAACAATTTATAGACAAAATGTTTACTGTCCTTTGCCAATTTAGGATAATTTATAATCATATAGGACACAATTTCTCTTAACGCATATCAGGGGCACTTTACCTATGAACAGAACCTTTTCTTAGTGTCCTGTTGAACTCCACGAAAGTGTAGAAAAAGGACTGACAGCTTAGTGATTGTATCATGCTCCCACGACTGCAGGAAGAGCTAATGTAGTTAAACCAAGACTTGTTAATTAACTGCTTTAAGATGGAAATCATGTTGTAATCCCATTCTTAACGGTTTTTCCTCATGAGGTTCATTCATATCTGCCCGTTACTGTCATCTCTACACTGCTGGTATTTTCCTTATCCAACCTATAGCTTCTGAACAATTTTAAGTTTCTTCCAGGACAACACCATACTTCAAATAACCTTAAATAAGATGTTGCCATGCGCCGTTCCCCTTAATCTCTTCCATCTACTAAGATATCACGGATCTTTAGCACAGAAGCTTGCATCTGTGCAGCCAGCTGCTCATCTCCCCTTCTCTGCACACACACCAATATTACCAACTCTTATTAGTACGTGACAAAAAAAAAAAACCACAAGGAAAATACATCATTGATGGGCCATGCACCAAAAGTCCACTCACGTGGACTTTTTTTTTATTCCCATTCTTCCTCCCACTCCCGTCAATTTAAACAACAGCATCCAAAACGGAGCCAAAGAATTCGATCTCCTATCAACAACAGACTTTTGGTCCTTGCTTTGTGTGACGGTACCTGCAAACATGCAACAGAGAGGACTCTGATTGCAATTGTTTTGCCCCTTTCACTCCATCAGCTAGATATTTTCCCCATTTACCTTCCTTTCTTGATCTCATTTTCAGTTCCTCTTTCATGCTATCCCACCACATTTCAGTATCATCAAGTGCACCAGGAACCTACCCACCTATATTCTTTGCAGCACCTCCTCTGCGATACCTTTGAACACCTATATACAACTCAATCCTTATTTCAACGTAATTATTCTCTTATTTTTTTTTTTTCCATCAGACTTGCCTTTTTTCCTAATTATTTCTTTTTGAGCAGTCATTCTTCAATCGTGAAGTGTTTCTGCACTAACTATGCAAAACATTCCTGCTCCTGGACAAAGATAGAAGACTTCTCAGCATTCCCAGTGCATTGTATACATCACCAGGCGGAAGAAACTGAAATCTCTTCAATGCATTGCTTCACTAACACTTTCAGGAGGTGATATTTCAATACTATCTTTTCCCAGTATATTAGACACGCTAAGTCCTTTCTACTTCACAATCTGCCAAATCCTTTTCTTTTTTTCCATTAAAAAGGACAGAAAGAAAAGAAACTTAAACCCTTGCACAAACTATGAACATGTGCATAGAAAACTGGAAGGAAGGGAAATAATTAACAAGTGAGAATTGCTATGAAGGTCCATCTAACTAAACAGCTTATAGGAAAATCTGTAAGGTTTAAGACTGAGCCACATAGATTAAAGGCAAAATGTTAATGCCTATAGAAGTAGAAGACAAAAAGGTCTATGTACATCGTTATTATTAAAATGCCTTAGGGAAACTTTCTTATGGTAATTTAAACTGAAAAGGTTAAAACTTTAAATGGTATTATGTTCAGTCTGTATGCAGTGCTTCCATACAATGAAAGAAGAACATACAACTTGCTCTTGCAGAAACACTAACTATTGCTATGTGACCCGTTAACTCCACAGATTTAAGGGAAAAGCCTAAAGAGAAACATGCCACAAAGTACTTAAGCTTCAGGCAATGCTCAACTTTCTAGTATTCTAGAGAGCACCAGAAGACAGCATTTTCTATGAAACCTAGCGTCACTTAAAAGTCTAAAGCATCAGTTACACGGTACATGTACATACTAGGAATCAGAAGCTCCATCAGAGTCAAGATGCTCTCACGAGAGTGAGTTTATGAAATACCAATCTACTCTCTACAACTTCACTTTCACTGAGCTGGAAATACAAGCTGAGTTGGCAGATTCTTTTTAACCTCTTGTGCATGCTCTTACAAAAATAGTTTCTCATCTCACTCATGAATTGGTATGATTTTCAGTCGGTGTCCTGCCTCTATCATTTTTGAGTATAAAACAAATCATGTTACGGAATAATTAAAATGTAGACCTATTTTATATTTACTAGAAGTCTCTATAATATACATGACAAATATGTAAATATTTATAAATTAATAGACTCATACCACACAAAAGTGAAAGTCAGCACAGAAACTGTATTCATAATTACTTGAACTGTTATAACTAGTAAGCTACATTGAAGACAAGTAGCATTTTACCACACATTTAGCATTAATACACTGTAGTTCACATCTTCACAGTACACCACCACACCGGAGACAGTATTAAGGTTCAGCACAATACTTTTTTTTGTACTGTTCCTTACTTCTTTCATACAGACTGTCTTGTTCACCATTTTTCTTCATTAGATCTCGAAAGATCTTTTGATCTTGCAGATATCAGCTTACATGTAGCTGCTTCCTATAAAGAGTTGTAAAAGGCTTTGTGCTGTGAGATCTGGCTGCTATTTTTAATATTTTATGTCTCTCGCTACACAATCACTAAGTGTAAGCCTCCATGGTATGAAGATCAATCTACTAGTGAACTAAAGACTAAAACTGTCCAATCTTCCTGATGAAATCCATAGGAGTAAACTTTTTGAAATTAAAAAGTACCTCAGCCACTTGATATTGAAGGTACATATTTTTGACACAAACTTTCTTCACCAGAAATGAGATACTAGAATCAAATTGTAATTATTCCATTATGACCGAGTACATAGTACTGTCAGGGATAAAAAGAGGCATGTGCTCCCTATGTTTTGGCATGACTGTGTTTTTCAAAAAGTAGAGACTTAAATCCTGTCATGAATGTAGCCTCAAATCACACAGAATTGAGAGCTTGTCACTCCAACACCCAACTTCTGTGGTATCTCAACCTGACGCTAGAACAAGTCAGAGGACTACATGGGAGAGACCAGCGAGAGCCTCCCTTGCTAGAGCACTGCTTGCGCTTCTCCTTTGGCATGCTGTAGGTGCTGAGATCTTGAACAACCCATCAGTGCACCAGGAAATCTCTACCAAAAGGTACCCAACAACTTGCTTTTAACTGAAATGAGTTTGCTTTTAACTGCAAATGGTTACGGCTCCTACTAAAAGCAGAACTCAATCTTGTACCAGATCAAGCTCCTCCGGGCTAGCATCCAACTAGCTTCAGGATTCTAGTCAAGCATAAGTGAAAGATGTAGGAATGGACAAAATTCTGGCATAGCACAGAAGTAGAATGTTGCATATTTACACATCTAAAATATTGCTAAGAAAAATTCTCTTTAGATACAGAAAACTTTTTTTAGCTAAGGGATTTTTTAATGTCACATTCTTAGGTGTCACCTCTGAGGAAAGACTAACAAGTTGGAATTATTTAATTTAAAGATGAGATGAAAGAGCATAAAGCAGTATTTGAATACATAAAAGGCTGTCCCAAAAAGAAAGAATCTATTCTCCATGTCTCTGGAGAACACCATAAGTAGTAACAAGCTTAGATTATAGCAAGAAAAAAAACCTCAGGTTAGACATATGGAAATTTTTTTCTAGTAAGAATTCTGAAGCATAAGAACAGATGAAGCAAGCATCTCTCAGAAACGCTTGGCTTCTTCTGGTGGACTTGATTTTCTGAGGTCCCCTTCCAACCTTCTCTCTTAAGATCGAAATCAGTCACTTGCACATTTGAACTTTACATGTGGTAAATGAACACACACACTGGAAGTTTAACAACTTTCTTCTTTAAAGGGTCTTGTAAATTAATTCATTACGCATTCAATCTTTCTTCACATGAAACCAGATACAGTTAGTCCTTGGCTTTGTTTCTACCACTTACAGCTCTATGAAATTAGAGAGTCTGACAAGATCTACATTCACACCCTCCTTGTAACCATTGCAGAGCTACAGCTACCAAGGCTGTACTGGAGCTGCAGAAGCAGAGGGCAAGGCTGTGTAGCAGCCCTTTCCAGAAGAAAGGAGACGATTAGAGAAAAAGACGTAGATCACTTCCAGACAATCTTTGAGACTTGGGTGGGAAAAGTCAAGGCATTTCTTTTCTATAAAAAGATTAATACTGAATTACTAATTGTCTTGTAGAATAAATTGATAAAAAGCCCAGCAGCTTTTGAGTTTCCAGTAGCGCAAGCTCAGGCATCTATAACTGTCTCCAATGTGCTGCCTCACAGTGCATCTTTTATTTCAATCCCTCCTAAGCTCATGGTAAAAACAGACTTTTACAAAATCCATTTCATTTAAAAAAAAAAAAAAAAAGGCAAGAGAAAAGTAGCCCGAATATCACATGCTACCACCCCACTCCCTCCAGAGCAAAATTAATACTGCTTATTTACACAGCAGTCAGAGAACTTTGGGTGCTGCAAACAGCGGCAGAAGCATGTACTGTGGTTAATTCACTAGCAAGGAAAACACACAGTTTGTAAAGTCTCAAAGACTAACCTCATGAAAGCCAGGATACGCTAATTAAAGTGGATTTGAAACTTTCTGTTAGCTAGAGACAATGCAAAAATAAACAGTTAAAAGAAGGGGGGGGCGGGAGGGCAGGAAGAAAGAAATGAAAAGAACTGAAGAGGAGCTGGCCTTCAACTTCACAGATTTACTCCAAAAACCACTTAAGTTTTTGCAATTAAGAACAAGCTACTCCAAAACAGCGAAGAGCTCACTAATTAATTGTTCAATAAAGCCTTCACAATCCATGATAGTTTTAATTACTGGCTTCAAAGATCATACAAGGAGTTCTAAAAAGAACAGCTTCTTCACACTTCATCTGTTATCACATACAACTCAATTTCTAAACCTGTTCCTTCACCTATGCTAAATAAATGGCAAGAACAATGGCATTTCAGTACCCCGGGACAACTGCCACAGAACATTTGCTGAACAAACTTGTGTTTTGCTACATTGTCAGACAAACAATCTAGAACTTGAAATAAAACTTGTTTCACCTTATCATTTAGATAAGGGTAAAAGCTCTCTCAGTCACCTGCAATTTGCAACTCTCTGATGATAGACCACTCTTGAGGGAAACAGGTTAGAAAAAAGAAAAAATAAATACTAGTAGCATGGAAACCCAATATAGGTGAAGGAGCCGGGGGGGAATGCTTGTTAGCATTGGTTGACAGTCCTAGGTTCTTCCTCCAAATTCTGCTGTTTATGAGATTTCCATCATATTGCCAAATACGAAACACCAGGGGCTCGATCCTTTGGAATTCTCCTCCAAACAGGTAAAAGTAACTTTACATAGATTACAGCTATTGGCACAAGATTTGTTTTACTTTAATGCTGTCCAAATGAATTACTCATACAAGGCTGCTTTCAATTTTAATCAACATAAACCTCGCTTCAAACTTACAGTCAGCATAAAACCTCACATGACCTCTCACACTTTTTACAATCAAGTCTACAGATATTTGCATATTCCAGAGAACTATAAAACTGCTTTGCTTTTTGTATCACTTAACATCACTGGACACATTCATTACAATGCAAATTTGTTAGGCACACAGACACATAGGAACTATACCACAGATACTTAGTACAGCTTCACAGAGCACTGGGATGTGGAGAAACTGCAACATCCAACAATTCTTCATTGCTATTATTTTGAAATTTTTATGTGGATGCCTCTTGTCACCTGTCCAGCTTAGTTAACTCTGGGGTTTCCCTTTTCAAATACGAGTAGCAGAGATGAGGAGTTAGAAATAGAAGAAAAGCTGTGACTGTCTGGGAATCTGCAAAAGGAACCATGACACTGAATTTAGCACCAGCGTGCATAGAAAAAGAAATAAATCTGGTGTCCTTTCTGAAAAAAGGACACAAGTTCTGCGGCATAGTCTCCACTATATTCATTTTTGGTAAAGAAGTTAACATCAGCTTGAGAAAACCTCTATGAAGTTCTTATACCAAATTTGTTCAGCAGCTTGGCTGTTTGTTTTCTTTTAAATTGTTCTTTTCTTGGGTCCCTACTGATCAGGGACAGCTACTTGCATGGGAATGCAATTTCAGCAACGCAAATAAGTGGAAATCTGAATTCATAGCTTCGTTTTTCCCCCAATAAAAATCTCTCTGATCAGACCATCTTACATTGAAGTAATTGTATTACAAATACTTTAGTAATAAAGTTTTAGGACCCTTCAGAAGTGAAGTGAACATCATTGACCCAAATTCAATATGTGAGAAATAAGTATGTGAAAAGTCTCACAAGATTTGAAGTTTCTTGAAAAGATATGCAGAAGACAGCAAGAAACTTCATCTGCGAGTGATAGCAAAGCAGCTCCATCTGCACCAACCTGCTGCAAGATGTGAAAATTCACCTTTTTTTGATTATTAATTCCAGCAATTTATTACTTTCAGCAAATCACCCAAGCAAAATTCAAATTTTGCTTTAAGTTTGTACTAGACCAACGCACACTAAAGGTGAGCTTAGTGCAAGCTTGAAAACGTGTTATTTAACAGACATATTCTATCTCTAAATTCTCTGAAACTGTCTGGTCACAGATGTCTTTCAAACTCAGAGCAATGGCTGCAGAAGAATTCAACTCTACAGGGTAAACCACTGGTCTACTCTTATAGTAACATCCACTTTCTGGGCTGTGAATTAACCACGCTCTGCCTTCCACCACTAATCCTGACCGTAGCACAACACATGGGAATTATGTGCCTTCCCCTACTGTCTGAAGGTGTTTAATGTCATCTCCTTTCTCTGAAAAACATAAACCAGGATCATAAGGGTAAATGTCTTTTTACAGTCCAGTTTGCACAAATTTCAGTATTATCCATGGTTTATATCAGAGTTCCTATACGTCCTCATGGCCTTGCATAACCAATCGCTGCCTCTATTCCTACCAATTGCTGGAAGTATAAACTTGATGCAGCAAAACCAACCTCCATTCACAACCCTAGACACAGCATTGCAAAATTTGAGTTATTCTGATTTTGACTTTTCTATTTAAATAGGGACGAATAGCCTAATAGACCTTTTCGATTAAATTATTTCAGTTTAACACATCGTTTCTTCTTACTTTTGAAGTCTGTAACACGCTTCACCATTTCTTTTATACTTTCTAATTCACTTTCACCTAAAAGTTGCATGTGAGGCTTCAGCATGCTCCCTTACATTTAAGACTGCTTTCTGCTTCGGTACTGCACGCGTGAGCAGAAAAGTGCCTCAGAAGCGGTGCTGTAAGTAGCCATCCTTTCTCTCAGCTCTCAGTGCAGCAACAAATGCTTGTTAAATACATTTGTATAGATCAGCCCTTCCAGCTCTTCAAATCTGCAAGATCTGTCCCTGAAAGAATTTTTAGGGCACGTTAAGATTACAAATACATGAGAATTTTTAAGAGAAGGCATTCAAATAGGAGGAGAAAAGTCTTAACTCTCTAGGTCATCACTTGCACATGTATCACAATGACCATCAGGGTTGCTGAAAACCTATTTAAAAAATGTTCTTCAGAAGAAGATTCACTATTTTAACTAATGAACTTTGTATTGTTTATAAACTGGCACGTTAACAAGGCATTAGAAAGTTTTTCTTTCTTACTATTTCTAGGACAATTAGCACAAAAATAGAATGGTGTAATCTTGTTTAGCACTTATGAAGAGAAGTCTTTCCATTTTAGGCCATGAATGCATAGCTGGGTCTGGAGCAGCCGTGCAAAGCAGAGCAAAAATTTGACAGTGTCTTTAAAGAAAGATCTTTCCCCTCTTCTACTGAAAAAAGAATATTAAAATAAGGTAAAAATCAATGGAACAGTGAGACAAGAGCTTTATGCTGTTTCAGTGTCTTTACACAATGAGAAAGGCAATCAGCTGACTGTTAAGTCTTCCTAGAACTCATGTCACATTACAACAACTCTCACTTAACAGAAAGCATATATAAACACATCAGACCAGAATACTGAAGTACTCGGCGGTAAATCTTAGAAACCATGAAAAATACAAACTTACATTTTTGTTAAACGTTTCTTGCATGCTTTATATATTATCAAAAGTTGAATTAACAAATAATTAAGGTATTTGATGGTGGGAAGGGGGCTGCCAAGTTCCTCTTGTTCGTGGAGAGTGATTGTATCATACAGGCAGCAGAACAAGCTCACGGTACTGCTGCCAACAGCCATCCCCTGGTCCCCTGCCACAGTGCTGAAAACTTATATTCCCAGTACAGCACCTTGTCTCTAACACCTCGTCTCCCTTAAATCTGAAATATGAGAATGAAGACTATCTACCACAGCTGCTTTTGAGAGCAGGAGATCAGGGTAAGTGGGCAGCAAGGGAATACATGAAGGGCCAAAAAAAAAAAAAATCTCCTTGACTGAAGCTGTTATACTACAACAGAAGTATTTTTAGCATAATAATAAGAGTTCACAATCACTGCTGCAAAATTTGAGAAGGGAAAGACTAGTACCAGATGTTGTGTCATATTTTATTTTTCCAGTACAAAACCAAGAACCTGGTATATTGACCTAAATACTCAAACAGCCCATCATTAAACCCTGTGTTCATAAAAAGCAGTCTTGCCCCAAAAGCTGAGCCTGACTCACAAGTATCTTTTCTATATGGCATTTTTGTCTAAAGACATTTACCTAACTCTTGTTCTTTGGAGTAAGGCAGTCATATTTAGAACAGAGGAGGGATTCCAGCTCTTGGAGAGAACTTGCCTGTACTGAATTAGTAAGATTTCCTTGTAATAGACTTCTAAATATAAACAAGCTCTTACTCACCAGATTAATCTACTTCCACGATTTTAAAAGACTGCCTAACACTAGATGGCCAGTCTGCTATTCCATTTATAGACACTTAATTTCACCCAGTTTTCAGTCATTAGAAACTGAGAAGGCTTAATGCTTCCGAAATTAGGACCTTAATAGCTGCTGGAATTTGCATTTTCACTTAGCAACAAACAAAAAAATCCAGAATTAGTCTTGGTTTAGTCTATTTGTTTTAAGACACTACACTGAAAACAATGTAGATATGCATCCTGTTTATTCGGCGGGCAAGGACATAACAGCCATCAGAACTGGAAGGCTCTTTTACACCACCATAACAACATGAGCAAGCACTACAGTTCAACCTCAGTACTTGTTTACCCAGTCTTAGTAGTCAGGAAAGAAAAAAAGAAAAAAGAAACAGAAATTTTTTTTATACTGCAAACATCATCCAATAAACCCTTAAGTACCACAAAAATTTACATCACTACACAATACTAAAGAACTTCAGTTTAACTACTATTCCAGGAAAGTTTTATAATGGCAATGCAATCAATTGAAGCTGCGTTGCTAGAGACAAGCCTTATCCCCCTTCTGAATTTTCCTTCATTGTGACCCAAAGGAATAAAGACTGATAAGCACGTGCTCGTGAAGGCTGTGCTCAAGACAGCACATTGTTCTAAGTCATCTATGGATACACACTCTTACATACACATCAGCATCCTTACAGAAACAAAATTCTCAGTGACATTCTGAAGAGGCTTTGGTTTGTTAGCGAACACTAAGTAAAAAAATAAATAAGTATTTTCATTCAGCTTAGATAGCTGACAAACCTTCTAAGGGACAAGGTGAGCCCTCTTGAAAAATTTCTGAACCACTCAACACTTTGGAGTACTTACAAAATAAGTAGCAATAAAGATTTGACATAATCTGTGCATATTGTGAGAAGTAACATAAGGAGTTAATTGACATTTTCCTACCACATATTTTTAGACAAACATAAAACTGATGTGCTGGATCAGACCCAGAGATCCATTAGTCCAGTTTCCTCTTAGACAGGGCATGCTATTGGAAGCTTTTGCGAGGGTCCTATAAGGTCTGTTTCAGGTCTATGAAGGACAACTGCCCTACCGTTACGGCACGTGAAGGCCAATGACTAGGTATCTTCCAGTGTGAAGTCAATTAAAGTCCTTCCAAAACACCCATTACAACTGAGGGTATTAATATACAAATGTAAATAAATTCACTATTAATAATGAATTTTGTTTAAAAAGTAAATATTTATTTATGTCAGCTATAAGGACAAACTTAGATTTTTCCATGGTAGGTCTGCAAGCTCTGACAGAGATAACAAGCCACGAAACCAACATGTTTTAAACCGTCTGCATCGTAGACTCTTTGGAAGGAAGACCTAAACAGAAGCCAGCATTTTTTTTTTTTATTTGGGTTTTATTTTCGGTAGGGTTTTTTTAAATTTGTTTTTACCTTTTAAACGCTTCGGCAGGATTCCTCTCACATTCCCCGGGTTGCAAGAGACTCTGAATAGCAGGATCTCTTAGTTTGTCCTCATATCCCTGGATCAGTCCGCTGCGGCAGATTTGTGTAACTAAACCTCTAATAAACCCTCCAACACACAGCGTGTCAGAGTCTTGGGCCCTGCAGAAATGGAAGGCTAGAGCCTGACGATGTAAGCCTCTTTGTAGGTTTGCAGGTGAGCTTGGCCACAGTAACTCTGTACAGAGGGCCGTCTTCCCGCTACCGGGCCCTCCTACCAACAATACACCCCAGGCAGCTCCTTTCCCAGAGACAACACCGGTATTATTCCCAGAATTCGCTACAAGAGATGGTTTGTTGGCAGCACTGCTGCTGCAGTTAGCTTTCTCCTGGAGGCAGTGCTGAAGCTTGTGGAAAACCCACTCCCTACAGTAAAAGTGCTTTCCCTGCAGCAAGCTGGTTTGAGCCATTTTATAAAGCTTCTTCTCTTGGATTTGTCATAAGCGGTAGTACACCTTCAACATCTCAGAGTAGGGAGATAGGGATTCATCTTGCACAGAAAAATCTTCTGCGCAGAACTTGACAGAGGTTACGGTAAGCAGTTAACCTTTCCTGTAAAACTTATCAGCCTCTTCTCAGGAAGGGTGTCACTCCATTTGTATGTTTTATTATGATTAGCATAACACAATCACAGTTCAGCTGACATCATGAAGCAGTGTCTGATACCAATGCTCACCGATACTTCTCATACGGCTCAAAAGTTCATACAGCTCCATGGCTGCATCTGTAGTTTAGGCAGTTGTGTGTGTTCCCAGTATACAGGAGAGACAATACATCTGGAAAAACTGAGGGAAAGCCAACTTTTCAGTGTATACTAAATGCCTTTCAACTCTAGGCATTAATCTCTCTGGATATACATCCAGAAAAAGCTGTCCATAACAAAATGTTCCTTCTGGGAATTTTATGGAGAAAGTGATTTTTCTTCAGAGTACTATATACATACCACAAATGTGGATAAGTACCACTTGCGAAGAAATGATCAGTTTGGACAGCGAGCTTTGCAGACTTCATACATCTGGGCGAGTGTCTGAGAAGTGCTTCAGATTATGGTTTCTTATGCAATATAGACGACAGGGAAAAAAAAATGTTCACAGCTTCTTATTTCAATACATTCGTGAGTATCTTCTTCAGGAACTTGGATTGTTACTGAACCTGTTCTCAGGTATCTTAATCGCAAGATGTCAGAAGAGACAACATCTTCCCCTACAGCTCTGAAATAAAGAAGACAGCACTTTTAACCCTACATGCAAGTCATAATTCAGTCAACTGCAAATGCAGACAACAAAGAGTAGAGTCCAGGGCTCTTATTCTGTATTTTTGCTTGTACTATTAAATCTAATTAATCTAAAAAGCTGTTTTAAAGAAATGTGTTGTTACAAGGCACGATTAGCCACGTTAAAAAAAGTGATAAAAACCAATAAACAGAAATGACAGTGGCCTCAAAACCACAGGAGCAGCAAGTCTCGCATTTTCTCCTGAAGAAATCTGAATATACCCCTTCATCTTAGAAACATTCTTCCTAACAAGGCTTCATCACCGAATTCTCTCTTCGCCCGGTTTTTCTACTGCCGGCTGCGGGGTTTTTTTGAAGTTTATTTTACACGGGAGAGCTGCCGGCGGCTCTTCGCACACTTCTTTGTTCACCACTCGCCGGCAGCCGGGCGCCCGGCAGGCTCCAGGGTCACGGTTTAACACCCCCCGCGCCGACACCCCACGCCGCCTCGCTGCCCTTGTCACCGCTCCATTCCCCCCGGCCGGGCTCCGTCCCCACCGTGACACCCCCCGCACCGAAACGAAACCCCTTTATCCCGGGCTGGGCTTTAACCCCACGCTCCGCTTTCTTCCAGCCCGGGCACAGAGACACACACACACACACGGCTCGAAAGTCACTTCGGCAGCGCCCTGGCAGCCCTCGGAAAAAACCCCAAGCCAAGCGAGCAGCTGGGAAGCTGCCCCCTCCTCCCGCCCGCCC
>VZTQ01005976.1:0-15085 GCA_013400755.1 Pelecanoides urinatrix
TAACAGAGGGAGAGGTAGAATTGCTTGATGTCACGCAAAGGGAGGTCTCATCCGACCTCCCTCTGCTTGTCCACACCAATCTCCTGTGGTTTAGCCCCCAAAAAAATTTTAGTCACTTTTTCTTGACAACATTGCCCTCTACTCCTTTATTATACATATAAATTCATTTAGGAAAGGGTTAACTTTTTGTTTCCTCTTGAATATGAAATGAAAGGACCCTTAGCAGTCTCCCGAACTCCCACCTTCTGAAAGAAGGACAAATATTCCCCACAAAGGCTTGAGTAAGTACATGAATTGCGACATTATCGATTCAAACATTTTTACCTGCTCTATATTCAGTTTAGCATAGTACTCACTTCTAAAAAACAAAATCCAGAAACTTACTGACCTATGTCTTCCATTCATTTCCAGTCCCACCACAGGGCATATAAAGCGTGCAGACTGGATGTCATCATATTTGTCACCTTTTATACTCTCTTTATCACCACTCCAAGCTGGATTATCTGCAAGGTTTAGTTCTGTTACATTCTGAAAAATAAAAATGCAAGCCTTAAGCTGTTTACTAATTATTTCTGAGTTGTGATGATTTTTTTGATTGTGGTTAGCTATTTTTAACACTTTGAGTATATCGTGAGAACACAAGCAAATTGAGGTTTTGTAGCATGTTTTAACTTTCATGGCACTCTTTAACATTACACACAACCTGTTTACCTTAATGCTCTTGATATGTGATGCAGCTTCCATAGGAGTTTTATCAGCTGACTTGTCCAACAAAAATTCGATGATGGCATCTTTATTATACAACCTATAACATAAAATTTTTAGTAGTCATATTTGATTTTCATAACATTCTTTTATTTATAAATTTTAATACAGCGGTCTTTATGGAAACATTCATACCTGCCTAGCTCACAGGCTACAATTGGCCGACATAACTTCTCTTGACTCAGAGCACAGTAGTACCATCTTGCTACCAATTCAGCATTTTTGTCAACCTGAAGAAAAAAAACCTCATTATTTTAAAATAGCTTTTATATTTACAAATTATTTAAACATAAAATCTTTAAACATAAAATTAAATACTTGAAGCATTAATCAAATTCCCCGGTATCTTACCAAACCTACTTTCTGCATTCAAATCTATTCCCTAAAATTAGTTTAGCAAAACCCGTTAGCAAAACCTTTTAGCAAACTTCATGACCAGTTTTGAGGGTCTGCCTCTATCTATTGAACACATTTCTGCGTCTTGGACTTGGGACCTATCTTCCTAACTCTAACTCAGTTTTCTTATTTTTTGCCACTTTTGTCCCCTTCCCTCTTTTTTCCTTTTTGCTCTTCACATATTCTCCACCACCCTCTTCTCTCTAGTTCTACATCTCACCCCTGCTTGGCTTCACTACCAGTTCCGCTACCTGTAAGGAACAAGATAACAAGAAAAACAAATCTGGGGATGTCAGGAGGCTACCTGAAGTTCCAGTCTAAAACCATGAATTTTATGACACATTAGGCCATAAGAGAAAGGTTGAGCTTCAAAGCTACTCTGATAGTCAGGTGTGGGGAGGATTTTATTTACTTATTTTACATCAGGAAGTATAGTTTGCCTAAGTTTTCTACCACTTGCTGTCAGATTTTTCCCACTCTTTATCCAACTATCCACACCTGTGATGCCACTGTATATCCATTACCCTAAAACACACTAAAAAGCCCAAGCAACAACCAGAATGCAAGCAGATGGAATGCCGAAATGGCCACATTCAACATCACCAATGCTCTGGTCACACTATTAAGCAATCTACCAAAAGCGTTGCCAGCAGATACTGTACCCCTAGACGAAGGAGGCCCCTAAACCCCACGTGTAGACCAGAATGTCCAAAAAGCCCTCCAGAAGACGAAGGGAACTCCTGTAGCTGCCGCTAGCACCACAGACACAGTCACCCTGAGGCGGTACCCGCAGACCGGCCCAGTGCCGCGCAAAGGGTCCTCTCCCCCACGCTGCAGCACCAGCCCGAGCTCACTGCGGGACGGGCAGCACTAACCAGGCCTCCCTGGGGCCTCTCTACCCCCGGGCCGCGGGCCCACGGTCAAGGCCCAGGCGCACCAAGCCGGTCCGACAGCCCCCGGCCGCGCTCCCCGCCCCCCTCCCGCAGCCCCCTCCAACCTTCTCGACTTTGCGAGGCCCCTTGACCAGCTCGTGCCGCTTGGGGATGGTGCCGCCATCGCAACCCATCTCGCTCCCCGCAACGATACACTTCCGGGTCCGCTTCCCCCGCTGGCTACACACTTCCGGGGGAGGGAAGTACTTCCGGCGTGCCCTGAGAGCTGTTCCATAGTAACCAGCCGGTTGGGGGCGTGGCTACCAGCGCACGGACGGGAGGGGCGGGGTAGGGCGGACGAGTCCATCGGGCCGGTGCTGGAGGGGCGCGGAACGTGCCACCGCACTCAGGAGGGTTCGCAGCGCCCCCTGCCGGCGGCGTAGGTGGGGGACGAGGACAGCCCCCGCCTCCCCCCGCCCGCCCCGGCGGAGCAGGTTCCCCCTTTCTTTTCTGAGGAAACCCCCACAGGACACACCCGCTTTGGGGCGTTTATGGCCAAATCGGGTGTTCCCGAGCGGGGCCGGGGCTGGGCCGCGGGCTGCCCCCGCTGAGGAGACGCCTTTCGCCTTTCCCGCCCTCAGCCCGGGCTGCTGCGGCCGGAGGGGGCGATGGCCGGCGACAGGCGCTCGGTCAGTCCAGGAGCGAGTTTAATACAAAACGAACAAAGCCAACGTGAAGTGCAGTTACGGCATTTAACTGTGCAAACAGTAATATTTACAAATGTCGACGTTTAAATAACGGTATAAAACACGGTGACTGCCAAGTAAAAAAAAAAATAAAACTGAGAGGAAGATGAGGGAGCTGGTTTTCCACAGACGAGGGGAGCGCGAGCGCTGGTGCAGTGCAAATTAGCTGTAACTACTTGCAAAACTAATTGTGCGTTTTCACGGCAAAGACACAGGTACAATGTTGCCCAGAAAGGCCAGACTTCGAAATTTCAGATAAATAAATTAATTAGGAAAAATAGAAATAGCGCAGGTGTACAAACAGGCTGCCTGGGTGGTTACAGCCCCTTCATCGTTGTATTTCAGATCCAGCAAATTCAGGGGTAAAGTTGATGAACTACACAGACCAACGCAGCGAGGGAGAGCCCGGGGCAGCCCGGCCAGCGCAGGTCCTGTGGGTGCTCAGCAAGAGATAACATCACGTTTCCAGTTTGTAAGAATAGCTTGTCCAAAGCCTCTGCATATTTGACTAAAATAAATTCTTTATGTTGGAGCAATGCTCTGAATGGCTTCAAGCTGTCATGGGGGACGGCCGAGGTGCGATAGAGGACGGCCGAGGTGCGCTCCTCGTAGATTTATCGAGCGCCAGGACTCCTCCAAGTCAGTTCTCCTCCTGTGCTCAGGTACCAGCTGGAACATTTCCCATTAACATCTGGGCTGTGCATAGTACCTGCCAGATTTTGTCCTGTAATACATTAATTGCATTTGTACATGAAAAAGTTAGCTTTGCAGCTGTTAAAAAAAAAATTGTAATTACAAATTTTGAGTAAAGTCCTCAAGAAAATTGATAACAGGATATCATAACTTACAGAACATTGTGCAGCAAAATTTAGAGACTTTACATACCCAAATAGGAAAAAAAAAGGAAAATATATTTATCTGACCTATATAGAAATTAAAAAAAATAATAAATTCGCCAGATAATAAAATTATTTTGCTCTAACACACAGCAAACCTTTCTGCCCAGCCACTAAGATGACGACATTTCCTGGCAGGATCTGAACAACGGAGAAGAAAGTACAGATTTAATTCTACAAATCCTCTTCTGCATCTGTTGTTGTGTGGCTCTTCACCCGCTAAAAGTGCATCAGCACCCAGGGAACTGCCCAGCGGGATTTCTTAGACGTGACTGAAAGTTGGTGTCACTGAACTGCTTTTGCTCCCCTTGGCTGCCACATGCCAAAGGAGCAACAACAATGGAGAACTTTTAAAAACAGTGAAGTGTCTTTCATTCCATCATTGCTCTAAACTGCTGTGTGTACTTAGACAGCTCCTCAGTTTGATCCTGAAGTTCCCTCATAGCATCTGCGTTTGGATATTGTATTGCAGCATTTTTGGTGGCGAGAGCCAGATTCTTCAAGAGGCTGCAAAACCGGCTGCTGCTGTGGAGAATGTCGTTCCGTGCATCTCTTTCTTGAGTTTCCTGGCAGAGAGAATCCACTAACTTTTGTCCCACCATAATGATCAATTTGCTGTGGGATATGAAGACTTCAGGTGGCTGGTTGTTGCTCAGACTATTAGTAAATACACCAATTGCTTTGTGAAGTGCACCAAAACACAGCTTACAGTGTTCTGGGAGAGCAATTTTCTTTGCAGAGTCCTGCTTGCTTTGAATTACAGTCTTTTTTGCAGATGGCAAAACCTGGAAAAAGGTTTTAAAAAAAAAAAAAAGACTCAGCTTGGTGGCACACTGATTGTTTTTTTATTTGCTGTACCCTATATTCTTCACGTTTCTTCACTTACAAGGAATTTTGTTAGTTAATAGTCTCCAAATTGCCCCAGCCCAGGAGTCTTTTACAATCATTTCTCTTTCCATAAAGTACTGGACTTCAAAGTGGTATTTTATCCTGATAGCCCTTTCCCTAAACAAATTTCACTGAAGACAATTTTAATAATAGATAGCACACAAAGTGCTGTAGCTAAACATCAATCCTTTATACAGCCTGGACTTCAAGCTTTCAGATAGTGCAAAACATTCAGACTTGATCTTTAATGGTGCTGACTTCGTGAGGGTTATGAATGATTAAAACTGTACAATAACAAGAGAGTCAATCCTTATGCCAGTGCCTGATATTTTGAAATACTAACTCTCACAGCCTTATCCCAAATTATACACAAAAGCAAGCAAATAAATAGTATGACTTTAAACTAGAGTAGTTTGTTACATTTGAGGAAATGTTTTGCACGGGTTTTCAGCAATAATTGTAAGAACTAGTTCTGGGAAAGCGAACTATGAGAAAACAAGTAGATCTCTATGTATAGATATGTTGTCCAAAAGCAAATTATTTTGAATTTCAGCAAGCACAGAAACCAGGGACTAGAAGTCCTCATCAGTAATAGTTTTCAAAATCAGAAATACCTTTGGTTTTGAATCTGTACTCTTCTTTGCTACTTCTTTACCTGAAATGATTTTCTGTGCCTGTTACAAATCAAAATGAAAGCAAAGTTGAAATGGTTTACATAAAATATTTAAATATAAATGTGTTTTTCTCTTATTTCAGGGGGAAATAATTACTTGCTATGCAGCCTTCATGTTATGGACAACAATGGTACATTTATTAGAAGCAACTGCAGGTTTTTCCCTACTAAAAATTTTGTGTCTGATCCTGCAAGGTCTAAGGCTGAAACCAACATCAACAAAACATCACATTTCCCAAATTCTAAGGACAAGCCAGGTTTTCTTTGTGAGACCAAAAGAGTTATATTCTTAGTAAACATTTCAGTAATTCTAAGAAGAATAATTCTAACAAACATCTAAAGTTATTCTAACAAATTTGATAATTCACAGTAAGAGTTTTAATTTGTTAAATCAAAATTTTCTATGAAAGCATGCTTTCCAATACACCTCAAGTTAGAAATTCAACATCTCTTGTATAGTCACGTCAGACTCAAACAAACAAAATGTACTGGCAAGAAGAGAACTACTAGTCAAAAGAAACAAATTGCTAACCCCCAGCTAAAAGCTGTCTTCAAATAAATTTGAACAGGCAAGCTAAAAATCTTTTCTCAGTGCTGGCTGGCTGGCTGCCTGGGTAAATTCTCAAATGACAGTTCTCTTTATTACTTAAAATTACCAATCATTCTACATATGCCATGTAGCACTCTAACAAAATCCTGAACTCACATGGAGTCTGGAAAATAGGAAGTAGTGCAAACTGAATTTGGCACTAGTGCAAAGATAAAATAGTGCTAATAGCTTAAAATCTGCAAATGATCAGGAGTATACATAGTAAAATCCAGTTATACTAACCTGTAACTGAACATAATCACAGTCCTCAGTGGCTTTTTCTTTTGGTTTCTCAGAATAGACCTGACTTTGGTTGGGTTTATCAGGAGTATTTCTTTGAAGTGAATCTATTTCTATTCTTCTTGGCACTGTGATTTGTTTTGCCATTTTGTATTCTGGGTTTACTTTTGATTGCTTCATTTCTTGCTCCTTCTCGTGCTTTCTGAAGAGCAGCTTTCCATTGGCAATGATGATGGATACAAACCTCTTGATATCGTCTGGAATTGTGCGGGCTACCATAACAAAGCGATCAAGATCATCTGGGTTGTTCTGAGGTTTCCTGAGAACCAAAGCCTCCAGTGACCAGTTGCAGTTGTTTAGAGCTTCTCTTGTTTCTGTTAAGATTTTGAATGAGTTCATGAGTATTTCTAGCTGTTTTTTAATTCTGGTCTGAAGGTTGTTATCAGTGAGGTAAGAGGCATTAACCTTTACGACTTGAGCAAAGGCCAAGAATTCTCCCAGTGATACTTTTATGTGATCGACTGCTCTATGGATTTCTTCAATGCTTTTCTCCAGGTGCTCTGGTAATCTCCATTTACTACTCACAAAGATCATTAAACTTGCAACTGAGCTGGATACACTGTGCTGCAATCTCGTCAGTGTCTCTATGGCTACCTCAAGGTCCAGTTTAATTTCTTTGGCAGGCTCTTCTGATGATGACGTAGAAAAAGACTCAGCAGAAGAGTTTGAGGATGTAGAGAGTGTGCTGCTTCTGCTCTCCACACTAGAAACAGATAATCTGTCTTGTTCTAATTTGGCATCTCTTGAGAGCTGTGGAGGAGCACTGTACGCTTGGTCTCCAGAACTATCGCTGGTTTTTTCCATCTCTTTCTTGGACTGCAAAGTGGTGGGCAAACCTTTTGGAATATCATAAACATTCTCCTCAGAAATCTGATTCTCAGCCTTTGGATCCAGGAGACCTGGGTGTACATCACAGCTACCGTTTTGTGGCAAAAGGAGCACATCCCGTGAGGATGGAACATCATAGAGATGGATATCTGGAAGTGTTAATTTCCGTTGTGTTGGTGGAATATCATATAATTGTGGATTTACAACTTTGGCTTCAGTATTTGTTGTTAGCGTCTTGTACCTGGCTGGTGGTATATCGTACAGTACCTGGTTCTCCAAGGAATGGGCAGAAGGGTTTTGTTTTAACCCTGTTTTTTCAGGTGATACTGGAATATCATAAATCCATTCTGACTTTCGAGGATTTGGCAAAGTATTGAAATGGCCCCAGAACTTTTTCTGAGATTCATTTTCTGAAACATCAGTTTCTCTTTTGGGAGGGACATCATATAACTGCAACAGAGCACACAGGATTTATAAACAGTGTTTTTAAACAAGAGCTAAGAAACAAAACTGAATTCTCAGAGCATATAAATGTATGCAACTCCAGTAATGTCAATGGGACTGCACCACAAAAAGGCTACCCCATTATTTTAATTTTCTTTCTAAAATGCACAAGATGCACATAGGAAGGTTAAAATATTTTGAGCACAGGTGATTAAATCATACAGCAGTGTCCCCAACCAGTGAAATCTGTGGGCTCTTCCCTGGCTCCTTTGGGGTGAGAAATTTCATAGTTTTCTGAAATGCCTACAAGTGAAATGCTGGTTTATTAGTAGGTAACATCAAACACTCAGTTTTACAGAATGAAGGAGGTAAGGTTTTATTAGCCTCTGCGTAAGAAAACACTTGATTTTTCCAGTATCTTCACCCACATTCATATGCATACCCTAACAAAAAATCACCAACAGATACCATTGACTGTTCTCAAACAACTGCATGAGTTTAAATTTTTACTTGATATAGGTTTGCTAAGCTGGATACCGATCTTGCCCAATGCCTTAAAAATATGCGTGTGCACAGCTGAAATCGCTAAGCTGGAAAATGCTCACTTCTTGTGTAAGAAATCCAGACTAATACCAATAGGCACTTTGGGACAGATCATACCTGGATGCCTTACAAGCACGAAGCACAAGCATGAGGGAGTGCAAGGAGCTATAGGAGCGTGCAGCAACAAGAAACAATTGAAGGTACCACTATGTAATAAAAATTTTGGAAAGAACTGGCCAGGTCAGGCTTCCCCATATGCAGAAAATGTGCATGAGAAGGGGATCCCAAACAAGGGTGTTTCAGACCAAAGCCAGAATTTTCCAAATTTCCCAGGAACAAAGAATTCTAAGAAAATATGATTTTGGAAGCAACGATAAACCGTGTCTCCGAAGGAAGTCTGCTCCCAGGCTGTTGCAGCTGGTCGATACGATTGCTAACAGCCATGAAGATGTCAGGAATGCCAGCTGCAATGAGCAATTGCTCGTATGCCAGCGCCTCACTTCTGGGTAGCACCAGTCCTACTGTCACTGTGGAACAGACTGAGCAAGACTGGCTTCTCCAGTCGTGGGGCAGCCATTGAACCTGCAGCACTTTAAATCCACAAACCCAGGAAGCCTCAGATTTCCTGTGCTGGGATGATCTGCCCTGAGATCCCGCACCTCAGCGCTGGGCACGTGTGCTAAGGAGTCTGTCAAAATTCTCTTGGATCCTAAAACCATTCAGGAAACCCAAACTACTTGGCACTCAACTAATAAAGAGTTTCCACCGAGGCATTTTCTTTGTTGTGAAATTTCACATCAGCCCTTTCGTCAAGGATGGTACTTGTCAAACAGTGGGGAAGAGATGGGAAGCCTGACACCCCCCTCCTCCCCAAAGCCAGGAGTGCTCCACTCCCAAAAAAGGTGGCAGGAGAGTGCTGCATGGAATGGGGACAGTTAGTTTCTATCTGCTTAAATATTACAAACAGACATTCAAGAATGTAGGGTACTGAATTTGCTTGTCATAAGAAGAAGTTAAGGCAAGAATCTTGTTGCTTGCAGTCTAACAAGCAAATGCAAACGCAGTGGTAGTCCTAGTGCTGGTAGGTACCCTGCCTATCCAGGAGCCAGGTAGTATTTGTCTCTTTAGTATGAAGGACAAAGTACTGCACTGAAGACGTGCTGGTCTTGTCCCCACCATCACCTTGAGAGAGGTTCAGCACACGTGCCCAACATCATAGTAACGAGAGATTATTCTCATGTCCGAGTCTTACTTACGTTGCCCCCTGGTGAGTCTTTCTGGATAACGGCTCCTGCCTTTTTTGGGCTGGACGGGATGTTGTAAAGCTGCTTCTGCTCTTCCTGGAAACACTCGGTGGATCTGACCAGCACAGAACCCTTTCGTGTGGTGGGCGGAGTGGCACCGCTCTGGTCAAACGGAAAAAAAAAACAGGTTGAATTCAATCCTTTTTAGAGCCCGCTGAAGACTTTGGTGGAATCAAAGGCTTTCGGGTCATATACCGCCTAGCTCCTAGTTTGGATGGCGTGGGTCAAACTCAACCCACCGGAGAGCTGCTGGAGCACCTTCCCCCAGCGCTGGGCTGTAGGTGGTGCCGCCACCGGCACTCCTGGCTTTGGCTCTGAGCTGGCATCACCCCGCTTACACGAAGTGGGTAACACAAAGAAGTTTGTGGATAACCGGATAATAAATGCATTAGAGTGGGCTCAACCCTGCACTGACAGGTGCTGCCAGGGAGCGTAAGATGCGCGGGGAGGCTCCGTGGACGTGCTCCAGTCCCACACACCTCCGTGGACGTGCTCCAGTCCCACACACATCTGTGGACGTGCTCCAGTCCCACACACACCTTTGCGTGGCAGGTGATGGGATAGGGCTGGGGCCTGGCGTCTGTCCCAGCCTGGTGACTGCACAGGCTGCAGTGACACGTAGAGGAAACGTGGTGACGTTCACTCTCTCCAGGGCAGCATGGTATCAGGAGCGAGATCATGTAACAGGACGCTTCAGCAGTAGATGCAATCGACCTGTTGCCCATGCCCTGAGTGCCTCACGGTTACATGATCTAATCCCTTGCATTTTGTTGCCCAGGAGGCGGGTGGCCTGAGTGACATTTAGTTTCTTTTTGTACATGTACTAGTGACTCTTCTGTAAACATCTTGAAATCTTCGCGATCAAATGACACAGAGACAAAACACATTTCCTGATGGATAAACCAAGGCAGAGTGGTTGACACTTTGATACTGAGAATTCACCTATGCCCTGGAACTCAGCAATGGTAACCCAAAAACGTTTATTAGAAACGTACCAGATTTAAGACATGTTTCTCTAAATGTTTAACAAATTCAAAAGAGAACTGCTTTAGGTTTTGAACTTCCCTAAAAATAGATGGTTTTCTGCCCCAATTTTACAAAAAGCAAACAGGGAAACACTAGAATTTACCTTAAAATCTATTCTGAGGTCAAAGAGGGTCCCAGCTGCAGGGAGGGGACCGTGGCAGGACTCACCTGCGTGAGTAAGGACTCCCGGCGCTGCGTGGATGGCACATCGTACACCTCGCTCCTGATGTTTGGGACTGAAGCCCAGCAGGCTCTGGGAAGAGTAAGCAGGTGCTTTAGGGGAAAACAAAACAAAACAATAATGAGAAAGCTGCAGTGAGCAGTAAGCTCAGGACATCTTTGAAAACTCAGTTAGTTCAATAGGTCATCATTGGAGTAATCACTCTTAAGTGATTAAAAACCTTTCAGCTTTTCACTAATGGTGATAGACAGGAACTGACCTTACAAGCAGGCATGTTTTTTTTTTTCCCCCCGTAATTCTCCTTTGACAGCATTTCTGCTTTATTTCAGATAAGATAAGAATTGGCACATATAAATCAAACACAATCTGCCTTACTAGCCAAGGGAGGGCAGAGATTTGGAGAAAATCCGGCTTCAGTTATCATTTCAGTCTTTAGACGACCCAAAAGCAGAACCACTAAAAGAAGCAAGCAGGGGAATTTCTACTTCTCCAGTCTCACAGAGCCATTAGGTCAAGCCATATTTCATGGGAGTAAGAGCAGCAAAAGGTACAGGCTGAGATGCATTATTCTGTAGTTATGAAAAACTGACTTATCTGGAAGGAGTAAACATAGTTACCTTGATGTCCTGTCCAGCTCCATAAACAGAGAAGTCTGACATGGGAATTACATTAGTTAGGTCAATTACAGACTAATTCTCCTGTTTGCTTAAAACATCATTTTAAGAGCTATGACCAGATTTGTGAGACAATTAGTTAAGGTGCCAAAGTATGAATGTTGGGAAAGGACTTTTTAAAAATCAACCCCAAAACCATGGAGTTTTGTTCATTTACCATGGGTTTAGCCTGGCTCTCCACAGCTAGTTTATAAATTGAGTATCGTAAACTACTGACCCACAGAAACACCGCTGTGTTACAATAAATTATTTAAAATTTGAGGTAGCGTTCTCCATCATGTGAGTGAGTGTTGTAGTGACTAAATTTAGGGGAAATATGGTAGAGGAACAAGACTCCAGTTTTACAACTGCTTGCTTCGTCTTTGTGAAAGCTCGTAGTGTTCATCTGAAGAAAGGGAATGATGAGTGAACACAAATCCCCTTAGCGCTCTGGGGTATGAGCCATCTTGCTTGCAAACAGAGGCAGAAGAGACTTTCCTGAGTAGAAAGGGTAAAAGATAAGTGGTATCAAGAAAGCCATCCTTAGCCCAGGTCTGTTTTCAGATAGACAAATCTTACTCTCTATATAACAGAAAGGAAACTCACTGAATTTCATATCTTACTAGCTCTTCGAGAACAAATTAATTTTAAAAGTACTTTCAGTCACAGTAAAGCAAGAAGGTGCCCTGTGTATTAGGCAACAAACAAAGAAGTGACAAGGCTTTTCTATAGGGTGAAAGCACACAGGCTTTGAAGGATTTTGTTTTGGTTTATTGCTTTCAGTCAGCTCCCTCAAAGACTTACAGTGGCTTTACCCAGCTGCTCAGAGGACAGCTGAGTATGCCAGGAGCTTTGCCAGTTGTCCCATAGGATCTACACAGGGCGGTCCGGAGCCCTGCGGTTCGTTCTGCACTCGCAGGGGCTGTTCACCCTGAGCCTCCCCGTCCATCTGCGTGTGGCTTGTGAGCACTGCGGTACAGCTGGCGTGGGAACAGCTGTGACGTTGTGCAAGAGGCAGCTCAGGCAAATCTGAACTTCTAAATAATAGAAGAAGGCTAGGACCTTTTCCCCCCCCTCTTCTTTTTCTTTCTCCATTAGAGTAAACAAGGCTTACGTATATAACCCATGAAATGACAGAGAGACAGGAATAGCTGAGGAGCTCTTCTGTTGGGCCATTCATTCAGATAAAGAATAATATTTTCAGCCTGATTTGCTGGTACAACATGGAAAATTTGTATTAATCTCACATTTAATCTACTGAGAATGCCTACTCAGTTTGAGCTTGCAGTTATGGTAACTGTACACAAAGGCTGAACGTGCAGCTGCAGTGCTGAAAATTAGGTTTCAGTCACCAGAGACATACCGAGTTTGTCTGTTCTCCAGCACCCATTTGCTACATGGAAGGAACCAGCACCTCAGTTTCCATAACTTGCCTTTCGGCACAGTGGGATGAAGGCTGGCTGAGCGAGTCCCATAAATCAAATGATCATTAAATCCGCCTAAAAAGCTATATAGTTCAGGGCTGAATTTCTTTCCTTTTCCAATTAATTTCTAACGTGATTTTCATACACGGAATAAAGAGCCACCCAGGGCTGAAGAGCTCATGGGACTGCACAAAAACTTGTACTTGAACTTCCTCCCCACCTGCTCTATTTACCTTTCATTATAAAAGATTCCCCATTCATTTTATGCTGAAGAAAGCACAGGTTTTTTATGTTAAGACACTTGATATAACATTTAGTCAAATTATATTTTCCACTTACTTTTTCATTTGAATGCCCAACACAAGGAGAAAGAAGAGACCAGGCCAGGCAGCTGTAATGAAACCCTGGAAAGCTGGGTTTGCAATTCCCCTCCGTAACTGGGGGGACTGGTGGCTGCTCTCATCCCGTACACCCCGGTCACTGTCTCAACAGCAGCAAAAACAGGCTGGTGGAGAAACTGATTCAGGCCACACAACCAAACCCTGTGTCCTCCAGCAGGTCTCTGGTAGGTGCAAATGTGGTGACAGCCTCGAGTAGCAGAAGAGAGAGGCAGCAGCACTCTGAGCTTGCTGAGGTGCTGGAAATAGAAACTAGACCAACGGCAGCAATCACACAGCAAAGGTGTTTTTTGGTTTTTTGTTTGTTTTATTTTTTGGTTGTTTGTGTTTTTTTCCAATTACAAATCACCGTCCTGTGCAGATGGATGCAAAGACCCCACATGTGCCCCGAAGACTCTGGATGGACGCATGCTATAGACCATGAGAGGAGAAAGTTCTGTGTCTTGTTATCTTAACTTTGGGGTAGGTTTGTAAATCATTTCTAGATGCTTCCAAACAAATGGTATATTCTTTACTTCCTGCCCTATTTTACAGCTGCTTTAAACTGTCAAAAAAAGTGAGGGACTACAGAATATAGACTCTCATCTGTTGCCCAGTGCAGCATTTCTCACATAATGCTATAAGCTGTAGTAGAATTGATGGGAGTTTCCTAAACACCATTTATTAGAATGGCTTTGCTGCAAATTCCACTGAAACGCTCAGGCCAACAACCTTTATTATTTTCCTGCTCCCAATGACTGTTTTAATAACAACATTTGTTACTTTTATAGCTGCTTATATTCCTACCTGGTTTGTTGAGCTTTGGGTCCTTTCACTGAGCAGCTGTGCAGCCAAGGCTGGTACCTGGTATATTCCTTGGGCAGGCAGGGTAGAGACCCTGGCTGGAGATTTAACCCACCCCTCCATCTTCTCGTAGGTGGACGACAGCACGGTAGGCTTGGGGACGGAGGGCACCTGGTAGATGTTTTGTTGGTCCGCTGGTGACTCCACGGAGTCGCTGCGGGTGGAAGGAGGCAGCAGGACAGCCTGAGAGGCGGCGAGGAGCTGGAGGCGGTTGGCGGGGGCCAGGCCCTGCCTGCCGTGGAGGGAGCATTTCCACCAGCCCTCGCTGCCAATGACGCTTTGGTCCAGAACCGTCAGGATGTCTCCTTTGCGGAAGGCCAGCTCGTCTGAGCACTCCGCTTTGTTGTCGTATAGCGCCTTCGCCAAGGTATTCTGGAGAGAGAAAAAACATCGGCATTGCGCTTGTTACACCAGCAAAAATGTTAATTAGTTTCTGGTTTCATGTTTATCTTCACCTTAATTTCAGTTTAATTCAAGTCCACCCATTTTCACATTAAACAATATTTTTCAGAGCGTTGGTTTCAGAGTTAAATGTTTACAGCCCATGTCTGCTATGTTCAGTGCAGTAAAGAAATAGATAATAATACTACTGCAATATGTTTCTTCACCACCTTTTCCCCCAAGGCTCTTGAAGAGCACTGCTAACATTCATTACTTAGACTTATTACTTATCGACATCCCTATATGAAAAATAGGTAGTTTTTCCTGCTGGCATTCTGTGAATTCTTTGTCAGGAGCTGCAGAGAAAATACATCACCCATCCACAAATAAAAACCANATCACCCATCCACAAATAAAAACCATGCCTTCCTGCCTGCTACCCAGTTTATCCAAGGATTTCAATTGCACATGAAAAAGGCTAATTATTTCTTACCTGAGGAAGAAAAAAAAAAAAAAAGAAAAAGAAAAAACCCAACCTTGCCTATTTTCCTTTAAACTCTTTGTTTTCTCAGAACCTTATGAAGACAGACCTCTCAGCAACATCAGTGCTGAGGGGGTTAATAAGTGCCCAGTGGTAACACCAGCCGCAGAAATACTGCTGATGAGCAGCGGTGGGCTGCGGTACTTGTGAAGAGCCAGACCCCAGCTGGCTGTGTCCATGTCCACCCCAGACTAGAGAGTTGGATCCTACTGATTCAGAGCATCCCAGGCTAATGGGATGTGACAAAGTAGCTCAGGGAAAAAAAAAATCTAGCTATGCACACACTGACATCAAAGAGCTCTGCTGGCTGGTAAGTCTTCATGGCAGGTCAGAGCAGTTGTGAGCTTATCTTCAGGTAAGCACACCTGAAACAGCATCTGTGTTTCTCTCCATC
>VZTQ01005982.1:0-221395 GCA_013400755.1 Pelecanoides urinatrix
GGGCGGGGCGCGGGGCGGGGGGTCCTGCCGCGGCCTGGCCTCTCGGCGGGCGGGAGGTCTGGGTGATGGCGGGCCGCGGCCCGAGGCGGGGAGGTCGAGAACGGCGTCCCGAGAGCTTGGGGGGCCTGCGGCTGTCGGAGAAGTCTCCCCCTCCCGCGCCGTTTACATGCCTGGTTCTTAGTTAAAATAAGCGAGCTCTGTAAAAATCCAGAAATAAACCCATGCTTGTGGAGCGTGCGCTTAATTTTGGGTGGAGTTTGAGGTGTTTTGGTTAACTTTATCTTAAAGCAGGTGCAACGTAATAACTCCTGGAGATGTAGAGCGGGGCCTGGGTTGGCCTGAGCCAGCGCCGGGGGCTGCGTGGCGAGGAGAGCCCCCGCAAGGGGAGGCTTGTGCTTCAGCGCTCAGCTTTCCGGTCAGTACTGCAGAGGCTGCTGCTCAAACCCCGTCCTGTGCCAGCGCCCTGGCTCTTCTCATCTGGGCCCAGGAAGCTTCTTTATGGAGAGCTTCCATCTGCGGGCTCCTCCGGCGACTGCCGGGTGGGCAGCTGGCTGTCTCGAGGAAGCACCGGCCTTTGCCCCTTTCAGAAAGACTCCAAGATATAATGGCGGAAATGCCAGTATTAACGCCTGTTTGATTTTGGATTTTTTTTATTAGGAGTTAGGTAACCCACAATGGTGAATGTGTGCAGTATTTTTAAGTCTCACAGTTAATTTATGGGGGAAATAAAGAGTCTGTGATGCTTATAGGCGGCAATTTTATCGCGAATGTGAGTTTAGTGCTAGAGAAGCAGTACTTGGTTATTGAATAGTATTATATCTTGACTGTATGACTGTTCTGGTGGGAGGTGGCACTTAACATCTATTTTTGGCCTAACTTACGCTGAATTGGTAATTAAGATAAGAATTATAAAATGATTCGTAAGTTAGAACTTCTTCAAAGGTCTATAAAAATATGTGAGCGTTAGTACATCCCCATCTAGTAATTCTTATATACGTTTTCTAGTTATTATTTGTACTAAAAGCAGCCTTTGCTCTGTTTGCACAGCGCCTAGCCTAGTAAGTTTTGGTGTGTGCCTTGGGCTCTCAAATAATGCTAAAGGTCTACAATTTCCAGGGCCTTTCAGGTTTATGATTGCCTAAGTATTTTTTGAGAATGTGAATGAGCTTCAGCAGCTTGCAGGATTTAATCCACACACCTCCTCCAAAAAAGGCCTCTTTTTTGACCCGCCTATTTATTCAATTAATGAAATAATCTTGAACTTTTTTGTGTTGTAAGACTGCCTGTAGCACAGGGTGACTAAAATGCTCTGATTTGGTGGCTGACAGCAGCATAGTAATTAGCAATGCACAGACTGTTGTCTCTGTTTTTCTTCAAAACCTAAGGTAGTACTTCTATTTAGGAGGTAACCTGAAATCCTCGTCCCAAAGATGTTCGCAGGGCAACCATCCTTAAATAATATATGTGAGGTTTTACTGCAAATTTCATGTTTATCTGGTCTCAGGCTGAATATGGATCCACAAATGCTGATGCTGTAGGTAACTTGCTACCCATAACGTCTCAATCGTGGGTTCTGCTGTGACACCCTTTCTGCCTTGGCAT
The DNA here is from genome assembly GCA_013400755.1 of Pelecanoides urinatrix. Lineage (NCBI taxonomy): Eukaryota > Metazoa > Chordata > Aves > Procellariiformes > Procellariidae > Pelecanoides > Pelecanoides urinatrix. Next base: position 1,603 of record VZTQ01005982.1, read on the forward strand.
GGTGTTGGTGAATATAAAGTAACTGAAAGGCCTGGTAGGTGAGCTGTGGGAAAGCGTCGCAGTGATCTGTCACCATAATGGAAATTTATTCGAAGACACTTGAAAATAAACCCACCTCCTGAGAGCAATGCGACGGACAAAGGACTGTATTGTAGAGCTTGTTTCTGGCTGTGTGTGTGGGTGTTAGTGCAGTGCTGCTCACCAAGGAGAATCTCTAGAATATTTCCAAACTCTGTTCTCCAAGATCCATGTGAATTTACTGGCAAGTAAGTGATGCCAGCAAGAAATCCTTAACGTTCCATACTCATCCCAAGGCTTACTTAAGTCGATTTTGCAAATGTGCCTTTGGTGCTAGCTGCTGTTGAGCCAAAGGCTTCAAGTCCGGGACTGTGGGAGGGTGCTGCCTGCTGTGCCAGCTCACACACCTGTATCGTCTTGCGACGGTTTAGCTCTGCTGCGTGTCGAAGGCAAAAGGACAAATTGTCTCTCGAGTCTGAATTCTAAAGGCTTTTGTAGTCACTGACTGCTGCACCTGATTCTTGCCACCATCAGGCTAGAAGCAGGGCGCAGACTTGCAAACACTAGTTGTTTTCTTCAACTCTTTGCAGAAATGGCTCACGAAGAGATGGAAGTTGATCTCCAGCCAGTGGCTGGTTACTCTGTAGAGAACCTCAGGACGCTTCCCACGGAGCCGTCTGGTCACGCAGCCCTGTCGTCCCGTGCTCCAGTGCTCGGTGAAGGAGGAGGCGGCGTTACCGCTCTTCCTGCTGATGACGCTGTTGTCATACCGAATGCTGCTACGACAAGGGAATCAGCCGCTGAGCCTGACCCGCAGCTGAGTCCTGCCTTGGCTCTCGACAGACTGCAAAGGCTACACGGGGCACTTGATCCGTATCGGCCGTTGCCTGTGCCGCAGGTCGTGCAGCGTCCGCGAGTGAGGGTTGCTCGCAGGCAGCAGAGAATTGGTGGTTCCCAGAGGACGGTCAGTGCCAGGTAAAGCAGAACTTTAGGGTTCTGAAGGGTCTGAACTGCGCTCTTATCAAGTCTGGCATCAATCTCAAATGCCTTGCTTCCTGGCTTATAGAGCCCAGCTCAGTCCAGGTGTGCGGTTGTGGCCAAATTCTGGGCAGCTCACATACTGTTTAAGTTCAATAATGGCACAGCGCTTTCTGATCTCTTCTGGCAGGATCTTTGCTCTTTTTAAGTGAATCCCCCCGTTTCTCATGTCGGCAGTGGTGGTGGTGACTTCTGAGCCCTTCTACGCTTTCCATCTTGCTTGCAGAGCTTCTGCTCGCAGCGTTCCCTCTGCCCTGCCAGGTTCCTGTCGGTGCTCCCTGCAGCAGTGCTGAGTCTCGGCAGTTTCAGCCAGCATTTAGCTCAGTGGAGCTTGTGCTCTGTTTTGCATTTCACCTTTGATTTGGGGATTGCCTGATTAGGTTTTCTGGTGACAATTGCTGCAGAAACTTGCACAAACATGCAAACTAGTAATTTTCTGTAGGGGGTTTTTTGTTACCTCCAGGCAAAGAAAGTAAAAATTCTGTGTTTAATACCATTTGTGATGGGTTTAAAGGGAGATGAGTGGGGATGCTCTCCAGCCAGAAAGAAATCCCCATTTCTGGTTTGATTGGTTTTTGTCTCATCTTTGTAGCTTTTTTAAATGCCAAGGGTGAAATTATAATTAACTGGAGTATTGCCTTTAAATTCAGTGAGACCAAGAACTCCAACTCCTCTCCTCCCAGATGATTAAACATAACTGTCCTGTTTGCCCTTGGATTGCGTTGAAGGTCACTGTAGTTCTCAGGGCTAGAAGGCAACCTGACCAACTTCTGCTTTGAATCTGAAGGATAATTGAGATGATAGCTGACCTGATGGGGGAGAGGGGAGGATGTTTCTATCCAGGCATCAAGTTCCAGTAGAGAAAAAGAGGGGAAGTAGAAAGACTAGGCACAGAGTAGTCAATGGAATGAGACTCTGATACAAGCCTCATGTATCTAATATTACCAGTGGCTATGGGAACCAGGACTGAGTTAAGGTTGGAGGTATAGATTAGGAGTTCCTTAGGCTACTTCTTTGCTTTTTTTCTCCAGCCCCACCACCACCCCACCCCAAAAGAAGACAATATCATTGTTGTAATGAGGAGATTTTCTTTGAGCTGAGCAAAATGAACGGTTGCTGTATGATACTGCTGATTGTTCATAAGGTGGGCAATTGTAGGGGATTGCCCCTCTGTCAGAGAAGGTCTGTCTTGGTAACTTCAATGCCTTCCTATTGCAGTCAGAGCCTAGGAATTTTACCGCAAACAAGCGTGGAGAAACATGCTGAGTCTTTAGCTTACCTGAAATAACTGTGGCTTTTATTTCTTGCTTTTCTGGACTCAGGGCAGCACTGGACAGTTACTTTCATCTCAGCAGGACCCAAGAGCCAGCTACAGGACCAGTTCCGCGTCTGGAGCCCTCGCATATTGTGAGGGTCAGCCAGGAACACAGCTCAGATGAAACAATAGAAGTGAGCGACTCTGACAGCAGCACTTCTGCTGAGGAGGAGGAGGAAGCGGTGGAGGCTGCAGCACCGCTGTCACCATCAGCCCAGGAGACACCTCCAGCAGCTACCTCGGGAGGTTTGTGCTATATTTGAGCAGTGCAGAGACTTATTTCAAAAACTTATCTTGCTGCTTCAAAACTCAGTGTGGAAAAATCCTTTCGAGCTTCACAACAGACGGTGCTAAGGGATCATTATGCCGACAGCTGACGGGAGCAGGTTGCTACCACGAGGCTTTCTGGCAAGCAGTGTGTAAGAGCAGTAGCTCAATGGGTGATTGCTACTATAATGTTAAACACAATCTTTTTGCTGTTTGCAGGCTGCTGCTTGTAAATAATCCTGGAAATGTTCATAATAACTTCAAGTTTAGAGGTTATTACTTAGCATACTTCTGCTGTTATATGTTATCAAGGAGTATTACTGAAGACATCAAGTCACATCTCTGGAGATCAGCAGTCCTTTCAGTTTTCAGAGAAGGATCTGATTCAGTATTTTTTAATTACTTGCTATTTCAGTCTGCTTTGGTTTAGAGTTTTCTTTTCATTCCTGTAACTTCTTGTGACACTTAGCTGATGAGGTGGAGATACTTAGGACAGTGGGCTTCTTGTTTGCCTTTTTGTTTCCTTGGCTTTTTCTGGCTTGCAGTCAGTTATTAAGCCTCATGTTCACAGGCTGCCACGCACTTCAGTGACATTGTGATTGAACATACGCAGTTTATGTAAGAGTGACAAATAGTTATCTTGCTATTCAAGGTTATCGATGCCCAGAGAATAGGAGAACGAGATTTTTTCTTTTTTTTTTTTTTTTTTTTTACTTCAGTCTCTAAGGAATGTCCTTATGTTTCACTCTCTGCCCTTAGGTTTGGTTTTGATTGGCCAGCCCCCCCTTGACACTTTTTTTTGAGGATACATCTATGAGGAGCCTTTGGAACAGATTCATTCTGCTTGCTCTGAGCTAGTCTTACACGTGACAGGAGCTCAAGCTGTTAAGTGCTGTCTAATATTGTGTGAACATATGCTCCCTGTTGGGTTTTCTGGAATCCCCTTGTCTTTTTTCCTTATATAAGCCACTGGTTCCTGTTCAGCCCTGAACCGGAGAGGCTGCAAACTTTATTGACATTAGCCAGGGTTAGGTGATACCTCTCCACTGGACTGAGAATATCTGCCTCAAATACTAAACGTGACTAATAACTCTTGTTTTGTCAGGAGATGGGAGGAGATGGTGATTTCTGCTCCTTTTTTAGTATGCTAGTGGTGGTAATCCAAACAGCATTTCTGTGTGCCCGTGCTTCAACAGAAGGGCTAACAGAGGCCCACCACAAAAACATATGGCCCGGCAGAACTGATAGTTCGGATAACTACCAACTGGAAAACTGTTTAAGTCGGGGCGAATGGGCAGATAGCATACGGTAAATGCTTTCTTGGCACATGAAATATGCATGCTTAGATCCCTTGGCAAAATAAATTCTGCATATTGGTGTCTGTCTTTCTCCGGGCATAATGATGCAGGGGTGTAACCTTACACCAGCCTAACTCTAGACCTGTCTGCAGATACGGTTGTTTCCAGCAGGTCAGAAAATCCTGATAACAATGGCTGTCTTAAAAGGCCTATCCTTTTTTCACTGAAGTTCTGCTGCTTTCTATAAAACAAAACATGAAGTTCTTTAACGCTGCTGTTGATGACTGACTAGAAGGGCTTACACACAGACTGCCTGACCTTCAGTATCCAGGGCACTGAAGCTTTATGTGTAACCTGTGCCGTTGTTGCACTGCTTACCTTATGCCCCGATGATTTCAGATCAAGTCAAGGGAACTCCTTTTCCCCTGTTACATATCAGTCCATTTAAGCCATGCTTTCTTTAGTTTCCAGTCAGGCCCAAGGAGAGACACCTCAAGTTTCTGCAGAACATGGAAGTCATGAAGAGGCTGAAGTTGAGCAGAAGCAGGTAAGGTGACCTGAATGTTTTAGGAGACAGCTTAAATATAGTAAATGCTGCATTTGTCTAAAAAAAGTTGAGTGTGGTTTTGTTGGTTGGTTTTTTTTTTTAATTTTTAATCCTAGAGAACTCCGCTAAAGAAACTGGAACCATCAGTTCCTGTTGCACCACTGGATGAGGAGGAAGGGGATACCTGTGCAATCTGCTTCGAGCAGTGGACCAATGCTGGGGGCCACCGTCTCTCAGCGCTGCGCTGTGGGCACCTATTTGGTTACACCTGCATTGAAAGGTGGCTCAAGGGACAGGCAGGGAAGTGCCCCCAGGTAAGATGGACATTTATGTGCGCTGGAAAGGACTTGCTACCGAGTAACTTCTGCTGCAGGCATGAGCACCAAAACTGTTACATCTGCGTGCTGCATGAAGAATTCACCTTTTGCCTGCTGTCAGAAATAACAAAAACCACCATTATTTTGATGTAACTAGGCCAGGAACAATTAGCACTGCTTTAACGGGAGGATTCTGACTTGAATTTTTCTCCTGAAGTAGAGCATTTGTGAGTAGCAACTCACTAAGTGCTAAACCTGTAATTGGTTTCAGAACACTGCACTGTGGTCCTGGCGTGTGGGAATGGCAGACAGATCCCTAGAAGCAGTTAACTAAGCATAAAGAATATGTTACTGGGCAAGAAATCTGTTTGAGAACTGTTTTCCGTTGGTTAATATTCTGTTTTGAACTGCATCTGCTTTTGCAGCCTTTAAGCAGATCAGGTTTGTCTAGGTAGCTTGCAGAGAGTGAACTCGGAAACAAGTTGCATCCTTTAATGTCCATTTGCAAGTGGTAGATCTGCTTTTGAAGGTGCTCTTTTCAGTTTTGTTTCCATGGGTAATATTGATCTCTTTCGATTAGGTCTACATTTCTCTGTGATGTGCTTCCATTCCTTATTCCTTTTCTCCAGAAAGGAATGTTCACAAAAAATAGGTCAACGAGTACCTTGTAAATAGGATTCAGTTCTGCTGCTTTCTGAGTCGGTGGCTGGAAGCCCAGGATTTCTTTGGCTTTGTCGTTTTGAGAGCTTCCATGGTCTTGCTTGACTTTGTGCAGGATTCCCTTCTCTCAACAAGAAACCTCCTGTTGATGTGCACTGTGATTAAGCCTAAAGAATCACTGTTGCTACAGCAAAGGCTCAAACCTTATTTTTCTTATGCCTGTCAGTTCTATGTAAGCTTTTCTTCACCCACTCCAGGTCCAGACAGAATTCTCAGGACCTTCCCGGCACCTTTTCCCTTTGGAATTTTGTGACTGCTTTCTTCTTGAACCCTAACAACTCGTAAGGGGTGCTTGCTCCCTCTCTTTCTTCCAGTGATGTAATTATGAAAATTTCCTGGGAGAACTCTTCGCTCTGGAGAGACCCTTGCAGCTAAATCATCTTCCCTTCATTTTCAGTTGCTGTCCTTTGCGACTGGGCATTCTCTAATTGAATAGCACAGAGTTGCTGTGTGTGGTGCTCTGTATACTAAGTGGCTTGAGTGCAAGTTACTGTGAAATTGCAGCATGCCTGATCCTGCCAGTGACAGCTGCTGGCTGCCAGGAAAGCTGTCTTAGCCACTTACTGCTCTGCAAGGCAGTTCTTTACAAAGGGAGGGGGATTGTCTGATCTGAAACTGTTGCCCGTGATATCTTCGTGCTACTAAATAATAGAGAAGTCTGCATTTTAAGCGCACATAGTAATTTAATGTTCAGCAGAGGTTACTTGATCTGAGTATTCACTGCCTCTTTTCTGATCAACAACGTATATTTGCAAAACAGTAAGCTTGCAGATGCCATAATTTCTTCCAAATCCCAACTCAGGGAAGTATTGTCATCTTTTTAAGGTGAATCTAAAGTACTAAGTGGTCACAGCTAGATGCACAGAATTATTGAAATATCTGACTCCCTGTGTATCACCCGTCCAGTGGGATGTCAGTGTTTCATACTGACACTGGAATGCTTTTATGGATTTGGGCCTATAGGATTTGATCAAAGCAATATAGTATGTAAATAACAGAGTTGGGAGTATACTTAGGGTTTCCTAAATCCTTGTCTGTTGGCCAAGCAGCTGGTCTTGATGTTTTCAAAATAGAAGTTGGGTTGGTGTTTTGTTTTAGATCTTTTTTTCTCCCCCTTTGGTTTTTTTCCTTTTTTTTTTTTTTTTTCTTGTCCCTGGAACTTACCTGACTATGCTGCGTTGCTGGTGCTTTAGCAGAACAAACTGAGTGGGAAGCAAGGAGATGCATTATTAAAGGTGCATTAGGATACACGACCTAAACTGTTGCTGTAGCCCCGATTAGAGCTCTGGTGTCTGTGTGAGGGAGTGTCTTACAAACACGCTGTGGTATGTTTGTGTTTTTATGGACTTGTTTTCAAGTAGACAACCCCTCCCTTCAAAGCTATATGGATTTTTCAATATAATGCCTAGCAACTTGTAGGAATGCATAGTTTGGATAGTTAAATTCTTGTAGATGAACTGAACTTGTCTTTTATTTCAGTGCAATAAGAAAGCAAAACGTTCCGACATTGTGATCCTGTATGCTCGTACTTTGAAAGCGCTGGACACCAGTGAACAGGAACGCATGAAAAGGTATGGAGCTTCCACGTAAAGATAAGCTCTTACTGACTGCATGGCACTGAAAGCTGCAGCCTGACTTCTGCTTCTTGCTTTCGTTTCCTGTATTGTCTAAAGCAATTTGTGCATTCCCGTGGGGGTTATCATGGGTATGGCTGGCTTAACAAACCAAGGCCTGGCTGGGTTGCACGTCTTACCTGGAAGGAGACTTTTCTTGTGGAACGGAATTCCTGAGTTTGTGCTTTGCAGCACTGAAATAGCAAAAGCTATCTTGTGCTGTATCCTGAAATGTCATTGCAGGAGAAGATGCAGAGTTGTTGCCAAAAAGCCATATATTGCTAATTCATCATTAGATGAGAAAAGTGAGGCATAGTTAGAAATGCAAGGGGGGTGAATAGCTGACCTTTTCTGCCATCTTTTCTGCATGCATTAAACAGAGTAATCTCTCATATGAATCACTTTCCATCTTGCTTTGTCAAACTCTTCATGTAGTTTTACTTACAAAAGGTCAGCAAGCATTACTATGACTCTGCTTCCCCCTCCAACTTAAATGTAGACTTTTTATTGAAAAAGAGAAAAGCAGGTATGAAAACGGGGACTAATTTCTTTTCAGTAAGATGCTGTCACAGATACTATTCTGAAATTAAAAGGCTGCAGATATCTGAGTTCTCCTGAATCTTGTAGTGAATAGAATTTAATTGGAGTCGTCTTCACATGTCTCTAACTATACTGCTGTTCTTTCAATGCAGTCTTTCAACAGAAACCTCACTATCCTGGTAATTATTAATTAGAAATGATTGAGGAATAACTGTCATGAAGGGAAAATATCTCTTCTGTCCAGATTGCCACTGCTTCATGGCATTTGGACTGTACCTTTAGAAGGATCACGCTGCTTTTACTGGATTGACATTGCAAAACAAATGATAAATAAGATTCCCACCCTCNCAGAAGGCATTTGGGTGTTTAAATCTCGTTATCTCTCATGGAGAGGTAGTTGTCTAACTGCTGCTTGTGTCTCAATCTCGCTGCAGCCCTTCCCCATTTGCCCTACACCACCTCTGCCTCCTGTTTTTGGGAGGCAGACAGCAATGACTGCCTCTCAGTCCAGTTAAGTCGCTGGCAGTGGCTGCTTTGTGGCACACAGCCACGAGTGGAGGACAAATGTGAACGCTCGTGCATGCATCAATATTGTTTGCACATAGCCTTGAATTAGGTTTAAGATCATGGGTTTTATTCTTCACATTCAAAAAAAGCCAGCCTTCAGGCTCTGGGTACTTGTGTAAAGAACGTGTTTGCGATGGTTAAATAAAGCATTTCACCTGTTTATTCTGGCAGAAGAAAAATTGCGTGAAGACACTGTAGGGAAGTGCCAGAATTCTGTGCTTGGTAAACATGCAAAGCTAGGTCTGTGTATTTAGAAGGTACTTAGGCAAGGTAGATCTCCCTGCACCTGAGCTACTGAAATAACTGGAATATTGCAGCTTTTGAAGTGCAGAATGCAGTGGTCAATGTTATAGACCAAACATGCAGATAATATGAAGGAATACTGGTGTTTCTTCCCCCTCTTTAACTATTCCTTCATATATAAAGCATGTATGAAAGAGCAATTGAAGTATGTTATCAAAACTGCTGCTGCTAAATTGTGTATATGCATAATTTTAGGCTTTTTAGGCTCAAGGTGAGGTAGTAAGTATGGCTTCTATATGGGCATTCACAGAGAATTTATCTGTATCTGTCTATTTCTGATACAGGTATATTTCCTGAAATACAAAATTAGTTACTGGTAGTAGAAACAAGCTTGAAGATCGTTCTGTGCTATGACTTGCTGTATTACTGACACGCTATGTTACATGGGCATTGATGGTATAGAATTTGCTACTGTTTCTCTAGGGGAAAAAAAAAACTGATTTCTCTTTCACGCTCCTCTCCTAAATTAGCACATTTGGAGATGGTGAAGAGAGAGGCTGTTGTTTCTGTGGAACAATACTTGAGTGAGTCATTCAGTACAATTGCATAACCGAGAACATCTCAAGGTGAATGTACTGGATGAGTGTGGTACCAGATTTTCTGTTGCTTCTGAATTTACCTGACCAGGACTTGTGTTGGGTTGAAGTCTGGGGATAGGAGTAGACAGCCCAGAGAAGCATCCTCGGTAATACCTAGTCGTAAGGATTGCCTTTCTCTCATTCCTCCAGCTCTTTAGAAAAGGAGCAGATGTTGCGGAGACAGGCAGAGCTGGAATCTGCACAGAGCCGTCTCCAGCTGCAAGTTTTGACAGACGAATGCAGCAAACTCCGCAAGCAAGTTCAGGTGAGCCTCACGCTACTAATACACAGAGGATTCCCTTTCTTTTCAACCTGTCTTTTGCATGTTCCCTTAGAGGCGAGAAGACAGGCTTCCAGTTTTAATAAGCCGCAAGATTTAGTAAACTCAATTGGTGAATCATTAGGAGTATCCTAAATGTCCCAGGCTGGCATATTCATGTATACTACATAACACGGACCTTTTTTTGCGCGTCTGAGACTTAATCAAAGTTGCAAGTACAGCTTAGCAGTAGAGTTTCTTGGCTGCTGATGTTGCAGGTTCCTCCTCAGGTTTTGTGGTACCTGGAAAGGCCTGGTGATACAGCACCAAACTTATTGTCCTTATTGTCCTCATCTTTCTCTTAGCTGCATCAGAATAAGCTTTGAAAATCTCTACAGTAAACCTGTAATGGGACCTATTATCACTAGTTAGTCAAGAGCCTTTGAGAAGTACTTTGTGAAGAGGTATGGCTATTTGCAAAAGCAAAAGAAAACAACAAAAACCCCTAATTTTTTTGTGAAGGTCAATCAACATTCTACTTAAGCACCTTCCAGAACCGTGAGACCTGGTCTGTCAATAGGGTGGGCTGTATGCATGAGCTGAACAGCTGCAAAGGGGTACCTCTGTCCCCTTAGAATACAAATTACTGAAAATAAATGACTGGTTGCTAAATCACTGCTTTCTTTCTGGCTCATGCAATACTGCGATATTTTGTAACCCATCACAGGTGCTTTTGCAGGATTCCTATAAACTGTGGACTTTACCAGTGCTTCCGACTGTGAATTATCTGGCGTGTTCCACCAGTGCGAGGTTTTCCGATAGCCTCTTTCACAGCCAGTTTGCTACTTTTTTTGTTTTATGAAGTAGATGATATCTAATCTCTCATTGGCTAGTAAGTTGCTTAATTTTGTGCTTTTCTCTACTTCTGGATTTCTTTATAGCCTTGGCTGTGCATGTCTGTACATTAAGCAACATCCTTTTTACTGAAGTCTTCCTGTGTGACGTAAGATAAGGCTTTATAAATTGCTTGCCTAAATTCCTGCATGAAGCTGTATGCTCATCAGAGCTAGTAAGAAAATTGGTCCACTTTAAACTTTGGCTTAAGAAAAATGTGACTAAGATAAAACTGCAGGTCCATAATGTCTTCCTGCAATTCTTTTGGTGTTAAATGATAGAGTATCCAGTCTAACTGAATTGGAGTCGCATGTTATAAAGATTAAGTACCCTGTGTTCTTTGAGCTCTGTTTCAGTATTTATACTGCATTCATCACTGTCCTGTAGTGGTTAATGTGAATGCTGGAAGCAATTTTAAGGTGCTTGTTTATACTATGAATAAACTGAAAGTAAAACAATTTGCCAGGGAGCAGAAAATCAGCAGGAAGTCTGGAATAAGTCTAAGTTGTTTGATTATATTTTGAGCATACACCTAATGAGTTCCTTGTCTTATGAGAGGTCATCTAGTAAAGCAACTACTTGCATAGGATCGTTTAGGTTGGAAGGGACCCTAGCTGGGTAACTTCAGCGTTGTGTTGGGTTGTTCAGGGCACTGTCACGCCGGGTGTTGAGTGTACGCAAGCAGATCGCACAGCCTCTCTGGACATCTCATTGTTTGACCATCCTTCCTGAGAAGTTTGTTTTTTTTTTTCCTAACATCTAATTTGAATTTGCCTTGTTACATCTTGAGTCTGTTGCCCTGGTCCTTTCAGCAAGCAATGTTACGGATGGCACAAGAAAACGTGTTCAATTGGCATACAAAGCTGTGAGTCAATTTAGAAAACAAAGTGCTGTGGGATTACAAAAGAAATGTGTGAAACGTCTGTACGCTCAGGGGGACATTCGGTATGGCAAAGTTCAGTTGCACAGAACTTTATTGGAATAGTTACGATGTTCATTGGTTGCATACAAACCTTGGTGTCTGAAGTCTTACAGAAAGCAAATGCCATCGGTTTCCCCCTAAAAGTAATTGTGTGAACCCTTTTTTGTTGCTAATGCGCCTGAGAGCTGTGCCTCATCAGCAGTCATGTCACTAGTTCTGACCTTTTTTTAGGTTTGTATGCATTTTTCCCTGCTCTTGTCCATTAACAATCTTGTCCATTGTACTTTGTTATTGAAGTATTTAAGATGATTGAGGCTAGAAAAGGGATATTTTGTAAGTCTTTCGCTATATGTAAATATATGATGAAAGAACTTGAGGGGAGAAAGGGTAGGTAGCTAACTAAATCTCCGGAAAAAAGCTCTCAACAGTCTTGTTCCTGTATGTAAACCTGCAGTGTGTGCTGTCCTGAGCTATGTGCTGCACACTGCATGGCAGGCTCAGGCTTGCATTTTGGAAGCCGTGCTACTGAAGCCTTACTTTTGCCTAAAGTTTTTCCTTTGTGAGCACAAAGAACTTGGGAATCGGTACTGCAGTACTCCTCTGAATCTGCCACAATTTTCAACAGAAGTTAGCTAACTCTTCTAAGCAAGGCATCACTGATCAACTGCGATTCATTTTTGCAAGTGGGAAACAGTAGCTCTGTTTGCATATGGAGCAGTAAGGGGAGGACTGGCCGGGAAGTGACAGGAGGTTGCATGCTGCTGTGGAGAGGAAAGCAAGTGTAATTGTGAGCCTTGCAGAGGTCAGTTTATGTTGCTCAATGTACTGGAAAAGCTTTTTTTAAATGGGAATTTCAGAGCATCCAAAAAGAACTGGATGACAAAATATCAATAAAAATTTGTGAACCTAACACCTTTAGAAAAATGTTAGGCTAATGGTTTTATTGCATAGAAATCTTTAATCTTTATGATCTTTGTGTTCACCTCCACTTGACGTCCGGGGAAGATCTAGAAGAAGTAAGTAAAACCTGATATTTCTTTCAGCTGTTACCTATAGTGAAGGTGATTAAAAATGCTCTGTGTCCCTTTGAATTTGAACCTGAACCAAAGGAAGGTGGGATGCCTGCAGTGCTGCACCGTAGCTGAGGCTGTACAGCCGTGTGTTTATCTCTATTAAGTGGAAGGCTGGGGCTGTGTAGTGCAAGACAGCAGGCGTGGCATCTGTAAGAGGTCTGTGGGAGCACAGCCAGAGAGCGACAGTCATCTGATAACTGCCTTTGTCTTTAAAGTTTCATATCAGCTATTATGACTGTAACCTAATACTCAAAAGAAAACGGTTCTGAATTTGTGATAGCTGGTGGTTTTCCTTTCCTGTTTGTTGTGCTCTCCTGCTTCTACTTCTCATGCATACTCCTCAGGAAGACTTCAGCTGTATATCCTCTTCTTTCCCCAACCTGTGTGACTGTTCTTTCATCGCTACAATGGCAAGATGAAATCTAGGAGGCGGTCATAGCGTGTGCAGAGATGAGTGTGCCCTTGAGGCCTTTGAGTGTGCCCTTGAGGTGGTGAGGTCAACACCAGGCATCGGGAAAACTCTGCAAACATCTTAAAGGAAGGTACAGGCTCACACTACCCAAGAGTGTTCTTTTGAACACAATTAGTGGAATTTGTTCTGCAGTGCAACATTTTTAACCATTTTAGTAATGTTTCTCCAGTAAGACTTCCTGATTCTGCTGGGCTTGTACATTGTGTTTAAATGTAAACACTGTACTAATAGTCCTTGTGGTTTTAATTGCCTGGTTTCCTTTTTAATAACTTGGGTAAAAGTTGAATCTTGAGTGCAGGTGACAAGGAGAGTTTTGTGAACTCCCCAGAGCAACAAATAATTTTAATCTCTTCTGATCCTCAGTGGTGGTCATATGTTCCTGCCTTTTAGAAATAATGAGTTTATTAAATTTTTGATTACAAGGCACTTTCTTCTAAGTTACCTGTGTTTTCACTGACTGCTCACTCTAAGCCCGAAGCTATAGTTTCCATCATAAGCATCCTGGCACACCACCCCCGGTTCTTCCTCCCCAGGTTGTTTTGTCTTTGCTTGCTCTAATGGGATCATCTTGAGTCTTCAGCTTCGATTTTTATTCCCTTAGGGAATTTGCAATCAGCTCGATGCAAAACAGATCAGACCTCTGTAAAATATCAGAATTGTTCTCCTCTTGAGCAGTTTCCAAAAGTTATTGGTCTTGATGATAACTATTAATGTAGAGCTTGATCTTTGATCTTGCCTCTTTGAGAACTGCTGCCTTTGCTTAGACGCAAGTTAAGTGGTAGTGGCCAGTTCAATATCGAAGCTGGCCTGCAATCTACTAATATATTCATAATATCACTTTGCGGCCCTTGTTTAAAAATTACATAGTATTTGAAGCATAACCTATGTTGCTCAGAAAGCAGGTAGCAATTTTCTTAATATATACACTCCCTCTAACATCCCTGGGGTTCTGTACTGTCTGGTTTTGCCCTTGCATTACAACAAGTGGGTCAACATGCCTTTTGGGGGGGCATTTTTAGTTGACTCACAATACGCCAGTGCCACTACTCGCATAACCCACCTCACCCATGATGATCTCTGTGGAAAGAGGAATTCTAGGAATACCTTGTTGCTGATGGAAGCTGTCCTTGGGCCATGTCTCTGCTGAGCATCCTTGAGCATTCATCAGTTGAGGTGGAGGAAGAGGGGGGAGGAGGTGGCAGAAAACAGGGCTGAAGCTCTTGAGAGTTGTGTCGTTCCTGGAATTTGCTGCCCAGGGTTTACAAGAACAGGGTCATCTTCATTAAATAGACTGACTTGTTTCCTGCAACACCCTTTATGTTGAAACTTGGGCTTTTATTTTTTTATAGGGTATTCTGGAAATTCTGGAAAATGATTCTAAATGACTTTCTCTTGTGGTTTAGCTGCATGTAATACTTGGCAGTTCATTCTTTTCTAAACAGCATTGATTTGGTAATAATTGCTACTGGCTTTTATGTGTTGCCCTCTCTCTCACAGGGTCTAATACATACAATAACAGATTTTGAGTACATTCTGCCAGAACTTGCATAGCATTTTGAATGCTTTTGTGGCTCGTTGTCATAGTCAGTGGACTTGGAAATCCAGCATTTCAGGAACAGCGTGGAAACTGGACCATATTCTCCTTCTTTATCTGAGAACAAGTACAGTTGGAGCATCTGGAACAGGTAGCACAGTAGGTTACATCGCCAGTGATGCATTAAAGCTCTTTGGGTCTTTTCTTTGCAGGAGCTGAAGGCTCTGGTGGCCCAGCACAATGTGAGTGCTTCTCAGCAAGCTGGCAGCTCCCGCACCTGCCTCCCAGGCAGCCTCCCCTCCAGCCAAAGCCAGCGCAAGTACCAGTTGGAAAAGGGTTTTGTGGTGTCTCAGACTGGGAACTGCAGAGTAATGGCATACTGTGACATGCTGAGTTGTCTTGTGGTATCGCAGCCTTCTCCACAGTCTACTTTTATTCCTGGTAATTAAGCAAGTCAAGATTTGAGGGTTCATGGGTGAAAGTTAAATGTGTGTTCTACTTGCTCCCTGCTCCCTCCTTTCTCTTGCTTGACCTTTGCATGTGCCTTGTAAACTGGGAATACTCATAAGACTCCCCGTAGTCTTATGGCCCCTGCATTGGTGACTGCCTAGCGAGGTGGCTTGTTTCCTCCGTCACTTCTACAGCAGAATCCTAGCAGAGGGTCTCTGGCTCTTCTGCTGAAGTGCCACCTCCACAGGAAGGTAAAAGGTGTGTCTGGTACTCCTGGCAAAGGTGGGTCTTCTGAAAGAACAAGAGACCAGCACACTACGGCATGCGGAGAACTTCCAGTGCTTGAGCGAGAAACATTGCTCCCCAGTTGTAGGTGGATTGATCCACATGCAGCTCATTTATCAATACTCTTTTTTTTTTTTTTTTAATTAAAAAAAAAAGGCAAAAAACTTTTAATATGAATGATAGAAGTACTGTTTCCCAGTGAGGAAATAGGAAGCCAGGAAGTCTCGGGCAGCTCTGTTTCTGTCACGGGGCCAGGGGCAAGTGACCTGATGTCTGGACCAGTGCCAACTTGCTTTTTCAATGAAATAGATGTAGCATTAGGAGTCTGAGAGAGTTTGTTTGCAAAGTGCTTCAATGCTTTCTGAGTAACGAAATTTACTTTATTTGGTTAATGATTTGGAGATTAATATGCCTTATCTAGGCGTAACAAAATTGTTTTCTGCATTCAACTGACCTTATTTTTCTGGCTTTTGGAGCCAGGAAACGAATCTCTGAATGGAGGCTTTGTGGTGACTCTTGTAGCACACAGGTTAAGTTCACCTGTAAGCATTCTTTGCAGTGACACTTGTTCTCTTAAATAGCCACGTAATCCTACTGTGTGTGTTTTTATCTAGGCAAGAATGTCTTTGAATAAACTGGCTAAAGAGCAGCAGGCTTTTAACAAGAATTGTAACACTGATACTGAGTTTTCTCTTGCTGGCTGGAATCCTTAAGGATTTAGCCCTGTTGCCATTTGAACTAAAGAATGATTTGTGGCAGTTCTTATCCAGAACAGCAAACAGCTTTTACCTGTTCATCCCACCACAGGCTTCAGTACAGACATTGTAGTTCTGGCACAGAACTGCTAGGTCTACACGTATGCCGCTTTGCGATAACCTGCTTTATTCTTCTTCTGTGACAGGTTGTGGTGTTAAGATGATGAGCGTGGCCAACCTGAAGAGCAGTCAGTACATCCCCATCCATAGTAAACAGATACGGGGACTGGCTTTCGGCAGTCGAGCAGATGGCTTGCTGCTCTCTGCTGCTCTGGACAACACTCTCAAACTTACCAGGTGAGCCCTGCTGGGGGGAGCAAGCTGTCCCAGCGGAGTTTTGCTATGTGCAAGAGACTGGGTTGGATTTTGTTCAGTCTCGCTCTAAATGTCTTGCAGCACTTGCTATTCTGCTTTCCAAAAGATGCTGCTAAGATGAGATCAGGTCTGCATATATTCTTCCTGAATGTGGGAATCAACAGAGAGTGAGACTTGTTCTTGCTTTCAGATCCTTTACACGGAGGTGTTACGGAGCTACCTGTCTCTGATAATTTTCCTGTGGAGAATTCAGTGGAAAACAAGTAATTCAACACAGATTGGCCAAGTTGTGTTGAGAAAAAATGTAGCATGATGTATAGATATGAAATTTAATGTCTGCTTGGTTTTCTGTTACTGCAGGGAAATGCAGAGCATGGGAACTTGTATGGCCTAAAACAGAAACAAGGGGTATTTAGGTTGGGCACTTTCTTCCCTGCACGAATGTTGGCTTCTCTGACTTAAACCTCTTGCAGAGCATGGAATTCATCTGGGATGTGAAATGCGTAGACAGCATTGTTGAGCATGTGCTAGAGGAACACAGGTTCTCTGGAGCTAGCAGAGACTTAAAGCAGCAGGCTGGAGACTAATTACGCAGAGGCTGAGAGAAAAATGTGTCCAGTCCTGGTAGAATTTACAGCCTGTGAGTGTATTTTCTTGCTGCTCTGTGCTGCTCTTCAATCTTAAGCTTAAGCTGCTTCAAAACTTTGTTGGCTGATTGATTCTTATTGACTTAATGAACATCTTTATGCACATCTGTCAGTCAGTATAGGGTTAGACAGGATATATGTCTGTTATATGACTGATTAGTCCCAATTCTTTCCCACGAGTGAAGCAACAAAAAGAACTTAATCCTGCAACAAAAATGTAAAGAATGTTGTTTTCCTGTTACTATGTTGAAATGTTTGCTAGTCTAGTTAAAAGTAAACAAAACTGTCTGTTTCTGATGCTAAAATCAGCATGTCAGATTTCGAACTGATGAGGTTGATATTCTTTTCATGGTTTTAATCTGGAGAGTGGCTTCTCGTATCTGCTCAGACACTTGACTCCCATATCTGCCTGGCTGGCTGCATCGGAACTTGGGATCATCTTGCTTTTGTGCTTGATCCCAGAATGTCTTGAAGTTAAGTGCTTGCTTCAGCAGCATCTTCATACTTCTTTCAGTCTCCCTCTGAAAGAAAAGTTCCCCTTTGGTCATCTTTCTTCTCTAGTTACTTATTTTGTAGTCATCCTACCAAAAGGAATTATTCAAGATAAACACTTGCAAGCCAGAAGGAATTAAAATAGCACCGTGACTTTGGGGTTTTTCTTTCCTGTTGTTTTGAACCAGTCACTGTTCTGATATCAAACTCCCTGTTAGTTTTCCCCAGCCAGGGTTGTCTTTGTGGTTGTTCCCCATATACTTACCTGGGAGCAATTATTTGCTTCTCTGAAGTTCTGAGCATGATCACCCTCCCCAGGGAGAAACCCGTGTGTTGTAAAGGATACCCAGAGTTACTTTGATATGTGCTGTCTTCTGTCTCACACTTCTCAATGTGCTGAGCTATGTTGACAACGCTGCCCTTTGCGAATACATTCTAATCTGACACCAACTTCACCTGCTATTCTGGGTTGCGCCTCTCCGTGTACTCTCGTCTTCTTCCTTCCACAAATTGAGTTTTTAAAGAATTAACACTATAAATGTGCTTTTAACTGTCTTTACCCCACTTGCTGTCTCACTCTTCCTTAAATTTGATTCTTTTGAGGCATAAGCAGTGTTCCTCTCATGTAAAGGAGGGAAATAATTAATGGGAGATAATTAATGGGAGATGTAATCTGAAGAGAGGAACCTTGTGATCTCAGGAATATGCGATATTACGGGATTACACTTCTAATTGTTTCCAGAAAAGTAACTTGGCTTTCTCTTTCCAGTAAGGCAGCTGAGACCCTGCTCTGAGATTTCCTTTCCCAGTCTCCAAAGATCAGTCTGGAAAAAGAAGCATTGGCCTGGAAGAATTATAAGTCACTTGACAATATCCAAGTGATTATTCTGTGTAGATTTTCCAGATTCACGTCTGGAGTAAAGGAAGAGTTAATTCAGAATTCAGTCTAAAGAGAGATGCTTCTGTCTAAAGACTTTAAAAGCTAGATTTGCTTACCTTAATTATGCTGTTTTCTCATCAGTAGATGCTTGGCCAACACTTTGCTTTTCTTCTGCAGCCTGGCAACAAATACTGTGGTGCAGACATACAATGCTGGCCGTCCTGTCTGGAGCTGCTGCTGGTGTCTCGATGATACAAACTACGTCTACGCTGGATTGGTCAATGGCTCCATCATGATCTATGATTTGAGAGACACGAACTCTCATGTCCAGGAACTAGTCCCTCAGAAGTCCAGGTAGGGCATAAGGATTTTTCATTCCTCTCAACTTCACTAATATACATTAAGCTAAACATAGCTTCTTCCATAAATCACACAGCAATTGTAATAGTTTAAATTGGTTTATGTGAATCTCTTGTTGAAAAATCCAAATTTAGCACAGATGTGAGAAGTCTCTCATAAGGTTGCATGGTATATGTATAACTTGGTACGAGTGCTTGGCACCTGCATCATTTTAAGGCACACAGTAGTCAGAAATGGACCCACCAGTGCAGCCTAAGCAGGAGAACTGAATTTGTTTTGGAGCTGGGTTTAGTGCTTAGTTTGGAAAGGACAGATTACAAAGAGGTGTGAGATGCTGGTACTTCCATCTCTTCTACTCAGGGAATCAAATGCTGATTTACATGTATCTGATGGGTGCTGTCTGCTGCTTCTTTAAAACATAAGGCTCAGTCATTAAGTTGAACTTCATTTATTCTTGACAAACTCATTGGGGTTCCTTGCGTGAAGGACCACATTGTAGCCTGCTTAGGCCCTTTTTGTTTGCAGTGTGGTTGGAGAGACGGGAGCTCTGAAGCGGTGAGGCAGAACGCCAGCACGGCTGCAGCTGGCAGCGCTGACTCTTGCCAATCGCACTTTCAGGTGCCCCATGGTATCGCTGTCCTATCTGCCCCGGATGGCCTCAGCGTCACTGCCTTATGGTGGAATATTAGCTGGGACCTTGGAAGGAGCCTGCTTTTGGGAACAGAAAGCTGGCAACTCCTACCGGCCTCATCACCTGCCGCTGGAACCTGGAGGATGCATCGATATTCAAACAGAGATCAGCACACGGCACTGCCTGGCGACGTACAGGCCTAGTACGTAGCGGTGCGCATCCGCAGCGCGCTTTTCGTTGCCACTCTGGCCTGCTCTTTGAGTTTGACAGCAGCTTTGGTGCTGAGGGCACAGCAGAAATGTAGTGCCTGCCCTAGCCAGAGCAATGAGCATCTGCGTGTAGATAAGAATTGGGTGAGGACAAAAGGAGGCAGCTGCAGGGTGGTGTTGCTTGTATTCCCACAGTTAAAACTTGTCTGCAGTTAAATTTTCTAAAAGTTACCTTTTTATTTCTGCCATGCAGGTAAAAATAACCCATGTGTGCGTTGTGTGATGATGGAACTGACTTGCAGCCCCCTGACAGAGGCCTCTGAAGATGTGGTGTGTTCTTCTAACCCGGTTCAGACTTTCAGTGCTGGGCCCACCTGCAAGCTGCTGACCAAGAATGCCATTTTTCAGAGCCCGGAGGAGGATGGCAGCGTCTTTGTGTGTGCTGGTGATGAGGCGTCCAATTCTGCCCTGGTATCTCTCGTTCCTTTCAGTGTGGCGGAGGGTTTTATTGCAATTCTTAGGAGAGAAGCCTTATCAGTCACGGCATCAGTGTGTTTTGGTGGGAGTTGTCTTGTCACGCACATTACCCCGTGCAGGGTGGTCTGTTGTACTTGCTGTGGCAGGTGTAACTTTCCGATAGCGTGGGACGCTCGACGTCAGCCAAGGCCTGTGGTCCACATCCATCGAATGTGGAATGTAGGCAGCGAGCCCCTGTTGTCCACCAGCGGAACGCAGCTGGGCACACTGGCACGACTGGGCACTGTAAGTGGTGCGACAGACTGGGTGGGATAGCTAATGTGGGAAGTGCCGTGAGGGATGGATGGACACAGGCTTTTTAGGAATGACAGGGAAGACGAGGAGAAGGGTTGCCCTTTATATGAAAAAGCAGTTCGGGTGCAGAGGATGGACAAGAGGCTGCATAAGAGCTTGTGAGTCGGGGTCAGAGGAGAGGGCAGTCAGGGTGACATCGTGCTGCGAGTCTGTTAACGACCAGCCACGCAGGGTGTGAAAGTAGAGAAAAGGTCCTGTAAGTAACTGGAGGAGAGTCTTTTCTCTAGAGAGAGGAAGCTTTGTTCTGGATGGGAGGGGAGGATCCTGCAGTCTTTGACCTTGTCTGTCCCACAGCTATGGGATGCTGGCAGTGGCTCCTTGCTGCAGAAGCTGCAGGCTGACCTGCCTGTCCTGGATATCTGTCCCTTGGAAGTGAACCAAACCCACCTCCTGGCTACTCTGACTGAGAAGATGGTGAAGATCTACAAGTGGCAGTGAGAGGGGTCCCTACGCCTGCCACGGGGAGGCTTTCCAAATGTGCTGCTGATCTAACCCTACACCACCGCTCAGTCCCAGGCTCTGCTGTCCTGCACGTGCTGCTTACAGGAGACAGGAACCGCCACAGCACCTTTCTGGCAGTAGGCAGGAACCGGGATGTGCTGGTGCCTGCAGCAATTCCCTTCTTCCTCCATCTTCCTTTTCAGGTCTGCCCTTATTTCTTCTTTGGTCAGTTTTCTTCAGTCAAACTTCGCAAGCTGCCTCAGCACAGCAATAATTCTTGGACTGCCTCCAGCCTGTGTTGCTGCACTTTTTTGCAGTGTGAATACAGCACAGGGACTTGCAAATCTCTTCTACGAATCAACAAAATGAGAGGAACTTGAAGACCTGAGACTCCCACTGCACTTTCCCATGAAGTCCTGCTGTGATTACTGGGTGATGAAAAGGTGGCAATATTGGCCTCTCGCTAGCATCGCTGATACTCGGTGTAAAAGCAAGTTCACTGCTTTAGGGAGCACACTCCCGTGGTTTTTTTGAAGGTCGAGGGTCAGTTGGCAGTTATTCCCTGATGAGCACAGACCCTGTTTTGTGGCCCTGGAGAGAACAGGCTTGGAAAATCTAGAGAACCTTTTTGTTTCGTGGGTTTTTTTCCATAAGCCTATAATTTGCACTGTAATTCCTTAATTCTCTGCCGCCGTTTCCTTCCCCTTCTCTCTTCCCTGTTTCACCCGCAAGCAAACTTGGACAGTTGTGGTTGTGGAAAATGAAACTCGAGAAGTACAGGTAAAGAGGAGGAGATGATTCTTGTACTGTTGGCTGCTGAAGTCCATGGTGTCCTTCCTTAAAGACAGCCATGTACCGAAACAGACAGGACCTTGGAAAAGAATGCTGGCTGCTTTTTTTAATTGCGGGGTGGGGAGGTTTGAGGAACTGGTGGAAACTCAGGGATTTCATCAGCTTGCTTTTGCTGACCTTTTGGCTGCCTTAAATCATAGTTGCCAGTTCACCGGCCGGTCACAGCTGGCTTCCAGTTGTATTTGTGTGCAGGCGTGCTGCAGGCTCGCTGGCTGACGCACACCTGAGCCCATGGGGTGGGGTCACGGGTCAGGGGATGTGTGCTGGCCGGGTGGGCTCTTGGCACCCGTACCATAAACGTGCTGAGGGGTGTGAGAACGTTTATCTCCAGGTCAGATCATGACAGAGGACTTAGGTTTCATTTTATGTTTAACAAAAGCAAACTTGCAAGGATGTTGCAAGCTGCAAGACGAGTTTCCCCGTGCTGGAAATGTATCCCTCGGCGCACCCCTGCCTCTGGCTGTGGTAAGCAGCATCTGTCCTGCTCGGATTGAGTGTGCCACCGCTTAAACTGCCAGAACAGTTTTATTTTCTGAAGTCTGGGGCTTGCACAGCATGATCCCCTTTGTCTTCACTCTTAAAAATGAGACTGAGAAGACCTCTGCTTAACTTTATATTTTTCTGTATAGTACTTTGTTCCTATATTTTTTTATAGTGTAAAAATAAAGCGTTTACAGTTATCAAATATAACTGGTGCTGCTGTACTTTAAAAATGTCTCAGCGATATATACTGCGTATCTTGTGAACATAAACAAGCACACCCGTATGCAGGTAAGGTTTCTCATGCTTTGTATTGCTTCCAAGTGACACTGAGCTTCAGACTGAAGTAATGGAGGCTTTTAGTGGATGAAGAATCTTCGCTGAACCACGTTGCTCTGAGCAGGTGAGGGGGAAGGAAAAAGTTGAGCAAAGTCAGGCCATGCACCTGGGACATCCTGTTAACTGGAAATAAACTCACTGACGTGAGACTTTTTGGCATTTTAGCAATGATTGGGAACAAAGGGTTAGAAGAAAGAATAACATTGTGAGAAGGTCTCCGGTAACGGCAGCTAAAACCAGAAGGAGCAGGCTGCTCTCCACCAGCTTGGTGCGAGGAGCTGCTTGTTCTCAGCCATTTTGAGGCATCATTTATGCTCAGTCAACTCCAACCCCTTCTTCCCACAGGAGATTTAGAAAATTTTAAACATACACAGGAAAAGGAATGAAAAGGCCTCTCAGCTTTTCTAGGTAGCATGTGTTTCCTACTTTATACCACCCTACAGCAATAAGAGGTACAAACTTAAATGCTATTAAAATAATAATGGAAGATGATACTTTCATGTTCTCAGTTTTCAAATCCAGAGTTCAAGAAAATTTTGAAAGATTTGAGATGTGAAGAACCTTGTAACGCTGTCCTAGTCGCAGGTTTGCAGCAGGCTCCAGGAAAGAGCACCTAAATTGTGTGCAGAAAGCCATCAGCATTGAGGGCTGATAAAAGGTCAAATGTGTTAATTAAATATTTGCTCATCTCTGGAATCAAAGGGGCAGTTTCTGGGATGGAGGGAAGAAAAAATCGGTGTCTCTGCATGACGCAGGGCAGCTGTCATTAGAGGCTGAGCTGTTTCTCTGGTGTTCTAGGCAATAAGCCACCATTGTGGCTATTTCTGCCTCTGTCTCTGGGAAGATTCAGTTACCGTGGCGCAGGGCGGCCCCTTGGCAATTCCTGTAGTAAGTGTGATGTGAGGCGATGGGTAAAGCCGGGCAGCGCCGCGGCTCCTGCAGACGGGGCCTTGCTCTCAGCTGTGCGCAGGCATTTTTTTAAATTTTTTTTTTTTTGCAGGCTGTTGCAGGGGAGCACCTTTCCTAATTTAATTCTTGTAAAACCAGGCCTGAGGGACAGCGCAGCGTTGGCCAGAGCTGGCTGTGGTGGCAGCGTGGCAGGAAAGCCGGGGGCCGCGCCGGCGCTGAGCCCAGTCCAGCCTGTGCAGCCCCCGCTGCTCCCCGGGGAGGTGCGGTGGCGGGGGGCGGCGGGCTGGGAAGGGGCGGCCGGGGTCGGAGGGAGCCGTCCCTTGTTGCAGATGACAAAAGGTAGCACTAAAAAAGCGTGAGCAAAGAAGTGAGCACGGTCTGGTGTGCGTGCATGCAAGGTGGGACCTGCCAGCGCTTCGCTTGGCTCTGGCTGTGCCTGCCGCTTCCTGGAGGGCGGAAACGCGGCTATTTTATGTGTCCCGAACCAAATTGGATTAAAACCAGGCAATGCAGCAAGTGACACAAGCAGCTTAATCTGAACCTTATTACGCTGAGGTAGCCAAGAGCATCCCAGTGGGATTTCGTTTAGTTCTCCTTTTCGGTTTGCAAGGAGACGTGGCAAGATTTTCTGCTAATGTAGATTAGCAGATTTTTCTACCGATGCAGTAAATTCCTTTACAGACCTGGCTTTCTGGTGCTTTATCAAGGAGAGAGAATGTGAGGAAAAGTAGTTCAGGGAGAGGGGGGGAAACAGAGGAAAGAGCAAGCAAAAACTAGTTTTCTGATAGGTTTGAATTACATCGAATACCAGAACTACTAAATGTGAAAGAACAGATTTTGCTGCCAAGAGAGGGAGGGAGAAAGGGGCAGGGTCTCCCCTGCTGGGATGCGCTTTCAACTTTCTATTAGCAAATCTGCAGTAAAGGCTTTTCCCAGCTAAAATGTGAATTAGTTGAGTGCTCAGACGCCCTTTGAGTCTGGCCGCATCCCTAAGCGTTGCAGAGTTGCCTGCGAAATCGAGCAGAGGGGGGTCGCAGCGCCTTGGCAGCCGGGCTGCCCCTCCGCCGAGCTGCTGGCGTCCCCGGCCAGCACCTCTGCCTGCAAAGTCAAGCACGTTGGTGTGAACAGCCTCTGTCACTTAAGATAACAATATTTATTGTTTATTTGCATTTGAGATAGTTAAAGATATTTAGAGATGCTGCTGAGAAAGCAGAAATGTTGCTCTTATCCTGTCTCTTGCAAAATAGCACCTCTAAGTAGTAAAAATATAGGGCATAGTTCCCCAAAGTCCTCTAAAATGCTTATCTAATCCTTGGGACAAACTTAGCAGGTAACAAGCCCTGTCTGGCCTGTGCTGGTCAAGAGAAATAAATGTCTCAAACTAATTTCAGTGATTATCCCATCCTGTGAAGCATAATAATTTGAGGGTCCAGGGGGTTTAGTCTTGCATCAAGTCCAATTTGGTGCCTCCGCTAGCAGCAGAGGTTGAGCCCCCGTGCTTCAGACGGCGTCAAGCTGGGAGCAGCACCGAGTGCTTGGGGGGGCAGAAGCGGGATTGGGAAAGAATCATGGAGGTTGGAGGAAGGGTAGGAAAATTGCCCTTTTGTGGTTTTGTGTAGTTTGTGGGTGTTTTGGTTTTTTTTTTTTTTTTGTAAAGGTAGGTGATAACTGCAACACAGAGCTGCATAAATACAGAGGGAGCAACAGGCTCTGCAGTAACGACCTGGGGCTTCCGATGCTTCGTGAAGCAAAGATGTGTCAACAGCATCGCTCTTTTGTGAAAAACACAAATGTCACATCGGGCTGGATGAAGAGTTGTGCGTAAGAGGCACAAAGTCCCCCTTGCGCTTGATGCTCCCAAGGTTATAGCTAGAATATTTTCTCCTGTTTGTCCACAGCTTCCTCAGGAGCTAAATACTGCCGTGGCCATCTGGTTGTTTCCTAACATGGATGAGCAACGGTGCTGCAGGACTTTGACCTCCGAGAAAAGCTGAAACAAAGTGGGGCTGAACCTGTGCATGTCGTGCAAATAAAACACAAAATACTGGGATATGTTGCTGCCTTGGCCATCAAGAAAAAGTGCTGAATGGTAGCGGTAACAAAGCACCCGCCTAGGTTCTCCACAACAGTATTTGTTCTTGGAGACAATCATCAGCTCTGGAAAGGCAGCACTGACATTTTGGGGGACCCAAAGTGTTAGAGGGAGGCAGCTGAGCCACTCTCGTGCAAGGGAGCGGGCCTCAGCGTGCTGTGTGGAGGCTGAGCTGAGATTCGGAGCGGTGCCCATGGCTGCCTGGGAGCGAGCAGTCTGTATCCCATAAAAAATTGGAGCAGCTCCTCTGCATGGACCAAGAAAAAACAGTGGTGAGCTGGAGGGTGAGGATGCTGCTGGGAAGGAGCGAGAGGCAGCAGCTCAGCTCACCCCTGTCTCGGTCTGCGAAGCTGGGGGCCATATAAATGCGTTTTATTGCTTGAAGCGGTTTAAGACTTAAATGTGCTGCCCGCTACAAAAGCAGGTGTCTGCAAGCACTTAATGCAGCACCCAGAGCCTTCCTGGTAAAACGCTTAAAATGTGGCAATAAGGGAATTTCCACCAAGCCTGGGCCGAGGGAGAGGGGCTGCAGTTGCCATGAGCCGCCGGGGTTATTGCATGGGCAGAGATGACGTCACTATGCAAAAAAAAAAAAAAAAGCCTCTTCCTTGTTTAACTTGCTGTGTGGACAGGGTGAGCGTAGGGCTCTTTCTATGAAAAGCTTACTTGATGGCGGATTGCGCAGGATGGTAAAATCCAACGTTGGGAGGAGGTTTCCCTTGAGCACAGGATGCTCAGCAGAAGGATGTGGGTTGCTTGTCAAAAAACGTGTCTCCGGAGAGCTCCCAAGGATGTGGGAAGGAGAAAGGAGCCGTAACCCAGCTTCGCTGCTCCTCTCCGTCCTTGTCCTGCAATGGATGGAGGAGCAGAGCCAGCTCTCGCGCTCAGAGAGCTCTTCAAATAACTTCCACTAAGCCAAACGGGCTGCCAAGCATGGGCTGGATTTTACTGGCTTTTGTTTTTAAGTGTTCCCAGCTGCGCGGCCCCTGGGTGCCAGCACGAAGCCACTTTCCCAAGCATTGTGTCCCAGCATGACACTCGAATGCAAAAAGCGTGGGGACTTTGCCAGCTGACCCCCCTCCCTCTTCTGCCCTCGTCTCCACCTGGACGAGGCGGCTGCAGGTTGGTGGCCGTGGTGGCCTCCAGCTCGCTCACGGTGCTCTGGTAGCTCCTGCTGTGGGTGAGACGGCTGGTGGCATCCCCAAAAGAAGGGCTTTGCCCAGGCAGGATGAGGCAGCCTGGGGTGGGAAGGGAGCAGCCCTGCAGCTCTGCTTCACCCCAGCTCACCGAGCCAGGGCAGACCTGTGGAGTGCCCTGGCATCCAGGCAAAAGCTTCTGACTTTTAGACCGATGCTGGCTTGTGCTGGGAAAACTGCTCCTGGAGTCAGCCAGGCAGAGGAATTTTTTCCCCGTCCCCCATTTCCATCTGCCATTGGAAGCAAAGCTGAGATTTTTCGGGAAAACCCATCCCAGGAGGGTGCTGTGAGCTGGCCTGGTGAGATCCTGCTGCTGGGAGACCCTGAGGGTACCTGAAAAGCTGTGGTTGTTGAGCTGGTGGCAGACCCGTGTCCCACCCCTGCCAGACAGATATTTTTTTTACTGTGAAATTCAGAGGTCTGGCTGCCGGGTGCAGGGGGCTGCAGCATTACCAAAAGGCTGCTCCGACAGAGGCTGCATGGTTGCAGACACTGCTTTTAAATGATCCGTCACCAAATTCAGCATCCAGCTCCCGCTTATTGTTCTCGGAGGAACTTGTACATCCCATCTACAATGGGATCAGCCATTGTCGATCCTGCTTTGGGGACAAGATCACTCCTTGTGAGCGCCCGTTTCTCTCCATCCCCATGGAAAAAAGCCTGTATGGAGCCACAATGGAGCGTGACGTGCCAAATCCCATCCCTGAAACAGCGGGCTCTGCACTGAAAGGACAGGAGGTGCAGCTCACCCACCAAACCCTAAAACGGGCAGTCTTGTGGCACCCCCAAAATGTGATTTTTCTGCCCTTGCTCGGCTGCCTGCTCCCTGGGGGTACCCACGGCTGGGCCACCCCGGTACAGGTAGTAGTGGGACTTCTCCCGTCCCCTCCTGCCAGCCTGGGCGTCCTGCCCCAGGAGGGGCCACGGGTGCACCCATGCAGAAGATCACCCCAGCTGGTAACTCAGCACCCGGCGGGGGGAAACGCCAGCACGAAGGTCGTCTGTGCCCATGGGGGTTGCTGCCCATCTCTGGGACGATGCAACCCTTGATTGTGTGATCCCGTGCTGTTTTGTTAATGTGAGCCCTTGCCCATGAGCATCCTGGCTGGCTGGCAGTCACTATTTGATATTTTGTGGTTTTTCCCCATATTTTATTCAAGTTTTTTGAGCAGCTATTCAGTATTTTTTCTTCATTGTTCTGTAGGGGCCCCTGGTTTTCTTTACCGTGCTCTGAGCACCATTTCCTCATGGTCTTTCCTACGCCATCCATCACCAGGGCAGTCAAGAGCTTCCCAGGCTTTTACCAGACTCTCCCCGATGCCTGTCTGAGGAGAAGGGCACTGTGAGCTCCATTTCATGGGTGGGAACTGAGAGATTTTGGGCAAGAACTGACCACAGCTTCTGCATAGCTGCTGCGGGAGGCGCGGGGCTGGGCTGCCTTCCCAGAGGTGTGAGTGCGCGGGGGCACAGCTCCTGGCGTCCCCTGCCACCAGTGCCAGCTCAGCAGTTTGGCAGCCACCACCCTGCGTGGCTGACGGGCTGTAGGGACCACCGTGGGGCTGTGATGGCGGCCGGGGGCCAGCGATGGCCGTTGAAGACTGTAATGGCGGTCGGGGGCCATGATGGCGCCGGGGACTGTGATGGCGCCTCGCCCTCGTGAGGCGACGACGGGCGGGGCGGAGCCTCGGGGCGCACTGAGGGCGGGACCAGGGTAAACCACGCCCTCCCTCCCCCAAAGGGGCGTGGCCCACGGAGGGGGGCGCGGCGTGGTGACGTCAGCCGGCGCGCTGATTTGCATACGGCGTGCGTGCTGCTGGGTGGGCGGGCGGTCGCGCCGGAGGTGGCGGATCCAAGATGGCGCCGTGCGGACGTGTCCGGAGCNTGCCCCAGGAGGGGCCACGGGTGCACCCATGCAGAAGATCACCCCAGCTGGTAACTCAGCACCCGGCGGGGGGAAACGCCAGCACGAAGGTCGTCTGTGCCCATGGGGGTTGCTGCCCATCTCTGGGACGATGCAACCCTTGATTGTGTGATCCCGTGCTGTTTTGTTAATGTGAGCCCTTGCCCATGAGCATCCTGGCTGGCTGGCAGTCACTATTTGATATTTTGTGTTTTTTCCCAATATTTTATTCAAGTTTTTTGAGCAGCTATTCAGTATTTTTTCTTCATTGTTCTGTAGGGGCCCCTGGTTTTCTTTACCGTGCTCTGAGCACCATTTCCTCATGGTCTTTCCTACGCCATCCATCACCAGGGCAGCCAAGAGCTTCCCAGGCTTTTACCAGACTCTCCCCGATGCCTGTCTGAGGAGAAGGGCACTGTGAGCTCCATTTCATGGGTGGGAACTGAGAGATTTTGGGCAAGAACTGACCACAGCTTCTGCATAGCTGCTGCGGGAGGCGCGGGGCTGGGCTGCCTTCCCAGAGGTGTGAGTGCGCGGGGGCACAGCTCCTGGCGTCCCCTGCCACCAGTGCCAGCTCAGCAGTTTGGCAGCCACCACCCTGCGTGGCTGACGGGCTGTAGGGACCACCGTGGGGCTGTGATGGCGGCCGGGGGCCAGCGATGGCCGTTGAAGACTGTAATGGCGGTCGGGGGCCATGATGGCGCCGGGGACTGTGATGGCGCCTCGCCCTCTTGAGGCGACGACGGGCGGGGCGGAGCCACGGGGCGCGCTGAGGGCGGGACCAGGGTAAACCACGCCCTCCCACCCCAAAGGGGCGTGGCCCACGGAGGGGGGCGCGGCGTGGTGACGTCAGCCGGCGCGCTGATTTGCATACGGCGTGCGTGCTGCTGGGTGGGCGGGCGGTCGCGCCGGAGGTGGCGGATCCAAGATGGCGCCGTGCGGACGTGTCCGGAGCAGCTGCCCGGGCCCGGCGCTCCTCCTGCTCCTGGCGCTGGCGGCGCGGCCGCCGGCGGCGGCGGGCGGCCCTCCTCCGCCGGGCCCCGGCGCTGGTGTCGGCCTGGCCGTACCGGGGCAGGTGGCGGGGCCGGGCGCGGCGGGCCCGCGGGGTCCCCGCGGCGGCGGCGGCTCGGGCAGCGGGTGGAAGCTGTCGGAGGAGGCGGTGTGCCGGGAGGACGTGGTGCGGCTCTGCTCCAAGCACAGCTGGGCCAACAACCTCGCCGTCCTCGAGTGCCTGCAGGACGTCCGTGAGGTGAGGGCCGGGTGCCGCGCCGGGCCGGGCCTACCCGCGGCGGCGAACAAAGAGCGGGGCTCCGCGCCGCCCGCGCCCCTCGGCCCCGCCGCCGCTCCTCAGCGGAGCGAGCGCGGCCCGGCCCGCCCTCCCTTATTTACCTCATGATTTTTGTTTCAAAAAGCGGGGGTTTGCGTGCAGGCCGGCGCCGGCGGCCCTTCCCGCGCCGCTGTGGAGCTTCGTGTGGGGGCGACGGGCCGGCTCGGGGAGCCGCCTGCGGGGGTGACGGTGCGGGCAGGGCGGGCCCCGGGGGAAGGAGCCCTTCTCCTGCCGGCACCCCTCTTTACTTGCACCTCTCCACCGCCCTGGCAGCGCCCTGCGGGGAGGGAGAGGGCTCGGCGGGATGGCTTTGTTTTGGCTTCGGTGCCTTGCGGGGTTATTCGCTTTCCGAGGTCTGGGGAGAGTCCTGCCCGCCTAGTGCTGAGGAAGGGTGCCCGGCTGGTAGCAGCAGTGACCTGAGGAGGGTTTTTGTCTTTTCAGGTTCAGATTCCCCGCTTCGCCTAGAGCTCGGCCGCAGAGGCGGTTGGTTTCCAGTGCTTGCTTGTGCTTGTATTAAACTAGATAGGTTTTTTTAGACCTGGCTTAGTTTACGCGGGGAGGTCGGCTGGGCAATCTGTGTTGTTCCCAAACATCTGTCGTTTTTTCTTCTAACTCAAGAAAAAAACTGAGTTGCCACCTCAGAGTCAGCCCCATCTTTTCATTCATTCCTTGGTGGTTCTTGCTCACTTTGAAGAAGCCTTTGGGGGAAGGGGCTTTGGTGAGCTGTTTTGGTGTTGAGGGCTGTTTAGTTCTTGGCTTCTCTGCTGTGAGGTCCAGGAATGTCAGGCTGGGTCAGTTTTAATGGTGTTTTATCAAGTGGAAGCGCAGTTAGGAAAAACCCATGCTCGTTTCTCATCTGCTATTGCAGAGACAGCAGATGGCAGTGACTTAATGGTTACTCTCATCAAGGGGAGTCTTGAACCAGTAACTGTCAGTGATTACTTCCTTGCTTAAAATCCAAAATAATTTTTTTTTTTTTAATCTAACTTCATGTTTTAATTTTGGACAGGTAGTTCAGTAAGACACTCATGGCAGACTTTTTAAATGAGTCCTGATGCAACATCTGTCACAGTTATAAAATGCTCTGATATTTGCTTCATGGCTAACTTATCCCTTGGTATTTCTTTCACCTGTCTGGGACCTTTTGGACCCCCTGTTAGGGAGGCACCATCTCTGAGGTGATGGCAGATGCTGCGCTTGCAGGCGGTGGCTCACAAGCTACCAGCATGCCAAAAAGGCAAGCTCTTGTTGTTCCTTTCTTTACAGTTGTGTGGCCCCTCCCTTCTCTTTTCGTAGTTCCAGTGCTTACTGGTTTTCTGCTGTTTTAGTGAGGTGGAACTTTTTATCATCTACTTTAGCAGCTTTCTGCTGGAATAGTTTTGTCATTTTACTGAGTTAAACACAGAGGGGGGGTGAGTGCAGGGCTAGGGCGCAGGGGTGTGCGGGGAGAAGCAAAAGATGAAGGGATGCTTCGCATGACACTTTATTTTCAGCAAATACAAGCCCTTACATTGGTTCTGCATATCTCATGAGAACTCCGCTTTCTTTTGAATGTTATGTCTTGCTTGTGGTTTTCCTTTTCCCCTTTCAAAGCCTGCTTTGATGTCAGTAGTTTGTTGGCTGTTGGCCTTGTCTAGCTGTAATGTTGTTTGATATCCAGTGCCGAAAGTGAATCTTTTCCTGGGGTGACATCCCAGGCATCGATAGGACATCCTGGGGTTGTTTTGGATCGAGTTTTCTCTCCGAAGGTGCCCATCTGCAGCCTTGTCCTTATTTGTCTGTCAGCCGGTCTTAGACTTCACAGTTCGCCTGCTGTAACGCAGATGTGATGGGCTGTATCCTGACGTAAAAATGACTTCCCAGAGTGCTGCTCTGGGAAATGAATTAAAATAACTGACTTCTGTGTGTCCCTACTGTTTAACTCTTGATATTTAGACTCTTGAGTAAAAGTCAGGAGTTGTAAACATTGGGTGGCACATTGGGTGGTAGTGAACGGGGTCAGATGTTGTCTCAGACGTTTCCTTTGCACTGGAGGTGGCTGCAGAGGAAATAATTGACATATTAGCTGTTACTATTGTTGATTAACTTTTAATTTTGACTTTGGAGCATCTGACAGCTTGTTTGGTCAATACCAGAAAAGTGACAATTACATTTTAAAATGGGTGGGGAACTAGTCTAAGTCATAAAAACTCATTTAAAACAAGTCGGGCTATAGTAAATGGAATTTGGGGGAGTTGCTGTGTGTGTGATAGTGTCAGTGAGGGTAGTATTTGGACACTGCTTTGTTACAGGTAGCAGGTAAGATTTTTAGATGCAATTAGGCTGCAGAAGCAGCCTTTTTTCCATAGGTGTTTAAGGTAGTCTTACTTTCCTTGTAAGAAATGTTCCTCTAAAGTGGAGAAACTTTCATTTTGAAACTGGGAGCATTACTGTTAAGATTATCCATTGACTTTTCTTCTTAGTGTAATACAGTAAAGCTAGGACACTTTTAAATTTGAATAACCAGGGGAGACAACTAGAAACCTTCCTTTTGAGTCCATAAAGTATAGAGAAAAGAAAAGATGTGCTTGTTTTATTAGCCAGTGTGAATGCGATCATGTTATTTTAGTATGTGCTGTTTTGTTGCTGTGGATGTCTTTAAAGTAAGTCTTCCCTTGCGTTTGCTGGGTAGTTCTCTGGAATCTAAAGAAACAGGAGTGTTGAGTCTGTGATTGACTGGTACAGGAGCCTAGTTTGTAGGGTGAATGTTGAGAGAAGCTGTTTAACACACATATTTGGTAAAGAACAGTTTGAAACAAATCAAGCAGTTAAAAAAACCCCACCCAAACCCCAAAATCATAAATTTTAAAGTTCTGATTTTGAGAGGTTACTTGTAGACTGTTGATTTAAAGTATTATCAACACAGATATTTAAGCACTGCGTATTTTTAGAATTCTTTTTTAAAAAAATCAGATCTCCAGATTGATAACAAATACTTTACCACTGATTTTCCACCACGTCAATGAAATGCTTAATTGACGTAGTGCAGAGTCCGCTTCTGCAGGTGCAGAACTCTTCTGCATTTCAAGTTGTTCAACTGTTTGAAAGATAGAGATCAAGGGACAATCATGCTTTTCCGCTTTCCTTTCATAGTAGAAGAATGGGAAGGATGCGTCTTAATTGGAGGAGGTAGTGGTTGGAGCTAATCAGCTTCTTCTCCTGGAGAAGAGGAGGCTGAGGGGAGACCTCATCGCGCGCTACAACTGCCTGAAGGGAGGTAGGAGCGAGGGGGGCTCGGGCTCTTCTGCCAAGTAACAGCGATAGGACGAGAGGAAACGGCCTCAAGTTGCACCAAGGGAGGTTTAGGTTGGACATGAGGAGAAATTTCTTTCCTGAAAGAGTGGCCAGGCCTTGGCACAGGCTGCCCAGGGCAGTGGTGGAGTCCCCATCCCTGGAGGGATTTAAAAGACGTGTAGATGAGGCGCTTAGGGACATGGTTTAGTGGGCCTGGGGGGGTTGGGTTGATGGTTGGACTCGATGATCTTAGAGGTCTTTTCCAACCTTAGTGATTCTGTGATTCTGTAAACGTCTTTGACTATAATCAGAAAGTAGAATCAAACGCCTGTTTTGGTGCATTTTCCAGATGAATTTCCTTCCAGTTAAAATTATTTGTGCACTGGATATGTTACTGTTTTGAGTCACTTAAATTTTGTCATCAACATTCTAATTGTTATCCAAATAACTTTATGCCAAGATATAAAAAGAGTAGAACGGGGTGGCGTATACTTCTGTTTTTCAAAAATATGTTTTAAAGTGCTTTTTTCTGAAACTATGCTGGTTGCTAGCCTGTTTCTTCAGAGACTTCAGAGCTTACGTTTCACTCAACATACGCTGCAGCCTCTAAGCCCTTTTTTATGGGCTGCCTATTAAGCTAATTTTCATGGTTGTTATAGTATAAATAAACCCATGAAATATTAATATATTTGCTAGGTAAAAATTTTTGCAGGATTAATGATGATTTGCATTTAAAGCATGAGTGAATTATTGAATTTGAGGTAGGAAACCTTAGCAGGTATGAAATCTTAACTAGTGTAGCTCTCTTATCTGGCTTATTAGTGGAGCATAATTTTACTGTTAAAACATGCCTTAGATATGATTAATTGGTGAATTGACTTGATGTCATAATTGTTGAGCTTTACTTGCACTGCGCTTGTAAAGATTATGTAATATTTAAAGCATTATATCCATCTATATAATGCTAATGCATTATAGGCTAAACAATTTTTGTAAGATCAAAGAGTCATGGTTAAGTTGGGATTAGAGATCAAAGTTTTGGCCTCCTGCTACTTTCTTCATCCTGAATGGTTCCATTTGTTTGGTAGCACCTTTATGGCAGGGACAGCATAATTCAGTATGAATGCTCTGCTTTCTGGAAAAAATAAGGCTCTCTTAATGTTGAGGATTGGGTTAAGAACAAAACAAGGTAATCTTAAAGTTGTGTATTTTAAGCGTAGTATTTTTCCTGTTATTTCAGAGGCATAGTCAGTGTAAAAAGCCAGAAAATTCATTTGATGTGACTTACAGACCAGGAAGCGTGTAACATTTGACAGGTTGGGAACTGGCATGTTTCTTCCATATAAATGTTTTATTCTTCACGCTGTATGTACCTGAGCTGCTTAAGTGATCTGATAAAATAGTGCCAGTGAAATTACCTAAGTTTTAAAATTATAGATGGAGAAGAGAAACCAGACAGTAACGCGTGCTTGGAGTCTTCATCTCTTTCAGTAATACTGTAGTTGTAGGAAAAGTCGTGTGTGCTCAATCCCTGTGCTTGTTCTCTAGTTTTTCTACTTTCTTGTTAAAGGGATTGGAAATGTGAAGACTTCCCTGAAGCTTTTTGGTTGAATTGGGGTGGATAAGTGTGATCTGTCACCGTAGCTCGATTCTCCCCCCTCCTTTTATCTCTGTAATTTGTTGAGTTGAAGGGCGAAGGTTTTGTTCTGACTCAACATGTGACATCATCTCATCTTTGACCGGGTACTCACGTTGTTTCCATCTCTCACAGCTTTGCCATGCACAAGTGGAGGCTGGCATTTAAAGTACCTTTTTTGAGATGTCTGGGCTGTGGCAGCAAATGACTGTCCAGAGCTGTAAGTAATTGAGGGCTGTGGATTAAACACAGGAGGGGGGTGGGATAGTTTTTAGGAAATGCAAATAGTAAAGACGCTGTTCACGGAGTTGGCCATCTCCTTCAGTGCTTACAGTCTGGTTTTGTCCCACAAAACCTGCAGGCATTCTCCTTGACTTTCGGGTCAGCTGTTTTGAGTGGGAACTGCCTGTTTCTCAGGGTGGTAAGTACGTAGTTGTGGGATGGAGGCTGTTCTGATTCTCTCATCATTACTATTGCAAAGGAGTAGGCAGTTAGTATTCCGGTGATGCTCTTACAGTGCCTACAGCATTATCATCTGGTTCAGATATCAACACGCAAAGGGATTTTTTTTTTTTTTTAAAGGCAAGGATCAGAAACCTTAAGCCTTGCCAAGGGCTTTGCTTACACTCTCCCTTTTTTCTAAGGGATATTGAGCTGGTGATGATTCAAAGCCACCTGTGCAGGGCACGGGAGTTCAAGAACTCTTACATCCTTAAGAAAAAAAAAAAAAGGAGAGTTCTTACCCATAGTTGAAGTTGAGCTAACAAAGTAAAAATGTGTTGCAATTTTAAGAGAGTGAGTTAATTGTTGGGCTGTAACTGGATGCTAAACTCTGTAGGAGTTGAAGCCTGTGTATCTTTATTAGAAATGTCCAGATACCATTCTGTCTCAAACTGAATTTAACGAAGAATTTACAGTGGCTTGTGCCAGATGCAAATTAATTTGAATGGTCAAGACTGGTCCTGGCTGCTTCTAAAATTCATGAAATGGAAGATGGGTCAAAAGTCAATGGAAGGGAATGGTTGGACCTAGGTGGAAGGGATTGAGACGATTAAGTTTTGAAAAAAATATATGAACAATAACAAAAGAAAATGATGGAGACAGGGCTGGAACATTCTCTGAAGCTTCTTCTCCTGAGGCTTGGCTTAGACGAGATTAGCCATATTTTTGTTCTGAAGTTCTTGTTTTTTCTTGTGTTCAGATAGTGTAAGCCCAATTTCCTCCTGGCTTTTTTAGTCAAGTCTTAAAGTAGAATTCTGAATACACTTCAAAAGTCTGATTTGTGTTTGGGTTGGTTACTTTGGCATCAGGCTTTGGCTTCATCTCATGATGTAGCAATATTTAAAAGTACCCTTTTCATCTTACTAAAGCCATGTGTGAGCTGACTAGAGGGTAAGATGGTCTCTCTCCTGCTAGGTCCTGGACTTACTGTCTTGTGAATAGAGCATTAAGCACAGGTTTTTGGTCCTCCACATCCTTAGCGATCTTAACAGTCACTGCACTTCTGCTTATCCGAGAGAGTTATTTTTGCAGGTTTCTTGGGGAGTGTTTTTTTTGGGGGGGGTTTTTTTTTTTTTAGTTTTGTGCTATTGTTGGCAGGCTGACACTTGCGGTAGCTGGTTATGCATCAGTTTGGCCTGGGATGTTTGACTTAATAAAAGGGATTATCTTACAAGTCTGCTTCCTCTAGTGAGCTGGCGCTGCTGGCCTGCTGCAGCTCTGAATGCCGAGGAGAAAAGGAACGGAAATAAAAGGGGAGAAGTAAAGCTTGATGCAGGCTGCGCAGTCTGAGCTTGGCTCAGGATGAATTGAGAAAGCTGTGTTATGCAGAGGTCCGGTTACGGGGAGGTGATTTACTGAGCCAAATAGCTGAATGGGTTGAAAAGCAAAGGCTGGGTCAGTTGTGACAGCAGACGGGTACAGCTGGATTGTGTTTTCCCCGCTTGCATCCTCTCCTCCCTCATACTGGAGGAAAGGAGATCTCTAGCTCTGGTGCTGCTTTGGGTTGTCACGGTTGGAATGGAATGATTTGAGGAAAGGTTATTCTAGGCAAATTATGTGCTGTTTTTATTTTCTAGTATAGAGACGATGTCTAGATGTTCTTTATAGTGTAGCTTTCCTGCATGCGAGCACCACTTTCTCAGTGGACTGTGCTTGTTTTGGCCTTTCGAAGATGTATGCTTACTTTTGAAAAAGCTTTGCAGTTATTCTTCCTAATAATAAACCCCAAAGAATTGGATGAATAAAAGGTCTAGGTAATTGCCTTTTTATTTGAAATCTTGCCTCAAAATAGTTTTTTTGATCTTCTGACTAATTTAGTTTTAAGGTCTGTGAAGTTGGTTGCTATGGCACTGAAAAATTTCAGTTCTGTTAGCTGATCATCTTCTGTCTTCATGCAATACGTTCATTTTCTGGATGTTCAGTTTATCAGTATCCATAGCAGTATGTTAGGTGAGGAGCAGAGATCCTCCCTTCCCCAGGTACCAGCTTGTAGCATAATTGCAACCTCT
Source organism: Pelecanoides urinatrix (assembly GCA_013400755.1). Taxonomy (NCBI): domain Eukaryota; kingdom Metazoa; phylum Chordata; class Aves; order Procellariiformes; family Procellariidae; genus Pelecanoides; species Pelecanoides urinatrix. The sequence goes on from VZTQ01005982.1 coordinate 38,688, forward strand.
CTTCATCGAGACAGGAGATGAAAACCCATACTGTTCTGCTCCTGAGCAGAGGTGGCATTCATAAAAGTTGTGTCCTGGCACGCTGGTGTCTGAACGTCCGCAGCTCTGAGATGAGGAATTTCTTTCCGTGGTTAGAGAGGTGTCTGTTTTCTCCACGCTGTCTTTTTGGGGGTGTAGTGCCTGAGTTTGTTTTATTTTTTTTCTTTGGATGAATGTATCTTGTAGCTCTTACAGCTTTGTGAGCTTAGATTTCATGTGTTTGCATTAGAGTGCATTGGTTGGCTGTAATGTCTAAAATTTTGCCTTAACTCAAACTGTACGTTTGATGTCTTTATTATTGTCAGTGCTGTGGTTTAAGACTAATGGTACACATCTAATTATCTCTTTTGCCAGGTAACAACTTAGGGACAAATGAATATTAATCATGCAGGACAGGAATGTTTATTTGCTGCATTTGTTATTATTTGCATCTTTGCCTGAACCAATGCATAAGAACTGCTGAGGTGACAAAAAGGTAATATTTAATGTAATAAGTATTCATGGTTTCTCTACATGCCTGAAGTATTTTACTCTTTCGCAGTTCGTGGTAGAACTGGTGCTCTTCTGTGAAAAACTTCTTGTAGTTTCCTTATTTGATTCTCAGGAGTTTTGAGTCTCTCCTAGAGAATGCAGTTGGTTATGTTGATATAATTAAGTACTTACATGTAACAGGATGGGTCAATAACAAATAGCTATTCCAGCCCTGCTATGTGAAATCATTCAGGAAAATGTGCTGTCTTTTGTTTAAAAAATAATGTCTAGCTTAACCTGGTGGCAAGTTTGCTGTCTGGATCTCTTGAATCTTTATAGATTCAGGAATCTCACCAGCCTTCATCATGCTCAGTAGTTTGCTAATTGAGACTTTCTTTTCTAGTGCCCTGTAGTGCAGGGTAAAATACTTTTCCACCAAGTGAACTGCAAAACAAACTCAGCAGAGCATGCATTCTTTTAAGTGTTGAAGTACTTGCCCTACAAAAAGTTTTGATAGAATTTAAAAAAAAAAAAAACAAAACCCAAACCGAAACAAAACCAAATCTGCTTGGCTTGTAGACTTTCTGTAACAGTCCAGGCTTGATTTGAGCTGAGTCAACTTCTGTTACACTGTTCTCAGCTGAGTTGAAATAGGATCTGGAAGAAGCTTACAGTAAGCACTTTCATTATCAAATTGATTTTTTGCTTATGTCAGTGTCTGTGTGGCCTAATTTACATATGTCATAAAGTCAGGAAAACCAACCGCCTTCAAGTAAAATCACTGCAACACCACAGTTGTCATAAATTACAACGTGAATTGTTCATGAGACTGCAGTTCTTTAACCATGTTCATGGTGATTTAAACAAATCGATATTAATGTTGAATTCAGGCAGGCTAGTCAAAATCTGGTCTCCATTGATGCAAGGTTCTGAGTAAATGCAGGTGGGGAGAACTGTTGACCATGAGTTTTATTTGTCAAGCACTTTATATTGCTGTTCACATATGATATTGTGTTGACCCTGCTGCTTTTTTTTGATTGTTACTTTTGAACTGATGCTACAAGCTCTGTATTTTTGGCGCTTCAATATTTGAGACACTCAAGGGGTGAGATGCTGGTTCTCTTACCATAACACAGCTATTCAAATTCATGATAATATCTATCTTACCTTACTGCAAGTCTGCAGAGTTGACTTTGCGTAAGCAACAAGTATGCTGATGCAGTCTTTCTTGCTGCCAGTCTTCAGACCAAAGGTTCAGTCTGCTTTTCAGTAACGCACATACGTTGCAGGTGGTGTCATTAAAGAAGTGTGGAAAAGTCTGCGTGTTATAGTTGGCAATTGGAACTGTGTTCTTAATGAGTAGTGTAGAACAACGTACAGGAAAATCTTTTTAGTCAGCCTGGAACTGGAGAAACTCAGTGTGCTGTAAAGTGTGGTTTGGATGGGAGATTTCTTATGGCAACCTTAACAATCCATTTTTTCTGCTTAAAACAGCGAGATGAAGTTTCTGCAACTCCTGCTGAATCCCTGCCTGAAAAGCAGACATACGGGGTCACTGCTTACTGGAGGGAAGTACAGGTTAGGAAATACTTAACAGCGGTCGTTGCTGGAAAACACGGAGCTGTTTGAGTCACTATCTGCAGCAGAACTCAAAGGTCTTGTGAATGTAGTAATATCGCTTACTTTTTTAACTGAAGGCTTCCAGGCAGCGATCAGCAGCCATCTTCACTTACTTTGTTTCTGATTAGTTGTGTGAGGCAACATTATATTTTAAAGCCGAAAAAGAAAAAGCTGAAACACCAGTTTATGGTGTAAGTCTTCCCTGTATTTTTATTAAACTGAGTACTGGAATGGGACTCCAGTGGCAAATGCTTGTCCTGACCCAGGAATCCCAATGGTAACAGGTAACGGCATCATCTGGGAAGGTGTGGTACTAGGGAACATACTTTTCCCTCGGCTGAATCACAGCTCTAAAGGTGTATGCTCATTCTAATGTTATTGTTAATTGCCTTAACTAGAAGTATATGTACAAAATAGTAGTTGTAGGAGGGATGTGATTCTGCACTTTGCAGAACACAAACAAAACCTTCCTGTGTTTCATATTTTTGCATCATGACCCTTTACCTGTGCTTTAGCAGGCACCGAACATGTGGTGAACCATCACTGATAATACTCTGGTCTCTGATGCAGACGCAGCAGCAGTGTCTAGGGCAGACTTCCCTGGAATGATGCAGTGTTTGTTCCAGCTCAGGTAATCGCACCGTGGCTTGAGCTTGTCCACATCAAACCCCTTTCACGTGCTCTGAGGCTACATTGGCTTCCTTTCTATGAGCAGCTCACTGGTAGGGCCTACACAAAGGGGAAAAGCACACAACAAGCCACAAACTACAGGGTTTTTTGTTTCCCTCCCCTCCTCCAGGCATTTGTGAACTCTTCCAGCCTCCTGTTGGATAAAACCATAGTCTAAACTTGTTCTGCTCGGGAAACTGCTGATGGAATTTAAATTCTTCTCTTTGTATGTCAGCTCTTCCCAAAGTAATTTCCCCAAATACTCTCCTCCCTTGAGACATTCCAGTGAAATCCATCCTGACTTTGCGATGCCCTCAAAGGTTGTTTAATAAATGTTGTCTTCCAATGTCTATTTTACTCACTAGGGTTCACAGTATCTTAAACTTAGAATACTTGCAAAAAGCATTTTCTGAAAACTTTCTGAGAATGCTGGGGAGCTCAGGTAGGCTTGTGGTGTTGGGATACAGTTGGGAGTATCGAACCTGGATTTCTCTGTTGTGTAGTTAAAAGAGAAGGTGAGAATCAGCGCTCCAGTCACTTTACCTGCTGATGTTGGCTCACCACAGATGTATTATCCAGTGTGTTGTCTGAAGTGGCTCAGGGCCAATGGAAATAGGCAAAAACCTTCCTATGACTTAGAGTTGTACATCATGAATAACTTCAGATAACATGGCAGCATCTTGTTGCCGTCTTAAAGTGATCGTTGGTCTGTTGGGAGATGGAGTTCGATCTCTGACTGTAATGACTTCTGTGTTACCTAGTGGGACCACTAATTTGGAACTGGGATTCTGTTTGGGAGATCAAAGTTTTGGCTTGGAAAGAAAAAAAAAGCCCCTCTGAACCTAATACTGAGCCATTTAAGCAGAATGGTAAAAAAGATGTTAAGAGCAAGGTAGCAGAGTAGCTTATAGCCTGTTAGATATTAAAATGTTTGAAAGCCTTGGTATATCTTAAAAACTTTATTGCCTCAAGTTTAAGGCAGAGTATTATTTCATATATCTTGATTGTTCTGATCTTAAATTGGGCCTGAAGAGTCTTTCCCAACTGAACTTTTGTTCTTAGGAACCATTTAAAATAAACTTGTGTAGGCTGGCTGATATTACAATTCACTACCTTGGGAACCATGTTGCTGAAAGTACTTCTGAATAACCCTTTGGGGGTTTGGCAGGGTTTTCTCTTAAGTTTTTTGTATTTGCATGCTTTTTTGTAGCATTAGAAGCTATAAAATAAACTGAATCAAGGGGTCATCTTTGAAAGGTATCTAAACTAATGCCTCAGAGCTGTCAAAACATTGCACACGAGTAAAATTTGGGCAGTGTGAGTACAGTGCTGTTTGCTTCCATATTTACAGAGCTCGTTGTTTTGTTTTGCCCTCTATAAGAAGTTCATCAATTTGAGTCCTATCCCTTGGTAGCACTATTTTGGATATGTTTTACTACGCAATTTAGATGTGAATCCAGGACTTCAGTAGTGAGATTCCTTCTGTGTACGCTGGTGAATCTGAAACCATGTGGACAGGTGAGCTACGTGGGTTGTCACTAGATCAGCATCTTTATAGGGAGAGATTGGGGTAGATGGAGAATTGAACAGCACAGCCACCTTTCCAGTCATGAAGCCACCTGGAAGCCAAGGGAAGGATGGCGACGTCAGGGTTATTCTCCTCGCTGCTTCTAGAAGCTGATGTGCAGAAGCTGAGAGGATCCAGTCTCAGGCGGGCAGTGCTCTTTGCCACTGTGTCGCGGCTGGGACTCTTGCTTCTCATACTAGCTACTAGACTAGTAGGCTTGTGTTCAGCATCTGGGCATGTAGCCATCATTAATAGTCAAAGTGGACACTCTTCTTGTTCGTGTTTGGTTTTTTTTTTAACATGGAGTTTTTCATATCCCTATTATTCAAATGTCAAACCAAAGCTGTGCTAGCCAAATCATCTTAATTAAGTCTTTCCAGGGCAAGGTACGGGAACTAGTATTCTAGCTTGCTCTTACATGGAAGGTACTTACTTTCCTAGAAATAGGCTGTAATATTCCATGATATTGATAAAATCACAGAATTGGCCTAATGACAGTGAATACAGTAGCTGGAAAGAATGACTGATTTCATAGAGAAGCAAATAAGAGGTTTCTCTTCTTGGATCGCATGGCATATTGCTGGGATTTTGACCATGGAAGTATTTATCTTGAAGTTCCGATGTTTTTGGTTGGATGTGATAACAGAAGAAAGATGCTACCTTTCCCTGGAAGAGGTATGTGATCAGGTGAAAATTCCAGAATAATAGTGACTTGGAAAGGATAGAAATCCTTTCTATCCTGGTGTTCCAGCTAGCGGTAGTTGTTAGCGGCCACCTTAGTAAAGCACATCTCGCATTGTGTTCTGAGGACTGCTACAGCCCTGGTACAAGGGGGAGAACAACTTCTTCCACATCAATTGCCATTCCTGTAGAATGGCCCTCATGGGTAACGCTCTTAATTTGCAGCCTTATCTGTTTCTTGTCTCACTGGGTTGCTCACAGTTGTTCTTTTCTGGGTCTGGGCTGTCCAAGCTGAAAAAGGTACTGTAAATCTGACAGGTATCCGAGGTTGATGACATCTTGGGCTGGACCTGGATGAGAACCTGTGTTATAATCCTGCGTCACTTTGGGAGCTGCTGGTTAAAATAGCTCTGCTTTGGTTTCCTCAGCTACAGTACTTGGCAACAGTAGAATAGTATACAGGCTGAACGCGTGGGCAAAACAGCGAGTCTGTCTCGGTGCCGTGAACAGAAGTGAGGTGGTTGTTGTTTTTTTTTTTTGCTTTTCAGCATTACATGTTCCGCAACGGTTGAGCTTTGCCTGTATAATCTTGGGAATGAGTAGCATCTCTTAATGGTGAGCAATTTCCATATTTTTTTTAAATTAATCTCTCACCTGAATGAGAGATAGCTATGTTTGTTCTTCCTTACCAAAAAAAAATATAAACACGTTTAACACGTATTGGCAAGACTTGCTGTATCAAAAGATAACAGTGCACTGGGCGTAAATCTGAGTTACTTGGTGTTTCACATCCTTTCTTACTGCCTATTGCCAGCTCTAATCCATGGAAAGTGCTGTGCGAAAAATATGGAAAAGTCTCTTTTGTCTGTAGCATCTCCGAGTCTTAAAAACATTGTGTGGGTTTGAAATGTCGCTTCATCCTTCTTCTGGAGCAAATCTGCAACTTATTTTAGTCCAAAAGGAATTCTAGGACTACAAGAACAGCAATACGCTATTTCTGTACCAAAATGCCTGAGGCTCTCGTGAAAGAGAAGTGTGATCTGGAGTAGGATATTACTGTCCTAAAGAACTTACGTGATATTCACATGCCTGGTAAATACTTGGGATTTGATTGCAATAGGCACTCATCCTTCGAGAAAATTGGAACTCCTGCTTTTAATGTGACAGAGACCCTGGGAGCAGCAGTGGAGGAGGGAAGGGACATAGGTGGCTTGTCCTGAAATTCTCTAGACAATGTGTCTTGCAGAGTTTCTCGCACGTGCTTATGAAGTCACGTGTAATCTGCAGCAGGCGGTGGATCTGCTTGAGAGCGTAAGAGCCTGAGGTACCTGTGTGATGAACACCGCTCGCGACTTCGGGGGTATTGCAGGGCTCCCTCTGCCCTTGGCTGTAAGGCTGGGGACACAGTTGGGTAGTTTCATCAATGAAACTCGCCGCTCGCTGTTGAGAAGAAAGTGCTCATTGAGGAAAACAACAGATAAAAGTTATGAAAATAACCCTTGCTCCCTGGAGAGCTGCCGGTGGAGTGGAGAGGGAGGCCTGTAAGCCACACTTGCATCTGAATAACATGACATAACATAATACAAAACAGTTTAGGATAAAGGGAGCAGAGGGACTGTACTTCTAGCCCCTCAGGCTTGCTTTGTGTTCAGAGCTTGGTTGCTTGGGTGTGGGATCTAAATGTAAAATTAAGCTTAATAGCTTTAAATCTTGGCACATGTCAGGCTTGTCCAAGCTTAACTAAATTGAGCGCAGAACTAAAATGATGCATATCTCTTCCATGGATATGTTGTAGTTGACTACTTGTTACCTATGTCATTGGGCCCTAATTTTTTGTAAGATGTTTGAATTTTTACAAATGTCCTAGTGAACCTAAACTGAAATTTACTCACAGTTTGTTAAACATTTCAGAGAGAAATCTGTTGTTGGTTTTGGTTTTTTGAAAAAAAGACTCCCCAGTTGACTTCATTTAGACTGTTTGACCATTTACTTAGTGTTGAGGTACCCATGTCCCAAATGGTGATTTTAGTGGGTGTTTCAAATAGTTTATGCTGTAAATTTGGGGCAGTGCTATAGCAGATAAGAGGCAGTGGCTCTGTCTGTAGAATGGCGTGAAGGGGCATGTTAGCCCATCCAACCGAGCAGGGAGGTCTACAGCAGGTGGGGAATATATACTACAGTCAACATATACAGCTGAATCGCTGCATGAGTATTTGGGATTTCCCTTTTCCCATGAGAGGAAACAGCTTTAGCTTGAATTTCTTTATTAACAGTCTCTTCTGTTTATGGAATAAGCTGGCCTGTCTGGTCACTCATTCAGAAATGTTCCAACATAACAGTTTCTGGACGAGGTGGTCAGCTCCTCTCCCGGGAATGAATTCTCTGGATAGAACGGTGCATGTTCAGTATAGCTTTCATGTACTAGATGCAACTCTTGCACCCTAAGATCTTACTGCAGTTGATTTGCCTCATTTGTTTCCAAGCTGTTTGGTTACAGAGCTTTCCTCTGTTTTAATGCTCGTTTTTGAAGAAGGGGTCGTCTTGGGATGTATTTGGCTGGTTTGGGGGAGGAGTGGATAGGAACTGATAGAAAATTTAGTTTGTCCTCTTTAACACTGCACACCGTGGCATTTGGTAATGACAGTGATAGGTGCGGGCTAATTATACGTACATTTATGCTATTCCTCTCTGAACCAAGCATTTTGTTTATCATGTGTCAGGGGAAGATGATTAAAAGGTTCTAATGAACCTTTCCTGGAGGCTTTTTATGCTTTTACAGATGCCTGTTTGTAAGGTCAGCATTCCCTGGAGGCTTGCATGCCTCAGCTAACCCTTGATATCTAGCTCTTGTTCCAGTTTTTATGCTGTCTTTGCCATGTGTTAAAACCTCAGTAGAGTACTTCAAGGGAGAGCATTCTCTGAAAAGCTATGTCTCGCTTTATTCTGTCTTGCTTTGTGATACTTCTAGGAAGAGTGTTTCCAGGAGAGGCTGAAGTGCGATGGCTTGCTGGCTGGGTAAAGCTGCTTCAGCTGCTCAGCGCTCTGGTTAAGAGTCTTGGAGCTGATGGGTAGAGAAATATGCTCTAAAAGAGCATGTTAGCATGAGCATCCATACATAGGGAGGTAAAACTGAGGCACGATATTATGATTATGCACTGCATTTTATGCACTGCATATTATTAACATAAATCACGGTGCTGGGTTGGAGTTGGAGGCCTAGGCAACTGATGAAGTGAGCACTGATTTGACTCAACGGAGGCAAATTACATCTGGGAGTAATAAGTTTCTAACAGTTGTCTGCTTCACTGCTAAAGGCTGCTGCTCCTGTGGCCAGGGCGGCTGAACAAAAGTCGGAGCAGTTCTTGTACAGGGAAAACGGGAGCTGGTTTCAGCATGTTTGGCTGTGAATGGTGGCATTTAGGAGTAGCTTCATGTTTCAGTGGTTCCTGCTCCAGATATGCTCATCCTTGGAGACATTTGGACAGTGTCAGCTCATCCAGGTAAAACCTTTGTCGGTGAAGTTGCAAATCAAGACCCTTTGGAGGAGCTTGATACTAAAGTCAGGAGGAGAAAATATTTTGGTTCCGTGTAATAGAAATAGGGCAAAGACTTGGTGAAGCCTTGATGGGAAGAGATGTCCATATTACGGGAAACTGGGCCTAAGGCGGTTCAAATTTTGCACCTGTGGCACGTGGCTGTGTAAATGAATTCAGATTAGATATCTAGGGAGGCTAATGGAAGCATGTTTTAATGAACCCTAATTACTCTGTTAAGTTCTTGTTCAATACCTGAGAGACCTCAAACTGCTTGCAGATTGTTTTTTAAAAAAACCTGCTCTATATATAGAGAGAGAGAGGGGGATATATATATTTTCTAAATCTTCTGCTTATAATCAAAACAACTGGAGGCACTTGGTTTGCAGAGTTCTGGTTCACCAGGCTTTATATATTTGGAGGCTGCCTGTAAATTAAAGCTGAAGACTTAAGCAGTTCCAAAAGTATTAATTGTGAATTTTTGATGGGAAGTGCAGATGAATAAATGGGCTTGAGAGAGCAGATAGTAAGACAGAACATGGATTTTTTGGAATAATTTTTTTATAAATGTATTGAAATGTGTAGGATGATTAGTTGAGTTACTTTTAATGTGGTATGTTTTTTGCTTTAGGGTTGGAACCCATTTCACATGCTAGTGTAGACCAGACAAGGCAGATGTATGTAGTTGTCTAAAAGAGGAAAGAGTTCTCGTAAATACTTGCTGGCGTATGTATGTTCTCAAAGTGACCTATGTAAGGACCACCTCTTATGTTATCTCAGAAACTTGGTTTTCTCCAGAATATTGTGTATGAATTTCAGTGGACTCAATATAAATGTTAAATAAAAATGTCAGGCAGGCAGCCTGACCCTTAAGGGATAAAGTACTGTCTTTAAATTGGTTCATATTAAGGAAGTTGGAATATGTTTAGTCTTTTCTCATTGAGCTAATTAGCAAAGCTGTATTGCATATTCATAGTTAATACATCACTGTGTGTGTGCAAATGGATAATGATGCATAACCGAGATTAGGAAAGGTAACCCTTCAGCAAACAGCCTGCAACACCACCTCCTTGAGTTTTGTTTCATGGATTCTTTGCAGTATTCAGTGAGAAACGCCAAGTCTGTCAGACAGATGGCTTTTATTCTTGTGTATAGTCAACCCATTGCAGCTTCTGGTCTCTTGGTAGCAGCACTGATTGTATCAATGGAGAAATATCTGTGCAGCCTGCTCTGACTTGCAAAGCAAGCATACGAAGGCTTTAGGCAGCCTGCGAGATGCATTAACGCGGTACCTCTTGAAGGCTTGCCCTTTTCCTGTACTTCAGTGGCAAAGGGGTATGAGAAGAAGCACGTGGCTTGTAAAAGGAAAGTTAGGAGCCTAGTGGTCTCATTAAGGGAATCCCAAGTAGAGCATTCTCTGTATAAATGAACATCAGGTGGTGCTAACTTAAAAACACCCACAAACCCCAAGTTGTAGGTCTTGCTGAAGATTATAAACCCTCACTGGCTCCTGCTGAAATGATTTAATGGTTAATGGGCCGGCTGAACACATCCTTTGCCTGGGAGCTTTTCAGAATTGAAACTGGCAGGCAGTTCGAGGAGCTGGTTCCTGAGGTATGAGCAGTCTGCTTAAAAGCTTTTTTATTAGACCCCAAAAATTTGTTAACTTGGTAGAAGCCTTGAGAGGGATGTTGTTGCTCACAGCCAGTGAAACTAGAGCCCAGCTGGGTCTTGAACTTTGTAAGAGAGAAGTCCCTGGAGCAGGCAGTTAGCAAACGGGGTTAAGAGATAACATGGAAATCATGGGACTTTGAGGCAGAATCCAGCTCTCCCCCCTCTTACAGGAAACCGAACACACCCTTTTCATAAATTTGATGTCCTCCATCCTGTGCTATCTGAAGGCAGCAATTGTGTAATGTCGTGTTAACATACTGTTCCCTTGAAGTTTTCAGAAAGATCACGAGATCAAAAAATAGCCAACAAACTTTGTTCTCCGTATTCCTTCAGCAACGAGTGGGAAAGTTGGAATTTTCTGCTTTAGTGTAGTTGTAGAGTTCGCTTTCTGTGTTCTCTTATCTTCCATTTAATGTTGTAGGTTTTGTGCCTAACTCTTGTCTGCTTTGTTTCATTGTTGATACAGCTCTTGTTTAAAAAAGGAAAAAATCCCTGTTATGTTATCAAGAGATTGTTCAAGCGTGACTAGAGATAAAATTAACTAGCAAGTCAGTGCTGCGTGCTCTGAGGAGTGGCTTCAGATGATGGCTCAGATTCCTGAACTAAAAATGACCTTAGGCAGTGATATAAAAAGGGGTGGGCAAGGCATATCAACTGGAGTGAAACTTTTCTCTAGTGATGGATATAAAAGGACAAGATCTAACCCTAACAGCGGGTCAGCGGAAGAGGGCTATTTTTTTTTGTATGCAGAAGTCTAACAAACAATTATTTGACAATTATCACTCTTAGTGCTTTCTGTGCTCATACAAGGCATAGCTGATCTGGCTCCTGGCCTTTACAGAGCCTTTACTGAACAGCTTCAGTAAATGATTGTAATCACAGTGATTCTTTCCTGCAATCTTGTAGTTAGTCTCCGGCAAGAAGGTGGAGATCAAGTATGGACAAGGTTTCTAACCGCTGGGCTTACTGATTTTTTTTTTTTTTTTTTGTTAATACGCTTTTCACCCAGGTTCTCCTGGCTGTGCTAAAGGAGAAGAAGCTGCTGTACAGCTGTGGATCATATCAAAGACTTCAAATATACTGGCAAATCTTTTCAGAATAGGCAAACATGTTCTGTAGTTTTACTGCAGTGAATTCCTAGTGCAGATCCCATATACTGGCTGAAGGATTTTCTCCCTGTGTAGTTTGGTGTCTGCTTGGATTTCCAGTGGCACAGCTCTGCTGGTGAAAAATCATGTGTCTGGTTAATGTCATCCTAAGAAACACGTAGAAAAGGCCATACCCATCCAGACTTCCTAGGAGCAGAAGTGGTGAGTTAACACAGTAACAATTTCATCCTAAGGGTTTCATCCTTTGCTGCTTAATTTTCTGTAGTTCCCTGGCTAATAACATAATTGAATTTTTAAGGTTTCCTCAGTCTCTTAGGTACTTGAAACAAACACATTTTTTTTTAAATGGGTCAGCTTCTGGCAATTGTATTCATTGATGTAAGTACTACAACAACAGAGCTGGTGGTCCGCAGCTTGGTATATTGATGGTTGTGTTCAGAAATCTGCTTAATTCTGTGTTAAAATCGGATGTCTGGATGTGTTGCGGTACGCAGACTCCTTTGCAGGCTGTATGCAAGTAGTTCAAAAGCTGTTGCTTAAAAATCAAAGAGAACCTTGCAACCAGCTGAGCTGATATAAAATCCTTTTCTTGATCTCACAGAAGCGTTACATTCTCCTGCAAGGATATCCTGGACCACATCTTTGGAGCTTTAGTTCATTCAACTAGAATGGGTTTACATGAAATGCTTTCTTTGCTGTTGCTGGTTTACGAGGAGCCTCCTGTGCCAGGGCTCGTTGCTGTGTGCTGAGTTATGCCAGCGGAGTTGCTTGCAGGAGTGAGCTGTGAACTGAATTGAGCTGGAGATCAAACCTTTGATCAACCATTAACTTGAGCAGTGCAGCTCCTCAAACAGTTGCGTTTGCGATGGCGTTCAGGGTGCCAGCGTGAACAAAGAGCTGGGGATTGATAGGGGATGCGTAAAGAGTGGAGCAGGGTGGATCCTTAAGCCCAGTTTGAGCTGCCACGCTTCAGCTTGTTTGGTCTCCAGAGTGGCAGGCAAGATCTAGCAAGTTCCACAAGGAAAATGGTAAATGCGGTCAAGGAGCTGGTCAAGACTTCTTAAACAAGTCTCTCTCACTTAAAAAGCGCCTGTTAAAGCATGAAAGATGTACATGAAGCTTAACATCTGGAAGTCTTAAATCAAGTCCATTGCCTATGACTTGCAATAACAACAGAAAATTGAAAATACAATGTAGTGTTAAACTGAGGTATAGCCTTGTAATAGTATTGCTCTCTGTTTTCAAACCAAGCTATTATTGTCTAATAACTTCAAGTGATCAGTCTTGGAGGTTCTGGAGAAAATGCAATGAATTCTCGCAAGTTGAGGTGCCTGTGAGTCTCATATATGAGAAACAGCAGCAATAATTCAATTTTATTAGACTTGGCAACATAAGACCCCTAAAACTAAACTGAAGGGACATTTGATTTAAGCATAATACTATTAGTGTATAAAGGAAGGTTCAAAGAGAAAGGATGCTTCAGAGTGCATTTCTAGGTAGTTAAAATGTCCGTAACACCTTCTTTCCTCACCACCTCCTCTCTTCTTAATCCTGCCATTGCCAGTGAATGTGACCAGCGAGTGGAACTGGATAAACATGCAGACTTAAGAGCTGCACAGATTTAACCAGTCGCTAAGCTTTCTCTCTGGTGTAGTTTACGTATGCTTTCCTTTCAGACTTAATTCTGTTTAATTTTGTACTGTGGTAAAAGGAGACTTTCTGGTTAGACTCAGTTGCCATTATTTTCTCTAGTGTTGCTCAGACTTGCTTATTTGTTTTGCAAGTCTCAAAAGGTGTCTGATCTTAAACCAGTTTTAGTGATCTGAGATATGCATGTATTGAAATGGATGCTCTTGGTCAACCAAAGCAGCACCTTGATTTACAGTGAACTTTTGGGTGGCTCACGGACAGATGGAAATGTGTTTAAAAGGGGTATAGACTTTATGGAAATGCTTTATCGTCCTTTCTAGTCAATACAGAAAGGTTGTCTGGTGCAATTTTCTGGTGACCTGTTTCTAATTAACATGCAAATTAACTGCTTGGTGCTGGAGATCAGGATTGCAAATACTAAGTGCTAATATGTGTTAGGCTGGGAAATCCCCAGCGTCTGTTAAAGCTCCAGCACTGTCTACCTTGTGCGCTGCTGCCTGCAGAGGGGTTCCCTCTGGAGGAGGAGAGCTGCTGCAACCTGCTATCGAATGGCCCCTTTGTTTCGCTTTAAACAGGAGAGTGTTTAATTTTGTGATGTTGATGCTTGTTGCCCCTCGTAGTGAGTCATTTGAGTGAGTTTACAGCCTGGTTCACCAAAACAGGCTGTCATGGAAATGGGCAAGATGGGCTACTTTGGATATTTCCCTGGAGGAATTGCAGTGTTCCGTGAAGTAACTTGTTTCTTCGTACTAGTGTTAGAAATGCCAACTAAATGAAGAAATTAGCATATTTATTAATACTTGTCATCACTTTAGTTTTTCATTAAATGCTGCTGTAAAATTTATATTTAAAAAGTGGCTTTGATCTAACAAGTAGAGGTGATTAATTTAGTAAAGGTCTTGTCAAAAAGTGAGGATGTACCTTTGTCCTTGAGGCATCTGCTTATTTTGATGTCACAAAACATCTAATCTGTCCTCTTCAGCGTTTTTGTGCCAACATTCCCTGTTACCAATGATTGTAACAGCTGATTTAGTAACACATTTTGGCACAACCTGTATAAGGTACAATAAAACCCCACTTGATTTTCGGATTACAGCTTGTTTATAGTGCTGGCAATTAAGAGAAAGATCTTTTGTGCAAGCTGAGCAAATTTGAAATGGAAAAAATGAAGCAAAGAAGTGCTCAAAGCCCTTTTCTTCTCCAAATGCAACTAAGACTTAAGCTTTGTAAGAGAATTATGTCGAAACATTGAACTGTCAACAAAATTGGGTCTATCTTAAAGTGGAGGAAAAAATGACTTTTAGTTGTGTAAGTCGGTTCAAGGACTTAATAACCAAATGGTTTGGTTGCAGACGGGAGGCAGCTCTCTGCTCGCTTGGCTTCCCGGAGCACGTTGTCACCCGGTCTCCTGCGAGCTGGCTCCAGCAAAGACGGTGGGAGCATGTGTGGTCAGTCCTAAACTGCTCCATCCCAAATGGCACTACACTGCACCAGCAAAGGGGGCTGGAAATGAATCTGCCTGAAATTTTGTGCTAAGTAGGTTGGGGCAGTATAGTAACAAAATTAGTTTTGTAAAAAAAATTGTAGCTCAAATTAGCATGGAGGCTGTTAATGAGTCTAATTAAAAGGAAAGATTTCTGAAAAACCAGCATGAATGACTTAAATTCAGGGGTGTTCTTGCATAGACTGTACTTCATTTTTTCGGAAGATCTGCCTTACAAGAATTAAAGCATTTCAGCAAACCGCCTGTCGGCACCTTATATTATGGTGCTGCTGTGTAAAGCCTGAACGCCGTGCCCCTCTCCTGGCTCTCCTGTCTTTACAGTGTAAAGCCTCACTCTGCTAATCCTACTTCCACCAAAACTTTAAATAGAAGATGAGGAAGAAGGATCAAGTCTTCAGTTTGAATAATTGACGGATTAACTCCGATTTGCTTATCTCGAAGGGCACTAAGAACTGGCTTCTACCAGTGAGCCCCACCTGCGTTAGTAAGATCTCGCTTGTTCTGACAAGGTTTCCCACTGCACAGCAGAGTCATTGAAGTAGGCAGCCTTCCAGAAGTGTGTGGGAAATTACCTGGGTGTTTTAGAGCGTGTCTTACTGCAAAAAGTCAGCAAAATTAGTGCCAAATCTGTGCAGTTGCTGCTCTGGTTTTGAGGCGATGTGTAGGGAAATGTGCTATTCCAGATGTTTGGTACTTCCATACAGAATCTCTTCCTCCAGTTCTGAAGTCGAACTGAGCACTTGTGATAACTTGCTGAGCTGAAAATAGCAGAGGTAGCGTTTGTCCCTTAGACCGGACAAATCGTGTTGCACCCACCTCCCCCTTCCCTAAAAGCAAGCCACAGTTAGTCTCGGTTTGCAGAAGCAGTTTTTATTTATGTAGCTGTGGAGCTCTCATCCGCCTACTGCTGCGGGTGCCGTGTTCAGCAGGTTATCCTCGTTTGGCTCTTCTTTAGGAACGGGGAGGCTGGGATCGGTCAAGGACAGTTCACTGGAAAGCACGAGAGAAGAATATATGTTTTAGTAATACATTTTCTTCCCCATTTTGCATTGCAAGAACAAGTGGAACAACTCAGTTTTCCGAAGACTGTTGTCATCTTGTGCAGTAACAGTTGGTTACTTGAGGACATAGGACCATCATCATTGACACAGGGTAGCAATCCTTGTACTCTGAGAAGCAGCTTTGCAAGTTCAAATGGGTAGAAGCCTTATATGTCTTAAATTACTTGCAAATGTGTGAATCTGTGGGAAAGGACAGTGCTAGCGCTTGTGGTGACAAGCCTGGGAGCTTAGTCAGAGCAATACAGCCTTTCTCGCAAAGGTTTGAGTTGGGTTTGGTTTAGGGGCTCCCTTGTGCTTGTTGCACGTCTCTAGCAACTTGGTGGTTGCCTGCAAAATGCTCAGTTTGCAAGTCTCAGGCTCTAAAACGTAATCCCAAATATAACTGATACGGAACAAATTAGGTTTTTTTGCTTGTGCTTTTTTTTTTCTTTTACGAGAAACATAGTGCATCTAGCACAGGAAGGCACGTGCAGCATGGTGA
This sequence comes from Pelecanoides urinatrix, assembly GCA_013400755.1. Taxonomy (NCBI): domain Eukaryota; kingdom Metazoa; phylum Chordata; class Aves; order Procellariiformes; family Procellariidae; genus Pelecanoides; species Pelecanoides urinatrix. Next base: position 54,747 of record VZTQ01005982.1, read on the forward strand.
AGACTTCAGAATAAGTCCTGAGATTTCCTGATATTAATCTATAGTTCACTCTCATTTGTCATCCAATTTGCCTGAAGAATTGGCAGCCACTCGTACACAGTGGGAACTTTTTTATTTACAAAAATTACCCTTTCGAGAGTTAGCCAAGCTGTTCTGTCAGCCCGCAAGCGTAACTTCCTCACAGGTTTGTGCCCTTCTTTGGTTTCTTATGGTAAGAGCTGCTCCCAGGACTTGAGACTGATAATCTCACTGGTCCTGTAGAGAAGAGAATATAGAGATTTTTTGCTAGCTTCTAGCCTGCTCTCAGGTTGAGCTGGGCCTGGGGATTGGTTTTGAGGGAGCAGGTCCATGATAGCTCAGGTTGCCATAAGTTAATCTTGCGCTTATCCTGTGTCATCCTTCCCCCCAGCACTGACCCTTGAGGCCGTTGTGAGAGGCTTCAGCTCAGTGGAAAGCAAGAAACTAGCAGAAAACTCCTTACAGAAGTTCTGAAGCAGAAGCAGGGAAGGTGGTTTGGTGGCTTGTTTTGATTCCCCCCGCCCCCCTGCTTGCATGGTCAACTGATGCATGTTATAATTCACCAGCCGGTCATCTGCGTCCTGAGTTGTGATAGACTTCACATGGATGACTTTGCGTAAGTACACCTAAAAAGTACCAAAAAACTTTTGCTTTGTAATACGGATGCGTGCAAAACTCTTTATCACTGAGAAAGGTGAGATGGACACTTAATTTTATTGCCCCTCTGAGCATTGTGTGTTTTATTTTGGAATTGTTTTAGCTCATCCTTTTTCCAAGACAAACTCTAAACCAGGAGAAGTTTTCTTGTGCAGAAAAAGGTTAAAATTAAAGTTAATCCACAGTATCTTCTCTTCTTGACCTCGGTGTTAAGACTAGTTTGGTAATTTGCTAGATTATCTGTTATAAAAATATCCTTGTTAATCTGATTGCCTCCGGTAATCTGGTAGATGCTATGTAATAGCTAGAAATGTAAACCTGAATTTACTAAATTCAATTTTGTGGGCTTCAGGAAGCCTGAAAATGTTGCTTTTGGAATGCCTGGCCTGTGATTAAATGAAAATTGTCTGAACATGGCAGTTCTTAATTTGCTCTAAGGCTTTTCTGTCCTTGCTTCTCATTTTTGAGGGCAGTGGAGATGGAGGTAATATATTGCTCAGCCCTGTAGATTGTCTGGGCAAAGAGCAGTGAACCACTCGTGTTGGTGCCAAGCCTGGCACTCACCATGAGCTGCATGTTTTCAAAATGCAGCTGATGACAATGTACACGCACAAAAAAATCTTGTGTAAAGTCATGTCCTTATTGCGCCATCTGAGTTCAAATGTAGTTTATAGAAAACTGTGTACAGTAACTTCCCATTTATTGGAGGGTTGGAAAACCCTGAAGGATTGCGTCTGAATGCTGGATAGTCGCTGGAGAAGATTTTGCTCTTGAGTTCCTTCTCCATCTGCTCTCGTTTTTCAGATGCCTCAAACTCTTGCGATGTCACATTTGGGCTTTTACCTGAATGATACCACCGGAGCTTTGAATGCTCATTTTCAGTGTAGATTTTGCTAAGGTTTAATTTTGACTTAAAAAAAAAAAAAAGTGGCTCATAAGAGGTAGTATCAGTTGCTACTGTGCCAGGTGTATGCCTGCACCTACCAGGGATGCTCCTGCCTCTCAGAGCATTACTTGGAAATAACTGACTTGTTTCTGGGGATCTGTTTGATGCATCTAATACCGCTGATATTCTGGGTTTTATCTTTCATTGAAGATTGTCATGGGACAGTCATATCTCCAGCCTCTTCTCTACTCTGTATTGTATGGTAATCCTAAAATGCATGGATAAATTATTTGGTAACCTGGTGGGTAAATTAAGTTTTGTTTTCCTTTTGTATGGAGATTGACAAGTTTTTTCACCCAGCAGAGTTAATTCTCTCCTGAGCAAGAACTCTCCAAGGCTAGTCAGAGGTATTGCGGGAGACCAAAATAGGTGGATTTGGTTGTAATGTTGACCTGTGCGTAAAGCATTCGGATCTCACCTTGTTGTTGCAAAAGTTGCACTACCCCAACATTTTTTTCTTATCGTTCAGATAGAAATCTGCGTGCAAGGGTTTTCAATGCTTGCACTGGGTGGAAAACTACTTACCTGAGGGTGCTGCTGTCAGCTTTACCCTGAATATCCCCAGAAGTACAGCACTGCCTTTTTGTGGACGTGCAAACCACATCCTGTACCTGTGCCGGTTGGATAAGAACAGATCAGATTCTTCAAGTCCTATTCTCAAGTGTTACCTGCTGGGGAAAATACGTTTATTCTGCTTAGGGGTCGGGACAAAACTATCTCCCCGTGTCACCAGGTTCTGCAGCGAGGACTGTCTGGGTTTTGCCATCAGCATACTGGAAGTAATCCTGACAACTAGGTATTGTCTGTTGTGCATTTCTGTGCCTGCAGAGTCCAGAGATTTATAACTTCATGTTTATGTCTTCAGGCACAACTGGGCTTCAGGTGGTAGGAAAACCTTGCTTTAGTGTGTAGCTTCAGATAGGGTAATAGTGCATAACTATGTACAGACGACCACAATTGACCAGAGACTAGAATAAAGTACTTTCTATCCAGTGGCAATTGTTGCCTACTAAATACTTAAACTCTGAAGTTCTCTTTCAGATATAATCGAAAATTCAAGTTACAGCAAGAAGAAGGTGGAGCGCTGCCTGTGTACCTGCCTGCAGCCCTTCAGCCTGCCCTGGCTGGTGCGGGTGGCTGGCTTTTAGGTCTCTATTCCTGAGCCTTGTAATTGATTTTGCTGTTTGTCAGAAATAATCAGAAGGAAGAATAACCAGCCATTTCTAGAGCAGTCGAATTGTTGATTAAATTCCTGTATTTTGACAGGTGAAAATTGTTCAGCGGTGATATTGGTGGTGGTACTGCGTGGAGCAGTGTGTTGTGTGTTGGTACAGAGCTGTCTGCAGCGGCGGTGTAGCGTGGCTTATTGCTTTCCTCTCCTCTCCCTCCCCCGTTATTTTCTCTCTGTCGTTATTAGCAGAAAAGCTGTAGGTGTGCTCAGTCTTTTTAATTGCAGCTTGTCTTTATTCATAGCTTTTTAAGTAGGAGTTATGGAAACAGTAATTGGAATGATTTGCGGGCAAGTGTCTGGCATACCAGTAAGATATCTTTCTACTAATGCTGCTTTCCAGAAAGCTCTTCAACCTCACTTTTAAAATCCAGCATCAAACATGTCTTTTTTTTTTTTTTTTAAGTTGCTCATCTGTGCAAAACTAGTCAGCTATAATGTCTTCGTTTGGCTTAAGGGAAATTGTAACTGATCTGGCTGCTTACCGTGGTATCATTTTAAATCCTCTGAATTACCATTACGGTCAGAATTTTCAAGCAAAACGCTTGGCTTAACGGCTTTATATAGCTATTGAGCTGAGCAGTTCAAGCTGAAAAAGCCTAGTGCTTTTTGGAAAGGAGCTCTCGAAAATACAAAATGCATTAAAAGCCAAGCTGCTATGGCAGAGAAGACCAGAACCTATGGAGAAGCCTGCTGCAGCTCAGTGCCCCAGGCTTCTGCCGGGAGCAAGGTTAATTTAAACCCGTATCTAACCTCGTGAGGAAGTGCAGAGCTTAACTAAGATGATGTATGTACAGTTTTCTTTGTTTTAATTCTTTAATCAGTGTGGTGAACTGAAGAAAGGTACTTGGTGTGGTACTGTAATTGTTTGCATGTTCTGAAGGCAAGCAGAATTTTTATTTGGTAGTTTGTTACTAATACCATGGAAACCTTGCCTTAGCAGTGACTGTAAAGACTTATTCATGTTGATTTTTCTGTTGAACAAAATCCAAGCGATTTTATCCAGGGTTAAAATAAACATTTGAGTTCGCTTTTCTTCCAGTTATATAAAGAAAACATTATGATTCATCTAGGTGAAAAGTTCTGCGGCTGTGTACAATACCGTGCTGGTCCTGTGCTTTTGAAGAAATTACGCCCAAGCAAAGGAGGAAAAAAAATGCATTTAAATTAGTTTGTGTTTTATATCTAGTCTCTTAAAATGACTTGTGGCTTGCATCTGCCTTTCCCCTGTGTTGTGTACGCAGATTCCTAAATAGCCTGAGCACGCTGTGTGCTATGAATCAGGCCTGCCAGTGGGTTGATGACTCATTTCCTTATTGGTGCAGATGTGTATAGTAAATGTTTCTGGATAACTCTTTTCATATGAAATGCAGCTCCCCTGTGAGAAATGAACAGACAGCAATCACTTTCATTCGGTGTGCACAAAAACTTGGTCCTGAAGAAAAGCTCAAATGGCTTTTCTCGCTGACGACCGCCTGGTTAGCTCCTAGCGAAGGGTAAGTCTTGGAAACTGCTGTGGGATGCTGCTTGAGGGATTTTTGATTTTGTTGGGTTTTTTTCCTTGCTTCTGTCAAGCTTAAAAACAAGCTGCCATTTATACCAGCCCAATTCTTTAGGTAAATGCTCTAAGCATTTATTTAATCAAGTATGTCATGCTTTTCAGTAAGACTTCTTTTGAATGGCGTGCTCTACCTTTTGGCCAAGCAGGAAGGAAGCACTACTATATTTTTCACATCGGTAAAGACATTAACACTGTAGGTTTGCTGAAAAGCTCTTTCATACCCTTGCGCATATAAAATCTAGGTGTGCGTTGCTGAAGTATAGCAGAGATGAGGTAGTAAAGTAGAAGTGCATTAGCCGTGCTGCATTGGATGAGTCTCCAAGAAGAAAAATGGCATTTCTGATTTTGATGCTGGCGCTGAGGTCTGCGACTGAGCGCTGCACCTAGCAGCTCCGGAGTGAGTCACTCTGCCCGGCTGCCTTTACTTGCCAAGACATTTATAATTTGGTTTAATGTTGTGATGTATAATCTGTCTGAATGCAGAATGCCTAACAATGTTGTGAATCAGCTGATTTCATCTTGTCTTTCTGGTCTTTTCCTTTTTCTTGTCGTGGCTTTTATGAAAGGAGAACCAGACGCTAGGGAAATCAATTTACCACAACAATTTGTGTGGCTCCCAGGCAGATTGATTTAAATAAGCAAGAAGCTAAGATTTGAAAAATTTCAGTCTTGCTTGAACACTTTAGTAATCGTTCTAGAGCTTTCTAGTCTGGTGATACTATTTTGCAGCTAATTTTAGCTTTTATTGCTAAGCTTGGTGTGTTTCCTGACTAAATTGATATGATCTGTAATTATTTAAATGCTTGCATCTTAATGTTTCTATCTTTTTTTAATAATGTTTAAAAATGGCAAGACATTATCTACTGAATTACTTCTCCATGCATCAAGCTGCTTTTGGATAGAAATGGAAGCTTAATTAAAATGCAGAAGATGAGTATTGTTAAGTAGAACTGAAGTACTCAAATATTGGATGAGAGCAGTTGTTTTACATGGAAAAATTGTTAATACATCAGTCTACCTTTCCTGGTCATTATGACCTTTGAGACTTGAGACAAAGTGATTTTTTTTTTTTTCTTTCTAATGATTAGAAAAAATGATTCTTTTTTTTTTCAGTTCCTATTCAGTCCCTCAGCTTCAAGTTATTGAAGTGAATGCAGTTGTAATTGAGAACCTGTTTTGTCCGCACGTGCGGAAAAGGCTCATTTGTCACAAGTCGGTGATGAGTTCCCGGAGGAGGAAAGGAAAGGTTTGCCGTGGCAGTGCGGTAGCAGGTTCCTGAGCTCTGCTATCGATGGCTTCAAGAGCAGAAGCACCCACCACGGGTCCCCTGTCACGCAGCAGTCCTGTGATGTGATTTCACCAGCATCCTCGTGAATTTTGAATTTGGTGCATCTTGCCTAGTCTTGTTGCTTGACGGTACCGTCCATCAGATGGACTCGGTGGTTGTTTCGTTTCTCCAGTATGTGAGGGGAGAGGACTCGACTTTGGGCTGCTTGTGCTCTCTTGAATTTCTTCAGTTTCTTGGTCAGAGAGGCTGGCGGTGGGTACCCCTTCGTGACTAAGGCTTCAGTTGGCTTATCCTAACGGGTGTTTTTTGGCTGACACAGATTGCATTTAACCATAATTCATGTTTCTGAGGAGAACTGCAAAACAGATAACTAGAGCTGTTTAATTGTGAGTGCAACAGGATCGATGCCCTACCCAGCCACCCTAAAGAAAGTTTTGAAACTTGCTGTCGAGTGCCTTCTAATTGTTTTTTATAAAGGACATAAAATTGGTGGTAGATTGTTGTTAGCTGTTATTTGAGAAGCACAGCTCAATACTGCCTTCTGAAGCGCAGGGTAGCGTAGGGAGCAGGGGTTATTTTGGATGTGCATCTCACGGGCAGCCCTTCCCCTATGGGAGGGACTCGAAATGGAAGCAGGGCACCGTGCCGTTTCTAGGACTCCCTAAAAATAGCCTACAGACTTTTCCCGCTGAGTTCAGCGGGTGATGGTGAGAATCAAGCAAAACTGATCTAGTGGGGGGAAACTCTCACAGGGCTGGAGGAGTCCTCTGGCCTGCCGAGGCAGTGTCCTCATTCTCTGTCGCGGAGCGATGCTGCGTGCAAGCTGCCGTTGTGGGCTGTGCTGGAGACCTTAATATGCGTTAACACTTTGTGCTTATTTGCACGTATTCCCACTGTGTACAAAGGCAGTGCTGTTCCTTGAGTGAATTTATAATAGCCTTCTCTGTGACTTTTGCCTCTCTAGTGTAACGGGATGTGCTATTTTGAATAACCAGAAAGTTTTCAACAGAGGTGTTTCTTTGGGAGAATTGGAGAATGAATAATGTAGCAAGTCCAGTTTTTTTCTGACATAGGCTGATCTCTTTAAGCATTTTAAAATCCAGACTTCTGGCCCTTGTAAGTGGTGTCAAGTCAAGAGCTTGTATGCAGCATGGCTCTTCTCAGCTCCCGCGTTATGTTTGACATAATGAACTTACGTTGGAACGTGTCCTAACAGTGTTTTAATTGCTGTCACCCTAGCATCGGGGGGCCTCAGGTCACCATCGGGTTTTCCTGGCAGCTGTGCGGTACCGACAGCTTTTTCAGTGAGCTTGTGAGTGTTGTAATGAAGAAAGAGAGGATGGACGCAGCCGAGGAGAGGGTGGTGGCTGGGCATGGTCGTTGAGCGTTTGTCGTAGGGTTTTTTTCGTGTTTTGAATAGTACTCTGATAAAATTGACACATACAGGGGGTGATAAAGTCGGTGATTGTGGTTAACACAGAAGTGTGAGAAGAACTGAAATGGTTTGTTTTTAACAGCAGGGAGTTGCCCGGCTCAGGACTCTCATTCTTCACCTGCCTCTTGCTGCGGGGGAAGAAGCGAGTGATGTGTTGGGGCCCTGCAGATCTTCTGAAGCAAATTCCAGTGTTTTATTTCAAATCCAGCTGTTAGAAGTGGCTGAACGCTGCCTGTGCTAAGGCTGCTCTTGCTTTTGAGGGAAGCTTCCCCCTCACACTTCATCTCGCAGGGAGGCAGCTGGACTGACAGCCAAGGTCCAGGAGACTCTGTGCTTTCAGGAAACCTCTTGCAGGGTAATAGCACCGCAGAGCTGGCATTGCGGGGTCCCTTGGCACATCCTGCCCCCTCCTTTGGCATTGCAAGGTAACAGAAGAGATGTTGAATATCGCGTGGGCATTCAGGAGGACATAAGCCACGCGGAAAGCTAAAATAGTCCTTCTATTGTAACAGTGAGGGACTAGTGCGGGTGGGTGTGCAAGAACTTCTGCAGGCCTGTTTATCCATGTGTAATATCCAGCACTTTTTGGAAGTACTGATGTTAAATGTAATTGTGCTTCCGTTGCTCTGATCTGAAATACTGACAGCTGTGATAGAGGTAACTCCAGGTTTATTTTGTCTCTATCCTTAAAAAATTGGGGCAGGTGGGGGGGCAGAGTAAGGCTCTCACCACTGTCCTGAAGGAAGGAGGGAAGACTTCAAAACAAAATTGTTCTTCTTGTGGTTTGTGGTTAAGGCTGAACTGGCTTCTTTGAGGTATTTGATTTTTATTGCCTCTAAAGAGAATAGCTGGCAGGAGTTAAAAATAGCTGAGTCTGCTTCCCACCTGTTTGGATGCTCATCTTATTTTGGTTCGGAGGTGGAATGTGTGAATGTAAATCATCAGGATTAAAGCAGCGCTGCTCGTGCCCCTGGACGATGGGCACGAGATGCCTGTTGCGCCTTGGTGAGGATAGGCACCCTGATTGATGTGACACGTGTGCCTCGTTGAAAGAGCGGGAGGAAAATGCTCCTGGGGAGGGATCTCTGGGAGCACTGTACGGCTTTCAGTGTGGAAAATCGGAGTCATGAGCCCACACGTTGAATAACAAAGACAAATATGAATATTGGGTGGTTGAGTGTTCAGAGCATTGTTCTCTGTTTATGCTGAATGCAGCAAGAGCCCTTGGTGGGGAAGCCTGGTAATGATTAGAGATACCATCCAGCACACGAGCAGTGGTAGTGTAATGAAGCTGCTGCAAGCGGGGAGTGTCGGAGCTTGATTGCTTTGCTTTGCAGCATAACACTTCATTAAGTTGTGGGAGTGGGGAGATGAGTAAGCAGTGTTTGCTCTGAGACCCGCGCTTGAGTGCTGCGCTTCTCCTGTGCCGTGCGACGCGGAGCTTTTGGTATGAACTTTTTTCTTAGCTTCTGTACAAAGCTAATTTAGGAAGGATTGCTCTAGTTCCAGGCCATGTGCATCCAAAACATTATTCTCTGAGGAGCAAAGCATCGTTAGGACAATGTGCTCCTCTTCGGAGACAGGGGCTCTACCATGCCGTGTACGACAACCTTTTATTTTGTGTGAAACCGAATCTTGCTTGTAAACTCTTCATGGCTTTTTGGAAGTTTTCTGTAAAGTTAAGTTCAACCTGGGATACTATAGAGTACGTACAGTCAAAAGATGTGAAGTCTCTGTATTGAGAATAAGTGATGAAATTTGACTTGCTAAAAGATGATGAACATATTTGATAAAAGCTTTTTCATTAGCTGTTGCACTGGAATTATTTGTCGGGGCCTCCATTCCTTTCTTTACTCATTTCTCCTCTGCATCCCCCAGCAGATGCTGTGCAGTACTGCCGAAACCCGTACTGTCGATTTTGCCTCTTTGCTGGAACACTCTTCAGTTAGTCTGGGATGTTTCTGGTTGTGGTTAAGGCAGAGGGTTGTCCAGGAAGATAGTTTGAGAGTTAGGTTGTCTCAGCGTTGCTTAAATAGATGTATGGGCTGGCTGATGCTGCAGGTGGAGATGCCGCTGTGCTTTCCCAGTAACCTGACTGGTGCTGGTGGGACTCTTCCGTAAGCCCACTTGTACTAGCCTGGCAGAAGACTCTCAAATGTCAAACAGCTTTGCTGTTGATTTGCTGAGTGTTGGACTCTGCCTTGAGCTGGAGCCAGCGGCAGGGGCGAGGAAGACTGCAGACTCCCTGCCACCTCCATCGGTGGGATATCGGGTCGGTTAAGCAGTCTGCTGTGGTTTCACCTGGCTCTTTCTAAGAGCTCTCCTCTCTTGTGATGCTACCAGTATCCTTGCATGCCTTTTGGTCTTCTAAGTTTTTTGCCAGCGTTGTGAGAGAGCTTTCCAGGAGCAAATCCTGAAACCTCCTGGCTGGATCTGCAGCTTGGAGTCGGTGCTATGCTTAGTAGCAGAGCTCTGTTGTGGAGGAGTGTTATGAGAAACATTATATCTGGTAGCAGTGCTGCCAAACTTCTGTGGCAAACAGATAATTTAAGGGTCTGTCTTGCTCTACAACGCATCGGGACTGGCTGGAAAAGCCTCCGAGAGGGGACTAAGGGAAGAACAAACGGAAACATCTAGGGCAAATTTGCTTTGATCGTGCCGAGTGTTAGAACACGCTCTGATGCGTGGATCAGCGTTGGAATGAGAAAGGTCCCTGCTAAGAGGGCTTAAGGGCTTGCGAGTCCCCCGTGCAGGGAGGCAGCAGCAGCAGGGACAAGAATAGCTTGTGCAAGCGGGCTGTTTGGCCCAGAGCGTGGCACTTCCCGCACGGAGCAGCTGTGCAGCCTCCACGCACCCGCCTTGCAGCTTTGCACGGAACAGCCAGCTGGGAGAAGGTGATCTGCTGCTAAGAAATAACCAGCAAAGATACTTGGCTTGTTAGGTGAATGGAATTGGTGTATTTCCTTTCATTGTACCGTGATCTGTGATCACTTCCGAGGCATTGGAAATAAAACTTGGGTGTTTTCTGTTGTACTGCCCACGGTATTTGCACAGGGAGGGATCTCTGCTGTGGAGGAAAGGCACGCAGCCTGCTAAAGACTTTGTTTCGTGTCAAGCAAGTATGAAACAAGGAAAATATGACAATTACTAAGATTCTATTGACTTATCAAAGCTACATAGGAAAGGGTAAGACTTGCTGAACTTTCTTGGTGTTTGAAGCAGATACTGAACACTGGATCCTCAAAGCGCGAGTGGACAAGGCCCGCTTCATCCTTGGCTCCTTTTTCCCTGGCCGCTGGGCCAGAAGGACACACAACATGGGGTTTTTTGATCTTGCTTTGTGATCTCTTTTCTGAATGAGCATGCTTGTCTTAATGGTGCCATACCCATGGAGAATAAAAAGTGTTAGTATAGGTGGGAAAGTTTGTGGAATCTAGAATTCAGGTAAAAACGTGAAAAACACAGTTGCAGAATTTGGTGTTTGGGGTGATTTGCTGCTTGTGCTTTTGGGGGGGGGGGTGGTCCTGATAATTTGACTTTTGTACACAAAGTTCTGTGTATGTTTTGGAGGCGGTTGTTAGTTGTTTGTGTATGACTTCTATTGTTAAGTTTGCATAAACTAGGAGTGCCTAACCAATGTGGAAATAATTATTTGGTCAAATGATTTGCAGTGTTGCAGACTTTGGCACTCTGTTTGTAAGTGGGGAAAAAATTATTTGTGTGAAATAAGCAAAGTATATGGAAGCTAGCAGCTTGATAACTTTGGTGCGTGATATATGCACAATACCATGCTTCAAACTGGCTTTTTTTCAAAACATAAATAAATGTAGAGTTTTTTTGCTGACATGACAACACTGGGTTTGTTTTTTAGTACTAACAGTTCACTGGCATTAGAGAATATTTCAAGCTTAGCTTAACAAGTTTAACTTTTATTGCTCACTAAACGTGTGATTAAATTATGAAGTCTTGTCATCTGTTTTGAACTTAAATTATCACTGGTTTTAACTTTCTTATCACAGATGACTCTTTCAGGATTGCAGGGTGTGTGAAAACGGCTTACTGTAGCCGTATGCTTGTTGGCACAGAACTCCAGGATGTTTCAGTAGGTTTGAAGCATGGGTGGTTGTGTGATGTGTGGTTTTTCTTATTTTACAAAAGCTGTGTTGATTCTTGCCTAGACTACTGCATCTGCTCTTGTTTCCACAGACCGTTCTGCAGAATCATTTCTAGTGGCTGCCTTGGGCAGGGATCAAGTTTGCAGGAGCGTGGCTCCCCCAGATCTCTCCTTGATCCCTGCTTTGCTTCTAGCCTGAGCTGTTTTCTGGCGTTGTAAGTCTAGTTAGCTTGATACCTGTGGATTGAATATTGTGAGTTTCCTGCCCTGGCTGGGTGTGTTCAGTACGGAGGGGTTGCTGTTACCTGTGGGAAGGACACAGCTAAGTAATTTTCCCTTTATCAGCCTGCTACCCTCCTTGTTAGAAGCTCCTGGGTCAGCAGGCCTGCTCTGCCTTATCCCTACAGATATTAGCGATAAATGTCTATAGGTCAGAGTGGAAAACGTCAGCGCTGTGGCTAGGAACCGTGAGCTGCCTGTACTGCGTATCCACATGCACCGTGCTCAGTGAGTCGTACGTGTGACAGTGTAGTAAACTGGGGAACGCCCGCAGTCCGGCTGGACTTCTGCCTACCCTCTCTTTCATGGAAAGGTAGCCACTTTAATTAACATCCTTTCCTAATCGACTTGTTTGATCTTTATCCAATCTGTTCCTGAATTTAGGGAGAGAACATCCACTGGGTTCCTCCCATCCACAAGCCAGTTGCCTCTTTATTTTGCTGGTTTGCTCCATGCTGGTTCTCAGTGGTTTTTGCTTGAGCGGGTCCAAAGTCCCCTTCAGTGCCTGAAGTCTTCAATGCCTTAAGATTATCCATGGTTAGTATTTGAGATATGCCTGGTCTTTACTTTTCAGTAAGTACGCTGCTACTCTTGCCTCAGAAGAATAGTGGAAACATCTGCTGTCATCCCCTGTTCTGCTCTAAAGAGGGATTAAAATCTGGGAATAAAGGCACTTGTGCGGTTGACTTCAGACTCTTCTATTTGCATGACATTTGCAAGGGAGCAAAGGAAAGGAAGGTCAAGCAGCTGCTGGTGATTGAAATAATCCCTGCAGAGAGTTCTCCCAAGACCTTGAGTTTCATCCACAGTAGTTAGTTTGGATTTTGAAAAGCAAGGTAAGAATCCTATGGTGTGAATTATTTTTTTTACGATGTGATGAAATAAGACCAAATCAAGTCCATTTTGTATACACAGCTGAAAGGGGCTCTGGGGGGGTGACAGTAGTTGCACCCCAGGCAGCGTGCTCTTCGCTAGATGGTGATGCATGACACTGGTTCGTGATATAGCTATGACTAGGTAACTGTTTCTGGGAACCAGCATGATGATGGTCTGTTTCTGAAAAAAATAATGCCAATGCCTTGTGCCTTCTTAAGCATGTGTAGTGGTGGTGGGTTGCTCATTTGCTGCATAGTTTTGACCTAGTTTTATACTGCTGCTGCAGCAGAGAGATTTAGAAAGGGATGGCTGTCGCGACTTGTTTCAGTGAGTTGAGATCTGGTGGATGAGAAAAGTCTCTTTTAAACACAATGGTGTTGACGACCTCATAGTCTGGTGGTGATACGATTTCATACAAACCTTTGAATTTCTCTGAAGAGTTCACAATACTAATGCAGTATGATTTGTATCTGTTTTATGTGGCTGAACAGAAGGAAATGCTTTTTCTGTTCAGGTTTTCTTATAGCTGGTACTTGTTCTAAACTCTGCTATTCCTGGGAGGTAGGAAGTGGTGTTCATACTCTGGAATGTGAGTGTTAGTGTGTGAAGGAGTTTGGAGAGCTTTTTAAAGAACTGCAAACGGAGGCAATATATTCCCACCGAAGCTGCTAAACAGCAGAAACTTCTGTGAGCCCAGAGGCACACGTACTTTTTCTGTAAAGTCTGTTTTTAATCTTTCAATTAGGAGCTGTAAGAGGAGTCCTTCTCCCTCACTAATAGGTGGAACGTCCTCCTTGCTGTCAGCTTCCTCTCCTAAAATGCCTCAGCTAGCACGTGGTGCTGGTCTGGGCTGCTCTCCTCCTTCCCCCTGCCCCGGGGTCTCTGAGCATCCATGTTCCTCAAGCTCACCACGTGGGAATGACACAATGCAGCTTTTCTTGCTCCTCAACTTCTCTCAGTGGTAATTTGAAACTTAGGTTTTTTTCATGACTCTTGCTACACAAGCATATTGTTCTGAAACTGCTCTTGTTTGGAAGGTTTCTTGGGTGGATGTAGCGGATAGAGGGCCACAGGCTGTCTCCTTAGAAAAGCAGAACTAGTGCGGGTTGTGCTGGGGACATTTTTCTTCCCCTCCCTCAAACTGAGGTCTTCAGTTTATCAGACACAAGACAAAAAGGATTATTTGTCTCCTTTTGCTTCAGTTAAGTTGGGAGAAGCAGGTCAGCATTGCCGCTGAACCCACCTCTCCTACACTTGCAGTGGTAAGAGGGAAGAAGGATCACAACTTTTAGCTAGCAGGTGGTCATCTTGTTCCACATTTAAAGGATTATTGGCTAGATCTTATGCTTTTGCATATTTAAGTACTGAACTGTGAATGTATGCAGTACTAAAGCTTAGTTAAGGTCCCATTTAACTTCCATTACTCTTCTCAGGAGAATAAGGCTTGATTTCTCAGAGCTGAGGTTTGCTGCAGAGCTCAGGGAAGGCTGGTATTTCAACGTGCAGTATTTTAGTGTTGTGTATGTCAAGAAAAGCTTGCTTAAGCTTCTGAAGTCAGTCAGAACCAGTCTGTTATCTTCTTGGGCTCATCTTTCCAGAAAAACTGAGCTTTCATCTTTGGAGGATCTGAAGCAAAGGTTACTAGGTTGGAGGATGCAAAGAGAACTGAAGCAACCAAGAGGGATTTTGGGAGACTGCTCTCTGGTCCTTAAAAATTCTTCTGCTTGCAGATGTGTCAGTAAGTCCCGTCCTTTAGAGGAGAATTACAGGGCTAGCTTCTATATTTTTATAAAGAAGCTATCCTTGACTAAAAGACTGAGACAGCAATGTCTGACTCTGAGCTTTTGAAATTGGCTTAGCCTAAAACCTCTATCTGTTGCTGAATGATTAGGATCGGTGCAGAAAATTAAGGAAAAACCACCTTGTAAGTCATGATAGTGTTGGTCTTAAAAAATAGTGTAATTTGGATGTCACCTTAGTTTTCAGTTGTAAGAATCAGTTCTGCAGTCTGAGGATAATGAGCAGGCATCTGCTAACATTTTAAAAAAAGTTGATATCCTAATTTTCAAATTGATGATTACTTTGGGAGATACAGCTTTAGATGGTGGCAGTCTGACCAAACTGCAATTAATTCCTGTGATCCTTCAGGTACCGTTTTGGTTTTTATGTTCTAAGCGGAGAGGTAATTTCTGCCACTTCCTGCTATACAAAATAAGTGCTTTAGTTAATAATGGCTGTAATTAAGGACTTGGAAATGTTTCGCATGCTCTCTTTTTCCCACAAACTTGTGTTCGTGCGCTCTGAAGCAGCAATGGTGCAAGTGTTGGTGTAACACGTCGCGCAGTGGCAAACGCTTGCACTGAAAAACTCTTTGGGGTGTAGGCTCCTTGCTTCCAAAACTGATGAAATGCTTGTTCTCTTATGCCGAGTATCTGAGGTCTGACGTTTTAGTGTCAATGATGTGTTTAAGCTCTGAGTGGTTTTGAGTGTCTGTGGCTCTTGGAGCATGTCTGGCATCTTAAATATCAGTGGAAGCAGAGACTTTGTCAGGCAGGGTTGATTTTTCTGTGGGTACGATGGGCAGGTGATTTTGTCCTGTGTTTGTGCTGTTTTGCTAGGGCGATGAGATACGGATTTGCATGATTAACTTTTTTCCAAGGAGTTCTCCATGGTGAGAGCTGCTCAGGCTGGGAGGAGGACGGGATGGTTTGCAGCGGGAGTTCTTTCCGAAGCGGCTCCCTGTAGAGCGCGGGTGTTTCTCTCACACGCGAACTGGTCTGGTGGAGGCTGTGCGTTAGGACTTGTTGGATTGTTGTGAGGACATAGCAGCACCTTCATTACTTATAAAATAAAGAATATAGCGAATATTTTGAAACGATGTATGAATATGGGATGTTACCAGTTTCTCGTGGTTGGAGGTGTAAATCTCAGGGCTGCTTTGGACCGGCCCCTTCGTGTAGAGCTGAAAGAAAAGGTGTTGCTTCTCAAACGGGGAATACAAACACTTCGATCTGGGGGAAGGTAGCGAGTCCTACCTTTCTCCTTCAGTTCTAAGTGTGAAATTTATTTTTCTTTAAAACTTTACTACCACATCTTTGTTTTCCCACAGATGCTTTTTTGCCTTCTTAGTTTGGGCAATTGGGCCAAACACAAGCACATTCATTATGTTTTTGCAGCATCTACGTAAATGCTGCTACTCTGTGCCACTTATGTTCTGTAGAGTTAAGACAGCATTGTGTCTAAAGTACCTGTTGTTTCGATCTTTTTGGTACTTAGATATCATCACTCTTACTATGCAGGTTTTAAAATTTCCTATTGCTTATGTCAAATTGTTTCTTACAGTGAAAATGAGTTGACAGTATGTTAGTTTCTGTAAGTTTGTACTCTTCTGTATGTTAAATGCATCACATCAGTAGTGAACTGACGCTCCTTTTTTCTCTTTTCAGCCAGATAATGAAATCTCTTCAGACTGCAATCACGTAAGTATTGCTTTGTTTTATTCAGTCTCTAGCTATGGCACTTGCACCTTATGTGCCTTATCAACCTTAGGTATTTTACATAGTTTGGCAGTTTGCAAAAGGCATTGATCAGGACACGTTTGGGTTTCTGTACTGGCCTGTGAGGAAGAACACAAGGTGACTTCTTTACCCCAGTATAGCCACTATGGTCTTACTGGAGACTTCAGAGTGGAACATATCTAAGAGCTTTATAAACTGTGCTTCTGTATCAGAGGAGGATAGCAGATGTCGTTCCTATTTCATAGTTGGGGGGTGGTTCCCGTGAGTTACTGGGAGCAATATGATGTGCTCCTTTTGGGAAAGATGTGAGCAGTACTGAATTTAAACTCTTAATTTCAGCTGTTGAAGCCTTCTGTATTACTTTCACAGCTGCTAAATTCTTAGACTCGCTTGGAAAATGCTGTGGGGGTGTGATATTTAGAGGCACTTTGAACCACTTGGCTGGTTTTAGAACAGATTTCCTCTCAGCGCTGTGTTTAACAGTGAGCAAACTGTTAGCCAGTTTTCAGGCTGTCAGGCTGACTCTTCAAATCCCAAGACACTTTAAAAAAAAAAAAAATCGTCACAGCTGAGGTTGGTGTTAGGTTTGCTTTGGCTTCTCTCATTTGCATTCTGTTAGAATACACCATATCAAGATCCTTAATTGTTTGGTTAGCCCTGGACACAGACAAGTGCATGCCTCAATGACAGTCTTGGTTTCAGATGCTTGAGAAGCTGTATTTTGGTTTATTATTGGAAGATATATTCCAGAAATGAAACCCGGCCGTGCTGTACAACTAGTAATTTCCATCTGTGTTTATAAATTAACCTTTAGCACTGTGCTACCTGACTTCATGGTAGCTGTAATTCTCTGTTGTGCAGGGCTGAATCAGATGAAGGACGCATCATGTTTCTGTTTAAGTCTCTTCTTTTTTTGAAAAAGAGAAAACTTCAGTAATTAAAACTTATCTACCTGACATTTAAATGTGCCAACAGAAATAACCTGAATGAAGAAGAAATGGAGAATTCTAGAAATCAAAGTCCGACCTTTCCTCTGCTGCATTAAATGACAGCGTCTCTGCCACAAGGCAGATGTCAGGCTGCTGTGGCTTATAGAAGCCATTCAGGAGTAGGAAGTGTGGGCAAAGTCTCGTTTTCCCAGGCAGAAATTGAAGGGGAGTGATCAAAAGCTAGACCGCAGAGAGGTGTCTCATGTCCAAATGTTTTCTTTGCCCCTCTCTGCAGTCTTTGGTAGTGCAACGGCTGATCATGTCCTGGGAAAATACTGGCTAGTGCTAAAATCTGGATTATTAAGCTCCAAGTTAACCTACCTTCTGTCTGCAGAAAGATTCCTTTGGAGAGCATCTCATTTCGAGACTCTCTGAAGTTCAAGATTACAGTTGCAGAGGTGTATTCTTGTGGTGTTGGACCCCATTCTTGTCCTTCCGATCCTGGCTGGAGGAGGTCTACAGCCCTCTTTGCGAGGACAGGCTCCCTGGTTATTCACTTTTATCTATTAAACCTGTCTATTTACAACTTCTTACTCCCTCTGAAATACCCTAGGATCCCATCATCTCCTTTTTTTAACTTTTCACAACTCCGTGATGTGAGGTGTGGAAGACAGTGCATCTGTGCCGATTCCATTTTTAGTTCTCTGTACGTGCTTCCACCCTCTTGGAGATAATGTAAAACTGCTTTCCTTGTGTACGAGCATGTTTTTGTGTTTTCTTAGGGGTTTGTGTACAATTAAAACTTCAAAATAAAGTTTGACCAAATTGTTTATCTTTTTGATATTAATTTGGTTTTGTCACAAAGGCAGAGTATTTGAAATGAATTTTTAAAACTACTTAATCTTTCTATTAATGAAAAATGTTTAAATGCAACTCAAGTTCCTAAAGAAAAACAGATGAGCTAATAGAGCTTTTCTCAGGCAACATCTCAGCTGTTAATTTGCTGAGGTTTTGCTATCTTACCCTCTATTTTTACTTTATGGTGCCTCAGGAGGACATCTGGGATGTGTATGTATCTGCAGAGTGTGACTTGCCCAAGATTGATTCTTGCACAGTGATCAAATGCCTCTGGGCTCCTACGTGAGCTAATCTCTGGCTCCTAGAAGAACAGTCATCCTTACTGAGCCATTTTTTAGTCTAACCTTTAATGTATCCTTGTGCTTGGCAAGAGAGAGAACCTCTTAGGTTTGAAATATATCTGCATCCAAAAAGTTGTCTGGTCACAGTCCCTCACAGAAGGAAGTGAACAAGGGACCAGCTGCATTGTCCTCCTTCCTTTTTTGTTAGGCTTTTATTAGGTTTTCAGCATGAAATCTGCTCCTATTGAGGACTTCATTTTTGTTAGATCATTTGCATCAGGCGGACAAGTCATGGCACAGAAAGGTGTGGTGGGCTAAAGACGTTGCTAAATATGCAGCAGTTAGCAATTTACAGCTTTCATTGTTTTATCTTTTCAGTTATGAAATTGTCTTCATTAAATATCTTTCCTTTTAATGAGTCAGCTCATGACCTTATGGAGAAATTTTTAACAGTCTGAATTTGTTCAAGATGAGAAAATTATTGCAGAAATGAAGGGACAAAGTTGTTGTCAAGGAGTCTTTGCATTGATTGTTGCATTGTAGAAGGCTGAGGATACAGATTGGGAATAAATGACGTTTCATTCTTTTCTGAAGCAAAATATTTGTCATTCTCCATGGGAAGCTCTTAAACCCCCTTTCTACAAATGGTCTCTCTCTAGCTTTTGTGGAACTACAAGCTGAACCTGACTACAGATCCGAAGTTTGAATCCGTGGCCAGAGAAGTCTGCAAGTCCACTATTGCAGAGGTAAGCCAGAAGAAAGGCATGGCTGCTATTGTGGCGCTAGGGTTTTTTTTTTTTTTTCATTTCTTTGTGATAGTGAATTAGTGTGCAAATAATGTTTTGGGTTTGGGGAAGCTCGAGTCTTACATGCCAAATTACTAGGCGTAATTAATTTGATCTCCTTGTGGAAGAAGCCAGTTACCTTAGTGGTGCCGGGCAAAGGGGCGGGGGAAAGAAATAATAAACTAACAACCCATCAGCTCTTACCTGACCTTTTGTCAGAAATCTGTTGTGGATTGGATTTGTCTTTATTAAGTGTTGGACAATCGCAGCAGTGTGGGTGTAGCAGGGGTTCCACAGAGTTTAGCATAAGGCTGGTTTTGGATTCTGTCTTGCTAGCAAAGGATAAGCACATAGACATCAAATGATGAATCAGCTTTTTTTTTTTTCTTTGAGGCTCAAAGTTTAGTTATTCCAAGGACTCTGTTAGGAATTTCCTCTTTTTAGGTTGCACTAGGAGTTAGTCCTCTGTATCTCAAGCATCAACACACCTCAATCCAGCTTCAAAGATTACTTGATTAACCATTTCTTTCCTCGTGCTCATGCTAGAGCTCTTGAGGCTGTGCGCTCAGCCACACGGGAGCTGACTGAGCTGAGGTTTTTTCCCTTTGGTTGGGGTAGGTTTTGGCTAGACTTCAGGGGAAGGAGTGGAACCAAGGCTCTTCACAGCAGTACAGGCTTCAGCTGACTTAATTCAGTCATTAAACCGTGCCCTGAAAAACATCATTTGTATATCCACCAAATAACTTCACCTACCCGTAATCTTGCTCTTCAAAAAAAATTCAGTTTGCTCTGGATGATGGCCCCTTTGTGGCTTTTAAAATAGTTCTTCTTGAAAGACAATCAGTTGCATGAATAGCAGATTGTCTCTCCAACCACAGTTTGTGTTGGCAGTTTGTTTTCCATAGGTCTAGCTTTCGGTGGTGCAGACTTGCTTATTAGACAAGAGGAATATGTCAGTGCTCAGAGCAGGTTTAAGATGAGTCGTTCCCCAAGTCCTCCCATTTTGATGGAACCACCTGTGTGGTTGCCCATTCTTTACAAAGTTTTCATTTGAGAGGAACACACAAAGATCTGAGAAATTGAGGATGTCAACAGCAGCCTGGCTCCGAAAGTTTGGGAATTAGTACTGTAGTTGAGGGGTACATGACTGCTTTTTCTTCATGGCCTGCTAGGCTTCTGCTTCCCCTTCTCAGCACCAGCTGAGTTGCAGTAAGAATAGCGTTAGTATAAGGAGAGATCAAGAAAATAGTTAATACAAGAAGACTAGAATTAAATTAAATAGTGGAAGGAAAACAGCTTGCATCGAAGGGTTATGTTCTGTTTGGAGTTCAGTAGCTCCCAAAAGCAAACACTGCGAAATCTGTCAAATCTCATTTTTTGCAATCGTAGGGAAGATTATATTTTTCTGTTTTATGTCATACAACTGCTGCAGAATTTTTACAATGAAGGCATTCTAGAAAATGCTCTTTTAACAGTCTGTGTAATTACCACTTTTGTGCAGTGACAGTCTGATATTGGTGTAAATGATGCCTTCTAAATCTGGGATATGATGTCTAAAAGCTGTGGGAAGAGCGTAGCATTTTAGCTGTACCTTAACCACCAGCGTTCCTCTTATAACTGTGGTGAATGATAACATGAACTGCTGGTATTTTGCCATTTGGTGAGTGGT
The DNA here is from genome assembly GCA_013400755.1 of Pelecanoides urinatrix. Classification (NCBI taxonomy): domain Eukaryota; kingdom Metazoa; phylum Chordata; class Aves; order Procellariiformes; family Procellariidae; genus Pelecanoides; species Pelecanoides urinatrix. The sequence goes on from VZTQ01005982.1 coordinate 75,189, forward strand.
TTTTATTTAAAGAAAAAAAAGTTGCATAAGTAACAATAATCTCATGTGTTTGATCTTCTGATACTTAATACTGAGGCAGGTGCATAAACTATTCCACTGATGTTTTTGAAAGCATTTCTAAGACACTATTTAAAACTACCATATGTAGTGGGAATGTACTGCTAACATGCAGTATTAGCCTATTGATATTTTTCTTTAATTCACACTAACGGGTAGGTATTTTCTTGCTGGTGACTGAGCTCTGATTTTAAGTATTGCGTTGTATTAAGAACAAAATAAAACTAGAAGAGTAATTTCTAGTCATTTGGGAATTGGTGACTGTCCCAACCAGATACATCCTGAAAAGTCCACCTTTAATTTTATCAGCTAAATACAGATTTAAATATCAACTTTATTCTCAACTGTTGTGATTTTCTAAGTTCTGGCACTAATTTTAATCTAGAATTATAGTTGGCTACCAGATAACGGTGGTTGTTTCAGAAGTGGCCAGGCAATAACGTGATTGCTTGGCCTTTTACGCAGTTCGCTGGCTCAGGCCGCGGAGCTCTGGGGCCGTTTCCAAAGGCAGCGTGTTGCCGTGGTGTGCGGGTTTGGCTCGCGGTGCTTGAGCTGAAGTAGGGCCAAACCGAAGATGCAGCTTTCTCGAGGAAAGCTTGCTCGGTGCTCTCCCTTTTATCCTGCAATGAATCACGTGTTTTCACTTCAAAATGGATTTTATGCCTTACCTGTAACGATTACATTGACCTTAGTAACTATGTTTTCCTAATAGCTGTGTAGGTTAAATACAAAATGTTCTGCCAGCCTACATCTGCCTTCAAATACTGGCGTTTAAAATGTTGCATGTTTTATTTGTTATATAGAAAGTAATGGCCACGTAAGCTGAGGCGGAGATGTGTTTTACTCATCTAGTCTGACCTATGTGAGTCTGTCACAGGATGCCCCGAGTTAATTCTTGTTTGAATTAGAATATATTTTTCTAGAGATGGCTCTCCATTTTTTTTAAATTTCCAGTATAACATTTTAACTTGGTTTTGAGAACTGCCGGTTCTCTTGGCACTGCCCTTGCTTGGTATCTGAACCCGCCTGGATTATTGATTGCTGTGGATCTGCCTTTAGATTGATGAGCCCGTCAGTACAGGAACAGATCTTTGATGTAATCAAGTCAACCTATGTATCTATTGCTTGAAAAACTGTCACCACTGAACTCCGGTGTCTGGCTGTCACCATGCTTTCTGCGCCGTTACGGCTGCAGTTTGCAGCGTGCTGCTGAACAGGGACACCAGCGCTGGGCAGGCATGTCAGCACGGGCTTCCCAGGGTTAAAAAGAGTCCGTGCAATCTCGGTACTCCTTGGAGCAAGGCATTGCACTGCTCCTATCGCAAAATTCCTCAGGGAGCATCCTTAACTGATAAGTAACCATGTTTTCCACTTCCTTTGGAAAGGCGCTGTCAAAACTGCCTGCATCTTTTACTTCCAAAGGTGACGGTTTTGGCCTTACTGTCTGCTTCCCTGAGCAGTGCAGGCTTGATTTATATTGGGGACCTGTCTGTTCATGTACACTGCTTTTCCAATCCCTGCACAGCTTTCAGCTTTTATTAGCCATGATTTTTATTTTTTTTTAGACCGCTGAGTAAAATGGTTTAGTACCAACAATCAGATTCTATAAGAGCCTGATAAAAATGAATTTGATGAGGATTTTCCTTTCTAGTAATTTTCAGCTTCCAGCAAGTTATAAACAGTTCAATAAATATTGTGTTGACTTTTGAATCAGTCTCACTTCTAGCCAAAATGTTATATTGTACAAGGTCAGGTGGTTAATGGGGGTCCAAGTATGATTTAGTGATGGTGTAATACGCTCAGCTTTCTAAATAAAGGTTTGACAAACTAGCATTTTTCCTACAAATCCACTTGATTGCAGGGGTTTGATGTGATTATTATGAAAGACGATTATTGAGCAAGAGGGTTGATAATCCTCAAGGTCGCTGTGTTTGCTTTCTTCAGATACTGGCACACATGAGGTATTTCTCATTTCTGAAATATTTTCAAGTATTCTGACTTACTGAAAATCAAACTAAAGCCTAGAGGGTTTCTTTGCCAGCAGATTTTGAAGCTACAGATGCAAGTTTCTTTGAAGATTTTTTTTTTTAAAAAAAGGTTAAATTCAGCAGCTGCAGCCACTGTATTTTTATTCTTTTTTTTTTTTTTTAAACAGATCAAGGAGTGTGCAGATGAACCAGTTGGTAAAGGCTTCTTGGTGTCATGTTTGGTGGATCACAGAGGCAACATCACCGAATACCAGTGCCATCAGTACATCACTAAAATGACAGCCATTATCTTCAGCGATTATCGGTTGATCTGTGGCTTCATGGATGACTGCAAGGCTGACATCAATCTCCTGAAATGTGGCAGCATTCGACCCGGAGAAAAGGTATCCAGAGAACATGTAGATTGTCAATAGGCTTGTAAAAGTCGTTCACTTCAGGAAACTTATGTGGAGACTCTGCAATAGTATTACTGTCTTACTTGCAACTGAAAAAATACATGGCATATCTCAGCTGTCTGAAAAGGGTGATGTCCTGATTCTGTATAGTTCCTTTTTCATAAATATGCATTCGTTCCTCTGTGTGGGACTGCTATTCAGAGACGACTTTCACTTGTCTTTCCTGACCCCACTACGGGTGATCTGGTAGGTAGTTGTCTTTTTGATCACGCTCTGTCAGTCTTGACTCGATCTGATGAATCCAGACAATAGATCTGAGCAGACCTATTGCTAGGCGTATTTCACAGCGTGGTGGGGTCTGGCGCAGGAAGGTTAGCAAGGTGATGTGGCCTGTGCTTGTAACCCTTCCTGCTTTCTCGGGCTGTAGTTGATAGACTGGATCAAGAGCTCTTACCAGTTCTCTTCCCCTTTCCCCTGCCCACCCAAAAATGGTTGAAGGGCACATTTTAGTAGTACAGACTGACTAATACTGTACTGGTTTTACTAAATCGATGTTCTTTTGCCATATGAGGCTTAAGCAGAGGTTGATGCAAAGAACAGTTTGTGGTGACTACGTGTGGGGTTATTTTTAAGGCACTGTCTTTCCCTGTCTACTTCAGCATAGCTAATGCAGGCAGCAATTATGTATTGCTGCAGGTATGAGTGGCTTCTTTTATGGCAAGTTTTTACGTTTAGGGATAAAGATAAAATTAGCCTATCAACTTTTTACAGTGCTTTTTAAATTATAGCTCTTACGCTTTTAATAATTAGTCTCTTAAATCAGCTATTAATGAGGAGGTGTATAACAAAAAATATACACTTTTTTGGTTAAAAAAACACAAGTTTTCCCAGTTGTTCACTGCTGTAAGCAGCTTCACATCCATAGTGTGTTAAATTGAAGTTCTAGTGTATTCCAGAGGACTTAGCTGAACAACAGAAAGCACAAAAATAAGGACTTGCTTTCAAGAACAAAAGCAACCATAGAAGTGGGAGGAACTTGCAGGCCCCACAGATTCAGACTGGTAACAGCTGAGCAACTCGCTTTTCCATAAAGTAAAGACTCTCTTTTAATACTGGGCTGAAGGACCTCATGAAATGCGAAGTTGCTTTTTACAATCAGTATAGAATCGGAAGAGTAATACGGGATTCCTGGATGTCAGATCTGCGTATTACCTGTGGCTTGACCAAATTAAAATAAAAATAAAATACTTAGAGTAGCACTGAAGGGTACAGTAGGGTGGATTTCGTGAACATAAGCCAAATCTCATGTAGTAGCAGTGAAACCAGTGCTGGCAGGCTTGTGTGCGTTACTGTGCATAACCCACCGTGTTGGTCGCAGGAGTTAAGGTGGGTGAAGGGTGAGGGTGGCCGGGGTGGCTCAGGTCACTGGGCATCTGGGGGAGGGAAACGACGGCAAACTTTGGGTCACCAAAGTCACTAACCAAACTTTTCTGGGGTTAAGTGCGGTTTATGCATATTCCTCACTTTCTTGGTACCCAACCCAGAATATTTTGCCTTGGTTTGTGAAAGCGTCGCAGCCTGTCATATGATGTCTTCTGTTATACCGTCATCCTTGGCACTTAGAGCAATTGAAGTATTTTATACTGCTATGGAAACAGCTATAAATGGCTATGCAAGCATTTCTTTTGTTGGTGTTCTATTCTATCCCTTTTCTGCTTTGCAGAAATCTCATCTAATTTACTCCCATCAGATGCTGGTTCAGGTTTTATTTCCACGCTGTAGATTCTGAGAGTTGCCTGTAGAGAAACAGTCATTACCCTTTTGTGTGTCTGAACGTAACTGTGAATTTAATAAATAGGACCTGGACACCTGAGGAGGAAGATGGGGGAAGAGATTCACCTCTTTTTTTTTTTTTTTTTTTAATGGAAGTAAGCACTACTAGACCACTAACTCCATCCACATCAGGCGGCTAGTGGATTGCAATGATAGCTTCATCATAGTAACATAGTGGGATAAACTGGCCTTTTTAGTTGTAAAAGGCACTTCAATAGGTATTCTGGAGTAGCACTGCCTCTTGAAGCCCCTCTGCCAGCTAACCATTTTCCTTTTCTGTACTTCCTTCTTTTGTTTTAGCTTGCTTTCTGTTTCCTAATTGAATTCTGTTCCTGCTGGGTTTGTTGCCTCTGATGTGATGTTTTCTGTGCTTTCTTTTCCACGTATCTTGTTGGTTTTCTGCTCTGTAAGAGCAATAAAGTTCAGCTTAAAAGTCTCGATCTGACTGTAGACTTCATTTGCTATATATAGCAGAAGGGCTGTAGATGTGTCATTTGAAAGCATGAGGTTTTGTAATACGTGTTGTGGAGTTGATTATTTTGTTGTTGTTCTTCTTCTTCCAGTTAATGGAGAAATATTTAATAGTCGTTTCAGTCACCTTTCTGGTTGGCTGTTGTGCTTTATAGCAAATTTGGTCTCCTGGTATTAAAAGCTTGCTTTAGCTTCATGCAGTAGGGATCTAATTTGAAATTGAAATTGAAATTGGTAATTTAAACGGAACTTTTCTTCTTGGGCTGCCTGTCAGAATGAGCTGCTTTCCCGATCCCGGTAACGTCCAGGATTGTATCAGACTAGTGGATAGTCTGTAGTTGCCCGGGTGCCGGATTTAGCCATAATGTCCAAACTGGAGTTGATTATTTGCCATAATGAAGGCTACAGAAGTGTCAGTTGCACCTCTGTTGTAGTACTTTACCAGATAATAGTATTTTTCAGACTCCTAAAAAAAGACACATTAGGAGACCATTGTTTTCTTGCTTTTTTCACCCCCAAGTCCTTCGAGTACAGTTGCTCGCGCTCTTTCCCTGGTTTCATCGAAGTACTGGACACAGAGGGGAAACGAGTCTAAATGGGAAGAGAGGGTAACATTCAGCTCAGTCTTTATTTACTTAGTGCAGTATTACGGCAGTGTTCTACCAGCTGGAGTACTGGGAATTAGCTAGTCTGAGAGCCATCCCCGTAACCATAACCCAGCCGGAGTGCCGGACGGGAGCTTGCCATAGACCTGCTGGGTGGTTTTCCGTAGCCTGACTGCTCTGGCTCCAGCAAGTCAGCACGGCCGTTCAGTGCAAGGTGCTGTGCTGATAAGCGTAAAACATAACAGGTCATGTTTTACCCTCCCGCCTGCTGCTCCTTTCTGCTCTTGACTCTTTTCTGGTCACTTTTCTAACTTCTTTCTACAGTGATGAACTCGAGGCATGTCAGGTTTCAGACAGAATAAAGTCTTTTCCGGGGGAGCTTCTGAAAATGACAAGAAAAAAAAAAACCACCCAAGAATTGCAAAGCCTAAACTATACTGGGGGGCAGGGAATCTCTGATGGGAAATGAATAGTAAGACCAAGGTTTTTAAAATTCTGTCTTGGCCTAAAGTCATGTACCTGGAGTTTGAATTTTGGTCATAGGAATTAAAATCATAGAATAGTTTGGATTGGAAGGGACCTTTAAAGGTCATCTCCCGAAGTGTTCTGCTGAAGGGAGTTTGCTTGGGCACATTTAGAACTTAGTTCCATTTCTCTGTGGCTGAAAGTGCAGTAGGACAGTATTGGAAAGCTGCTTGTATCCTTTGGGGATCTAAATGTATCCTTTCATAAAACTACATGGCGTTTCAAGGCACTCCAGACTAGATAATTATCTAGTACGTTTAACAGATCTTTGCAACTTTCAGTTAAAATTCTCTAAGATTGATAGTGGTGGTGAGGCAACGATTCCAAGAAATGTGTGGGGGTTTTAGGCTTAATCTCCTCTATTTCAGCGTGTTGCACTAGAGAAATGAGTACTAGACTCTGTCAGCCCCTGCAGCAGGGAGTCCTGACTTGTGGAGTGAACCCAGAGGTCTTCAACTCTAAGGTGGAGGTTTTCCGACAACAGGGTGCTGGATAGAGGAAAAGCTTTGTCAGGATTCATTCCACAGCAGAGCTGCAGCAGGCGTTTATACCCTCGTACACACCAGGCAGCCGGGGCTGGAGCAGGACCGGGAGAGCTCGTGCCGTGGGATGCCAGCCCTCGGCTTTGGTGCTTCCGAAGCTGAACTGGCCCCGCAGGACTGGTGGCACGTGGAGTGCAGGTGGGAACAGGCAGCTCTGCGTGGCGCAGAGCTGCGAAATGATGCAGGTACCGCAAATGTGTGTCACAGCTGTCCTGCCATCCTTAGGATGAGCCTGTCAAACTTTTGATTGCCAGCTGCTTTAGAAAAAGACGGTTGAGCACAGCCATACACACGTTTGTTTTCCCCTCCAGTCTGCATTAAGAGATTGTACAATATTAAATACAGTAGATGTTAGCCTGAAATTAAAGCTTGAAGTGATATTTCTCTAAACCACATTTGTAAAGTCTCATCTATACTCTGTTTGGCCGGTAGCGTGGCTGCCTTCGTGCACTTTTGAAGAAATGGAGTTAGGACCTCCTTAAGCTGGCTTAACTAGTCAGCACTAGCACTCAGGGACCTGATCTGCCTGAAAACGAACCCCAGATTAGGTCAGTAAATGTCTAAACAGTGTCAAGTGGACACAGGAACACTAATGGCACTACAAGAAGGCACGTAAATGCTTGGAGGTAGGAGGAAAGGGCAGGACTGCATCTTTCAGGAGCCAGCTGTGTTGACTTGTGTGTGTTTCTATGTCAGACTGTTAAGTCTGACATGTTTTAAAATTGCTCTAATACAGGGCAGCAGAGTAGCCAGAACTGCAGGATGATCTACCCAAATGTAAAAATTGTATTTGCCAAGTAATGCAATAAATTCATCATTTCATGTTGTGTCCCTCAAATGCAACCAGCATATGGAAATCCTCTTTCACTAGACTATTAAAAATAGGTTTACTTTCATATATAATATGACTCTGACCAGGAATCTAGACCCACACTGCAGGAAACCAGGAAGCTTCTGATTTTCCTAGCAGGAAAAGCCTGCCTTGTGCCCTCCTTGCTGGCTTGCAAGGGGAGGCTGCAGGTGAGGGAGAGTAATCTTGGTCTGCCTTGCCTCCCAGCTGCAACCTCACCTAGGCTGGAGCAAAAAACCGCCAGAGGAGCTTAAAATGCTTGTTTTCAATCATTTACGCTTGTCAGCTCCTCAGTTGTAATTACTACCTATGACTGACCACAAGGATTTGCGGAACGGTGTATGTGTTTGCCGTGGTTATAGATAAATGGCAATTTTAAGTAATGTGGTGAACGTACTGTTAACTAGTATTCCTCAGAACCCTCTTGGGTTCAGTGCTAAAGGGACCGTTGATAGATAATTATATTTCTGCAAAGATGCTGATATCTGGCCAGCATGTGGAGTTGGCCAGTTCCCACTCAAAGAAAAGAGCAAACCAAAATAAGGAGGTTTGGGGTGTGGGGGTTTTGGTTTTTTTGCCCCCCCCCCTTTTTTTTTTTAAAGGGGGAAAACTACTTATAGCTCTTTTAAACTGATTATACTTCTGGGTTGTGTTTACAACTTTGTAATTGGCCAATTCTGGTTGTGCTCCAAGTGTAGCAGAGTTAAAACAGGAATCAAAGGCTGCCTGCCTGAGGAGAATGTCAGACCAAAAAGATTTGGAAGAGTTGTGTGGCTTTGAATAGTCATGGTCATGTTTTATGGAGACGGCTCTCTTAGTCATGCTGCTGCAACAGCAATGGATGAATCTACTTGACAGAGTGAGTGGAAGGGATAGCTCCTAAATGGTTACTGCAAACGCCAAGCTGAGTGATTCAGATGTATGCAAATATGCATGCCTTGTTGTATACTCCAGAGAGCCTGATATAAGTTTAGTAGCAATATCCTCTCACAGCAGAGCCACAAAAATTAAGGTGGTCTTCACAGGAAAAACTTGCAGAAGCCTTGACAGATCTGTTCCAGAAGAGTTCTTGTTTATTAGAGGAATCAGACCTTCTACAGAGGGAGTACAGTTCCCTGTCTAAACACGTAAAAAGGATGTAGGGAATTTAAATGGAGCTTTTATCAGCTTTGCCCTGCCTCTTCCAGGCTTTCATACAAAGCACAGGCTCTTTACATTTATTGGTAGTCGCTGGTCATAGTCCCAAGTTGCCTTCAGGCTTGCAGGAGAGTGGACGTGGTGTACGTTATTGGGCCAGAACTGCTTTGTCTGAGACTTCATCTACTCTTGAATGCTTTGAATTTTTTTTATTCTCTTAATGGAGGAATTTGACCAACGAAAGCTTCTCAACCCTAAGCTCTTTGTGGCATTTTTAGCATCACTAATTATCACCACCCAAACTGAAGGCCTGTCTCAGCATGGAGGAACTATGATTTTTCTCTCCCCCAAGTATGTTCTTAATGTGATGCTGTTGCCATGGTGCGAAGAGAGCTATGTCAGATTAAAGATAATTTGGCCGTTTTGGTAAACTGCTCTGAGCAGTGTGACTAAGTAGTGATAATCTCATTAAGACACATTAAAACAAACCCAGAGCACTGGAGGGGGGGGATTTCATGGTGACCATCAGCAGGATGGTGATGTATAAAGTGTGTGGATAGTACAGTTATTAACTGTTGCCTCCTCTGAATGTAAATGCAGTTTAGGCTGAACTTTTGGATGTAACTGCAGAGAGTTTGTTTGTTGTTTAATTTATGTGGTGCTTATCCAGAATCACAGATCACTTGATCATGTAGGTGCTTGGTTACAGATGTTGTCTTGTTCTTCTCATATAGGATGCCCACTCACAAGGAGAAGTGGTGGCATGCCTGGAAAAAGGCCTGGTAAAAGAGGCGGAGGAGACTGATCCTCGAATTCAGGTTTCTGATCAGTGTAAGAAAGCAATTCTTCGTGTAGCTGAACTCTCTTCGGATGACTTCCACTTGGACCGGCATCTCTACTTTGCATGCCGAGATGATAGAGAACGATTTTGTGAAAACGTGAGTCGTTTCCTCTTGCCTTCTCTTCTACAGTAATCCACAAAACCCCATTGGAAGAAGGAATGGAACGGTAGAGTGGAGCCTGAGCGAGGGAGTGTAATACTGAAAACAGACACCTTGTAGCTGTCATTTTGCAATAAATCTGGTATTACATTCACTCACCCAACAAACAAGCATTACTTCTAGTGGGTTAATGAACTGAATTGGCATAAATAGTTTAATGGGCATCAGAGCTGGTGTGACAGGGAGTGGAACAACTCGAATGGGGAGGAGGCAGCAAAGGTCAGTGACTGCTCCCTTCTGCAGTGGTAAGTTGTTGCACAAGCCAAGCCTGGTCTGACTCTACTCGCAGCCCTCCTTATCCTTGGAGTGATGAGCTGGAAAGCTGCGTCGTTCAGTCTGAGTTAGCTTGAATCAGCTGAGCGTCTTCTCACTAAAAGGGTGATGAACACAACCAGATTATTTTTAATGCAATAAAATTTAAAATATTTTTGTAGTATAGAAGCTATCACTGTCATTTGAAATATTAATTTTAATATATTTCTAGTTTAAAAAACCAAATTTCTTTAGGTGTAGTTTAGTTTGCTTGTTAAGCATTACAAGTCTTATCTTTAATGGTAAATGTTACTGTTCTGTTTCACAGACTCAGGCTGGGGAAGGCCGAGTCTACAAGTGCCTCTTTAATCACAAGTTTGAAGAATCAATGAGTGAGAAGGTAGGTATCTGTCTTAGTGAAACAAATCCTTAATGCAGAAATCATCAGATCATTCATCAGCCCAGGCTACATTATTCTTTTCCACTGTTGAGGAAAATCCATCATCTACATGGTCAGAAAACCGACCGCTTTAACAGATGCTTTGCCTTTGATATGTTTGTGTTTCCAGCTCCGTGCTGATGGCTTGAATTAATTGTACTCAAGTTACAGCCTTTAAAGTTAAGGATTTAAATAAATCAAAGCTTTTGGGTGGGTAATTTGGGAAGATAGACATGGAGCTCAATGGGTAGCAGTGTGATTGAGTGTTTAAAGTAGAAGTCGCATAATGCTGGGGTAAGCCTTGGATAAACATTGTCATAACGTAGAGATTAGAAACAAAAAGCCCAAATGCCTCAGCGCAGGAAGCTGTGTGTGTTTCACTTTTGTTTTCAAGGCTATGAGTGTCTTGACTGCGAAGCAGCAAATCCTATGGGAAAGATGCAGAGTTCAGTTACTGAAGTTTTCCTTACGTTTTTCCTGAAGATGTGGTTTTCAACAACAACAAAAAAGTTGTTCTGGAGAGCCAGTCCTGAAAAGAGTTTGTATTGGTGTAGGTGTTTTGGGAAGGCAGCATCGCCTTAAGTGATTTCAGAAGCAGCATCATAATGTTTGGGATTATATGGAATATCATCTGTCTGAAAGGATACGAAGATGGGTGTCTGTAAAGCCCTCCTCGGAGAAGCTCCACTGAAGGAGCCCGATTCAGAGGCCTGGAGGGATCAGACTCATTTCCTTTTCTTTAAATGCATTGGTGCTCTGAGAGCTTGGTTCCAGTTAACAAACTGAAAACTGAGAGAGTGATCCCTGAGGGCTTGAAACAAAGCTTCATTTTGTACAAGTGCGTTACTGAAATGGACTACTATTTTTTGCTTAACCTGTTTTTGGTTGTACAGGGACGGTGGTGGTTTTTGAGGGGTCTTTTCCGTGACCAGCTGTCTAAGATTCGAATGTAAGGAGGTTAGACAAAGCTGTAGCAGATGACTTGGTAGGGAGAGAGGAGTGGATGCTCTGAGGGTGCAGTTTGCAGAGCAGGAGGAACACAAAATCTAGTTCTCACTCTCGCAGCTGCCAGGGTTGGACCATCTGCGAAGTCCCTAGTTTTGTAGAAGCTGTTACCCAGTAAAAAGTCCCTCCTTGCTGATGGCATCGGCTGCTGCATACACATGTAGCCAACGAGAGCTGCCTGGTGGGTGGCTTGCTTTGTGTAATCCAAAACTGCTTGCCAGGCTGGGCTCCCTGGCTGTGCCTGACCTTCCTCGGCTTTGGGGGATAAGGTACCTGTGAGCCTGTATTCCCTGTGTCCAGAGCTTTAAGTCTGTCCAGTCCCAAGGTCCCAGTCATGGCACAGAGATGGGAGCATGAAGGAGGGAGTGGGAATATCTTGGAGTAGGCCTTTCCAGGTCTTGGAGTGGGTATGGGAAGGAGGGAGAGAAGTCAAAAACATGATGTAAGGAAGGGGAGAAGGCTATAGGGCTTCTCTGTTCCTTGTGCCGAGATTGCTCCCTGTTCTACCCACCCTACACATGCAGTTTTCCTTCCTTTCCAATGGGCTGAGAATGGACAAATTTGCCTGAGCTACTCTGAATTATCTGCCACCCTCAGATTTAATTTTGATATAATTTGAACCAAAAGCTACAAAGCGTAGCGGTGTTTTTTACAGGCCCTTTTTTGGATGAAATTTAGAGGGTTGTTCTTGCAGCTGCTGGGTTCGGGTTTGGCCACAGTGCATCCTCGTGAGCCTCGCCAGGAAAATGGCTAGAAATTCCCAGGGTTAGACTGCTTTATCTGCAGTCATCTGTTCAGCACGTTGCAGAACAAATCCAAAGAACACACTATTTTGTAAATGTGACTGGAAAAAGTTGTTTCTTGAGGGCATGGGGTGAGTGTGTTCCACAGCTGGGATAAATGTCAGCAACTGATCCTAGTTACCAAGAATGAGTCATGCTCTCAGCCATAGCTCTTCACAAAAAGCTGGATGAATGTGCAGTTTTAAGAAGTGCTCTGCGGAGAGCTGCTGCCTTTAAAACCCTTGATCTGTTGACCTCAATGTGTATTGTTAACTGTGTGGTTTCTATGAGACAAATGAAATTTAGCTGCAGTCCAGCTTAAATGCCTGAATTTTAAAGCATCAGTCGTCTTTTGAAGCCCAACTTGAAAACTTAACAGCAGCAGGTCCAGCTCTCTGCCACCAGCGTGCAGAAGCTCATTCAGCCATCCCAATGTGTCTCCTGCAGTGTCGTGATGCGCTGACGACTCGCCAGAAGCTGATCGCCCAAGACTACAAAGTCAGTTACTCGCTGGCAAAGTCCTGTAAAAGCGACCTGAAGAAGTACCGCTGTAATGTGGAGAACCTTCCCCGGTCTCGGGAAGCCAGGCTTTCCTATCTGTTGATGTGCTTAGAGTCTGCTGTGCACAGAGGTAAGTGCAGTTCAATCAAGAGACGCGTGACTTGCTGGGACCTTGATTTTAAATGTTTCTCTTGGACCTTCAGCTTCAAGATGTATTTACAGTCCCCTTCTCCAAGTACCCTTTTCCAAACTTTGGTTCAGAGGCAAGTTTCCTCATCACAATGCTTTCATCACTGTTGTTTTGAAGATCAGAATAGCTGAGTAAACCTCTGACGCTGACTCCTATTGTGTAGGCAAGAAGTTTAAAATGCAAAATAGCAAATCCCACTTGGACTGATGGTGTGTAATTGCAAATCCTTCTATTCACTGTGAATTCAAGCAGCTTTTTTCCTCCTTTGTGTAGTAAGCATTAAATATGTTACTATGTTAAAACACAGAATAGGGAACCTGTTTATCATCACTTGGGGAAAGCCGGGAATACTCAGTCCTCTGACTTTTGTAAGTAATGTTCTTTCCTTGCAGTTCAGTAGCGTGGATATATGCCTTAGTTTCTCTAACTCTAGTTTTTCCTATATAGAAGGAAGGTAAGTGTGAGAATATTCTTTTTGTTCATTTAAGTTAGCGTAAGCTGGAGATGTCCTAACACCAGCGGCTGTCCCAAAGGCATTAGAGGGCCCTGTACGACAGGACCATGCTAACGGTTCTCTGTGAAGTTGCCATGACATGTAAAACAACACGTTATATCCTCTAGAGCTGCACTGGAGAATTGTTTGTTTTCCCCCTTGGCACGCAGCAGGGTGGCTTCTGACTCAGCAGCAGGCCTGCATGCTGCCATGGCCCTGGCACAGGAGGGAAGGGCTGCCCTAACACCGTAAGCAATCTGTGCATTTGTGAGTTTGAATAACTCACTGCTTCTGATTGATGTGGAAATGATGTGTGCTCTTTGTAGAAAAGTTGTGGGGTTTTTTCCTTCTCCCTGCAGTAGGGCAGGTGCTTTCCCGAATTACATGCAGAAAAACTGCTGTTTAGTATTAACTTCCATTTTCACAGTGGAACAGGTTCTGCAGTGTGTGGCTCGTGCACGAAGCATAGCCCAGGAGGAACTCTAATTATTCCAGACACCCCCACGTGTCTGTTATTACAGTGCCTGGGAGCCCCTGTGGGGATATAGGACCTCCGTCACATGGGACGTTGTACATGTATGAATAGGTTGTGATGGGGGCAGGGGGAGGACATAGCAAAAAAGACACGTTCCTTTTGATTAAAAAAACCAACAAACTGTCTACATTGGGACTGTATGAAAGCTTATAGCAGAACTAGGAATTGATTACAGTTAAATTTCTGTGCAACTGCAGTGGTTTGTTAGATACTCCGTATACACTCTTGGTATCATCTTCTATTCCGTGTTTTGGCTTCCTGAGCAAGTATGTGCTATTGCTCTAGCAAACCTTTTTTTTCAGAAAATGCTTAACCTGCTGTCGGGACAAATTCCTTCCCTAATTACATATCAAGCTGGTAAATTAGCAGAGGTGACTTCTGTTCCTACAGTGGAAAAACGAGCCTTTGAGCATACAGGGAAGAGCTGACCTGTACTGCAGAACTGCAAATCCACTGGGCATTTTCAGCTGTTCTTCAGAAGCACCTCCTGTAGTGTGAAATCCAAAATAAGATTCTCCTAATCTTTCAGGAATCCCTTTTTTCAAATCCATATATTGAATCCCTAAACTGGCTATTCTACACGTTCAGTTGAATGCTGGGAGCTACCATAACAACTGATTTAATCCCCAGCACGTCTGCTCTAGCACATTTGTTGCAATCTGGTGTTGTCCAGAGTGTGGACATTGTCCCTGTTCTTCCAACATGATGGTAGCATAGGTCAAGAAGGGCTCTGCTAATCATTAATACTAAATCACGTTGTCTTCTCTTGGCTCAGGTCGACAAGTGAGCAGCGAGTGCCAGGGTGAAATGTTGGATTACCGGCGCATGCTAATGGAAGACTTCTCGCTGAGCCCAGAAATCATCCTGAGCTGCCGAGGGGAGATCGAACACCACTGCTCAGGCCTGCATCGGAAAGGTCGCACCCTGCACTGCCTGATGAAAGTAGTACGGGGCGAGAAGGGAAACGTCGGGCTGAATTGTCAGCAGGCAGTAAGATGCTTTTCTGTCACTTCGCTTCTAGGTTGCTCAGTTGGTAGAAGCACTGATTTGTCTGTTAACGTTTTGCCTTGCGATGGAGATTCCTCTGAAGGCAGTGTGGCTCTGCTGGGTACCAGTGGATGCTGGAGGCAGTTGTGTAATTGTCATGGTATGAAGTGTAACTTGGTATCTAGCAGCACGTTAGTAATGTGTTGAGTTTTTTTTCTTCAAAAAATACATTTTGGATCGTTTTGCCCTGGATTTTGTGCTGGATCTCCAGTAGTTCTTCTCCAGCAGCTCTAAAGTCATGGAATTCTTTCCTGGGTGCAAGATGTAGGGAAACTTGCTTTTTTATAAGTGTTAAAACACTCCTCCTCCTTCCCTTTTCCCCCTATGCCCTGTCCTTGGAAATGCACTAAATCTTCTCAAAGCACCTTTCCACTCAGTTTTATTTTTGCTATTTCATTCAGTTTAAACAATGGAAATGGAACTTCAGGGACAGGTGGGTACAATGTACTGCGGCACGTCATTGTAGTTGCAGCCACTGAAGGAAATGCCGTTCTTCTCCAAAATACCTCTTTAAAATGGGATGATCCTTTTGCCTTTTTTTAAGCTCCCGTTTTGGCCCAGATGCATCCTGTTCATAGTCTCTTTAAATTGAAAACAATTGTTTAATATTTGTTCAAATTCATTAGTGCTTTTTAATGTAATATTACATTTTTGTACTTAATACCTGCTCTTAATGACCCATGAGCCTGGAAAAGTGACATCAATGCTAAAAATGGGTAGGGAGTGTTAGTGGTGATGTAGGAGTTTGGAGAAATGTATGCTCTTGACCTCCTGCAATATACGGAACCACTGTAGTCCATTTTCTGTGTAAATGTAGCTTAAAGCCTAAGCCCAAAATGTTGCCAGTCTGTGTATGTTATCAAAGAGAAAGGAATATCTGTTAAATGTTTGTAAGGGATAGGATGAAGCTTATTTCTGCATAAATACCAGGTGTATTGGTGCAGCAGCTGTACAGTTGAGTCATTTCTGCGGTAAGCTGTAGTGCATGACTTATGCTTTGCAACGTTGGTGTGAAAAACTGAATATTTGTTTGTGTTTAAATACAATATTGAACTTGCTGCTTCAGAACGTGGTTATTTGCAAATTGTTGGAAGATCAGTTCATCTTGGGAATAACTTCCAGATCATGAAGTGCATGTTCAGAACAAGTCATAAGGCAAGGCAGGGGACCCCCAAAAACAAGATTTCAGACTTTTGGGGAAAAAGAATGTCTGTAGAAATCTCTAGGGTTGTTTTTTTTTCAGTTCTCTTATACTTACGCTTCTGCTTTATTTTTGTACAGTAAGTTGATGGAACAGCAGGGCTTGTCCATGACTCCCCTTCAAGTTGAATGACCTATGTTGTGTTCTCTGTGCAAAAGACCGCAGGAACAAATTAAGTGTTGATTTTATAAAATATGATTAGTTTGTCCATATTTTTATGGGCAAGAGGAAACAGATGATTGCAAGAATAGGATAAACATTCCAATGCTTTGGGTTCTGAGGACTGGCACGGTGTTAGGTAGCTGCCTACGGCTTCTGAGGTACTAAATCATTTATTGTTGATATTTTTGTATATGAATGAATGGTAATGGTTGTCTCAGCTGTCACTGGTTTTGTTCTGGTTTGATTTATTGTGTTAGAATGAGCTTGTTGCTTTTACCTTCTATGGTAGGTAAATTATCTTTATAAGGAAGAGAATATTGTCTGAAACTCTTCCAGATACTGTGCAGCTTGTGCAAGAGACTCAAACTTGCCTGTCATGAGAGATTGGCCCATATGACAGGCCATGAAGAAGGCAAATTAGAGGTCCATCCCTTCATAGTAGCTGGAGCTACTTCGTTTCTTTTTGGATACCTAGAGAGCACCTTTGACATATGCTTCTGCTGAGCCACTGATACTTTTCTGAAGCTGATTTCTCAGCTGCTTTGTTGCCATGTGTCAGTATAGTTCAGTCTTTGAGACAGGTGGGTAGTCTCAGAAGTGCTGCTTCAGTAAATTCATTCATGGGGGAAAGATTGACCTGTGTTGGGGTTTCCAAAAACTAGTAAGCAGACTGCATCAAAGAGCATGGATTTTTTTGTTTTGGAGGTTTTTTTGTCTGCAGTGTAATGTCGGTGAGATGTCCTATCACTTTGTACCTCCAGTGGCTCCTCATCTGCAGATAGGATGGCTGCTTCAGCCGTCCCCTGCTTGCTTGCTTTCTGGCTACTGCTTGGTCCACACGGCTTCAGCCCAAGTCCAGCTGGACCAAAGCTGACTGACGTTGGTCCTTGCTTTGTGATGTTCTTGGGCAATTCTTATTTCAGGAACATGGTGCTGATGCTCTCAGATTGAATTTTGATGCGGCTGTTGATGGTGGAACTACTGGTCTGTGGCATCTACCTAATCACCTGTGGAAACAGAGGAAAACAACACGGTTGCTTTGGGCCCATCTCCAGATATTGTCTTTTCTATGTGGAATCAAAAACTTGGGTCCCTGTGCTTTTAGTAGCATCAGTAGGTAACACTAATACAGCACTTTAATTTCTTGGCTAGCTCAAAGCAGTAGGACTGGTCCTGAAATCTTCAGACATGCTTGCCTAGACAGTTTGCTTGAGGAAATTGGAACGGGAAACATCTAATTTGGATCTGTTTTTACTTACTGTCCTGTCTGTCAAGGTTTGCTCTGATTCTGCTTGCCTTATGAAAGAACGTTGTTTGTCCATCTGCCAAAAACAATACAAGAATCCCAAACCAACAAAACATAACCTAAGAACCTCCATGATTTTATTTTCCTGCAGGAGCATCTGCTCATACCCTTTCCTGCAGGAGGAATATGAGTGATTTGTTGCATTTAAAACTGTCAACGAAATGCGTTCTCAAACCCCGATTTCTTGATCAAAGGGGCTTCATTTCTTGTGAGACACCTCAACCAGAATGATCTTGCATATGAGAGTCTGCGCTCGTGACTAACGGTGCTGTTGTGCAAGAGGCATGCCTGGACCCAAACGTCTAAGAGCTGTGTGGTTTTTTGTCTTGGTTTTGATCAGTGCATTTGCCAAAATGCCCAGGTTCTGTAAATGGTAGAGGAACGATGGCTTTCTGTGTAACATGAATGTTTCAGCCTAAGTTCAGAAAAACTCCTAGGTGTTTGGTCAGCCTTATCTTGCCTAACTAGTGGTGAGTAGGAATAAATCGCCTAATTTTTTTGGGGGGGAGGGGGGCCTCTCACAACAAGTAGGNCTTCCTCACCCCAGCATAGTGCAGGCACTAGCAGCGTGCCCTCTTCAGGGCTGTTGGCGGTTTGGCTTTGCCATCTTGGAGAGAGCTCTGCCTGGTCTGAAGCAAGGGATAGGGCTCCTGTTATTTATACTGTTGATGTACTTCTATAGGGGCACGCATTTTATTAAGAAAAAGAAAAAGTCATCAGAATGAGATGCTTCTTCAGGAGCGTGTCTTCTGGTGTAAAACAAGCTCTTTGCTTTGGGTAAGCATACACAGCTTGGATATGTTCCAGTCATTAAATGGTCTTCTGCAAATATCATTGTTATGTTATTCTTCAAAGGTGGAGATCCTGCGCGTAGGGAGGGTGGGTCTGTGATGCTGTAGGTCATCAGACAGCAGATATACGTGTCCCTTAATTGTGAGCATCAGCCCTTAAAAGATCCACAGCTGTACTGGCAGTGTCTGGCACCTGTGGTGTTGCTCAGTGGAAGCAATATTTTGTCCTAGAGCTGCTGGGAAACTGTTTCTCAGATATGTGACTTCTATGTTGCTCTGGTCTCATCTTTGTTTTTTCTGTTCAGTCCCTTGAGCAGGTAAAACTATAATCCTTGCTAAAAGGGCAGATATTTCTGCTTTCAATTTCTAATACAGCTAATAAATCGACAGTTAATTATTAATTTAGTTCTACATCAGGATAAAAGTTCATAGGATTATAAAGGTTATCGAGCTGCTTTTCAGCTGCTAGGGTTTGTTGTGGGAGGGAAGAAAATCCTATAAAACCTTCTCTTTCTTTACCGGTGCCAAATTATTCCCTTGCCCCTGCAGTCAGGGCAGCTGGCTCGCTGCTGCACATCTTGTACGTGGTTGAGAATCGGGACCTGGAATCCTGCAGTTCTGCCCAAACCAGGGCAGAGAGACTAGGAGGCAATCTGGCGCTTCCGAGCTGTCGTACCCCACGCGCTTTGGCCTCTTCCACTTGATAGCAACACAAATACCACTTAAACTGAGACTTTAGGAAGAATCCTGCCTATATAATACTCTGGCCAGCTTATTTAATCTGTGTATGTAAGAAAGTATCAGGTTTGAGGTTTTATTCACCCATTTGTCCTTGAGAGGTAATTCCAGTAATCATATTTGATCCCTTTTTGTATGTAAACATCTGACACGACGTGAGCCCAGCACTTTACATCCAGAGTATTGCCGGTCCGTGCAGGCTGTGCGTGTCTGTGTGCATGCCCCCAGAACGACCATATCCTTCTCCTTCTTCCATTGACTCTTACGAAGTTTGTAAAGGACTTATCACTTCTCTCTTCTCCTGCTGATTAAGGTGCAGCTCCCTGCTATGAATTGGATCCTGTATTGGCTTCTGTTTGACCACTGTCCGAGTCGCATAAAATGTTTCTTTTTTTATTATTATTTTTTAGTGAAAATATCCCAAGAATTTTTGATTCAACAGTTTGCGCCTGCTAGGCAGCACCCTTCTGAGCTGCCTGCATCCCTCAGAAACTGAGGCTGGGCCTAATTAACTTTGGCCAAGAGCGAGTTGCAGGAAATCGTGTGGTCTGTCCTCTTGATCACAAGTGTCCTGTTGGATAAATAGCGCTAGCTTGTGCCTTCTCTGGTTCTCTGATGCCTTTTTTTTTTTTCTTCGTGTTTTGTGATGTTAGGGCTTTGCCCCTGGAAGTTTCCTGGATGGTGCAGACTTTGAAAGGTGGAGGATAAAATTTGCAACTGTGCTTTTGATTTAGTTGGGCTGGGCGCCAGTGACAAAAATCATTAAGTAAGCATCAAGACGTTAACAGTGTAGACCATTGGATGTCGGTGTGCAGTTGCCTTCTAAGCAAGCTCTCTTTTTGCTCCAAATTTGCCAGCTAAACGTTTGCCTGTGGAATGATGGCAGTCTCTGCCCGATGTCTGTCTGTTCAGGCTTTGGGAATTCAGTGCTTGGTGGGAATGAGGTGGGGCATGGGGATCCTGGGCTGAGTAATGGCCCAGAAGGCTGCCCTTCTCCCCAAAACCATAGATCAAGTGAGATTTTGAGATTTGCCCCAATTCCCTTCCCCTGGCCCAGCCTCCTGAGTTCGTGTTCAGATGCTATGGGCTGTGTCTGGATCTCATTTTGAAACTTAGTGCTGTGGATGCTAAATTATGTTTCCTTATGGGTAAGAGTTATTTTTCTGAAGCTTTAATCAGAATAACTGTTTCACAAGAAGAAAGGAATTGATGAAACTGTTCATACTGTATTTACCTACGACAGTTGAACGTATTTCCAAGTCACAAAAGGAGTGGAGGGACATTACAGCTTCAAGTTGGCACACCTGGTCTCTGAATATTTGGAAAGTTTTTGTTTTCATCTTTTGCTTATACCATGGCTTCTCTTAAGTAGATAAAAATAGATGCCCTGCTTTTGTTATATATGTGTATATATATGATATGATATTATATAAAATTTATAATAATGTTTAATAATGACGTAGTTTTATCTTTTTATATATTAAAAACTTTAACATAGACCAAACTGTGGTTACCCTGGCTTCCAAAAGCTTGAGCAGGCATACCTGAGGAAATGAGATTTTGTGGGCCAGCAGAATGGGACATTTTATCCTGTATTTCAGTGAAACTTTTGTGTCCTCTCCTGGCAATTCAAAAACGTTTTTACGGTTTGTTTGTGGGTAGGCAACTGGCCTTTAAACATTGATTTGGGTTTCAGTTTAGAACAGTGGGTAGTCTTCATAGAAGTGTGACAAATTTGCATGTTTGGTATCATCAGCCTTATGGAATAAGGATGGATCAAAAATACAATATTCAAATTTTACCAGTTCCATTTTGTAAATTGGTTTATAAGTGGTCCAGGAATACAGTTGACCTTCAGTGTGTGACCAGTCTCCTCCAATGTTCCTGGGCTGCTTCGTAAGGATAATTAGGGTTCAGCAGCACTGGACTCCCATGTCTGGTAATTGAGTCGGCAGCACAAGCGCTTGAAAAAAGCAACTGTAGAGCAGAGGTCTTACCTGGTAGTGTTGTTATTGGCATAGAATTGCCAGGCTGAGATGTTAAGTGCTCTCATTTTGATGATTATAATTTGTTTCCCTATCCACAATTTCTTTCTTCCAGCTTCAAACACTGATTCAAGAAACGGACCCCGGTGCAGATTACCGCATTGACCGAGCGTTGAATGAGGCCTGTGAATCGGTGATACAGACCGCCTGCAAGCACATACGGTCCGGAGACCCAATGTAGGTGGCTCTCAGTTACCACTGAAACCTGTCCAGAAATGTCCAAACTAGCAATTCATACAGGGTTGGAGGTGTGAACCGAGCTCTCTCTTCATTCTTGCCGTATAAGCAGGCTAGTATTTTTATAACAGGGCTGGTTCAGCACTGGTGAAGGACGTAGTTGTCTCAGGTGCTTAGATTAAATTTGCAACACTTTATGTGCGAATTTCTCTTACTACATAAGTCTTTAGCAATATCACAAAGAAAAGTAACAAGCCTTGAAAGGCCAGTTAAGCAAACCCATACTGCAGAGAGAAATGTCTCCTTTAGCTTCACGTCTGATGCATGTTGTCTCCTGAGCCAGATTTTCTGTAAAATATTTCTTATGATTTTGTCATATATCAGACTTGCTGAGATAACTAAAACAATGGAATTTAAGAGGGTGCAAATGTGGTATACAGTTGTTTTAGATGTAATCTTTTTGAAGGAAGAGAAAGATCTTCACTGTGTTTGAATGTCTTATCTATGGTGTATTGGAAAGGCTGATTTGGCAACACCAACTGTTACAAGAAAGCTCAGTGTGTTTATAACAGTCTGTTGCCTAACTTTTTTCTTCTGTTTGCAGGATTCTGTCTTGCCTGATGGAGCACTTGTATACCGAGAAGATGGTAGAGGACTGTGAGCATAGGCTCCTGGAGCTCCAGTATTTTATATCTCGTGATTGGAAGTGAGTGCTGTAAAACAAGATTTATCCTCACTTGATGCTTGTATTCAGTGTTTGTATGCATTAGCAGTTCCTTGTAAAACAGTATAGCTTATGCTTGTTCACAAGAGGACTTTTAAGCATGCCGGGTCTGTAGGGCCCTAATGCCTATCTAGAACAGCGGAAGCAAAAGCTGCTTAGAAAAAGTAAGTGTGATGCCCACTTAAATCAGGTACTCACTTAGAAATAATGCAACCCTAAAGCATCTCACGTTTGAGCTCTGAAATTCAATGCATCTTTAATTAAAAGAAGTCTCTCAGGCCATACTGAAGTTGAAGGTCACTTTCTGTGCAGGTGGCAGCCAGTTACATCTGCTCTGAGCACTACTGTACAGAAGAAACCCAAGCTACTAAGTATAACAAAGAGACACTGTGTGAGAGGCTCCCTGCTTCCATCTCTGCCTTTTTAAAAATATTCTACGTGTGATTACAGCCTGTAGAGCAGGTGTAATTCCCTTTGGAGCACTACTTTTCCAACTTTCTCATCCAAAGATGGCAGTGCTTTCTATTAAATATATACAGAGCCCCTGTGTATGTGTGGGTTAAGAAGAGTATAAATTTGATGAATGTGACCAGTGAGGAAAGAGAAAGTGTTTGGCTGTTCTTCTGGAGAAGACTGAGAGGTGGGGAAGTAGAGTACATCAAATGGGGTTACTTCAAGACATGGAATAATTGTTCTCAGTGACCACAAGGAGTGTAAGGCAAGAAGTCATGGACTTTGATCACTGCAAAGGGTATTCAAATCAAACATTAAGAAAATCTGACACGAAGCTGTATCTGTGGGCAGCATTGCCAGTAGTTAAGAACTGACGTGCTCTGTTAACCTTCTGCTTTTAAAATACATGGGGCTTCATGGACCAGAGAGTTTAGGGCTTTGTGGCTGTTTATTTAGTCATCTTGATAACTGTCTCCATAGGTAGACAAGAATACTTTAACTTTTTTTCCTGGTCTTCCTGTTTCCCTTCATTGCTGGTTCTCCTGCCTGTGCCATGTTTCCAGCAGGTAATTCATTGCTTGAGCCAAACTTAAGTGATTGGAAGAAGTAAGACTGAGTATTTGCATTTTGTTGGGAGTAAAGATAATTCTAATTCATGTTGCAGGCTGGGCAACATTAGCTCATCTTTCTTGTTCAACCACTGTTTCCTAAAACTGGCTTATGAAAACTGTTGTATTAACTGTGTGCCTACCTAGCACAGGTGCACGGAGTAGAAATGGTTTTCTTACTACTTTTGTCATTATCTATATAATTGTGTCCACTGATACCGCTCGATGTTTGCCTTCTAAAGTGGTGTTAGTGAAGTTTCCATTTTGGAAAGTTGGCAATATCGCACTTAGCTTTAATGTAATTAGACGTCATATTAAGAGATCTGCACTTGCAGTTTTTTTGTATGCAAAAGCAAGGGATGCTGAGTCTTCAATTAGCTCAAATCCAGAGCAGACAATAATTAATCTAACTCAGATTTTTATGAAACTGGAATTTGAAAATGGCAGCAGTACAAAGTACATGTAAGATGTTATACAAGCAAAACATGGTATGTACCTGCCTTTCTGCTGCTTTAGGACATCAAGGAGATGATTTCTTTTCTCATGTGTCAGCATTTGGCTGGCATGCTGCAGAAGAGAATAGGATGCACTTCAAGAAACATTGAAGATTTAATCTGTAATTAAAGATCTTGGTGTATTTTTGCAACGTTACGGAGTTGATTCCAAATTGAGTGACAGGCAATTTGCCACCTGTTGGTACAGTTGGTTAGACATGGCTGCTAAATGATGTGATAGTGTAGGAAACTTGAAGATTTTTCTGCCTCAAAAGCATTTCAGAATATGGAAAACATAAAAGGTTCGAACAAAGTGCTAATGATAACTTCTATGTTTGCAGATTGGATACAGTCCTTTACCGCAAGTGTCAGGGAGATGCCTCCCGTCTCTGCCATACCCATGGCTGGAATGAGACTAGTGAGCTGATGCCTCCAGGGGCTGTTTTCTCCTGCTTGTACAGGCATGCGTACCGCACAGAGGAGCAAGGAAGGAGGGTAAGTGCAACTACTGCTCTTTGATCTGTGATAGAAGGGTTGTACATACGTTTGGAAGTTGGACACACTGTGCTAAAAGTGCAGGAACTCGCAAAAGCTACTTAAAAGCATTTACCGTAGGTGGTACTTGCACTGCTTCGGATGCCCGGCTCCTCCTCAAGTGTGCCTTGAAGGTCTGTGTTGTTGTTCTGGTAAGGCAAAATAGCCACATCAAGATGTGACAATTGCCCGCAGGGGGAACTGTGTGCTGACAGCAACTGGTGTATGTCAGTTCAGACACAGCACAAGTCCTCCCCCTTGTCTCTCCAAAGAGGAATGTGATTCCTTGTAGATAGCTAGCATAGCTGCAAGATTGGTTTTATGCATAAAGGAGTTCCAAGCACAGCTTTCCTAGGCTGTTTCTAATTAAGTTTTGATTTGAGTACAACTTCAGATTATACCCCATTAAATTCTTCCTACTGATATAAAGCATCCTTTCAGTTCTTTGGCGCATACTGTAGTGGTAAATGTGCTTATGCTGTCTTTAAAGATGACAGTAGGGATCTGGCTTGCTGCCGTGCAATCTGGAGATCCACCATAATCACATCCGTTTGGTTCAGAGCTACTCTTTTCAAGTTTGCTGCCCTCTCGTGCCTTTATCCAGGCACTCCCTTGAAAGCAGCTGGGTACTCGGTTCCATTTCTTTTGGCACTGTAATGTACACACCCCTAGGAGTTGGTGGGTTTACACAATGGCCTGGCTTAAAAATTAATTTCTACAGCTTGATTTAAAAGGTCTTTTGTGGCAGAGGTCAAGTATTGATTGAAAGCATCTCTCTTTTAGGAATAATTTTTTTTTAATGCAGTTTCTTAGTCTGCTGAGTTGAGACTTTTTAATTCCATTTTATATTAGTGCTGACCAAAGAAATCAATAGCCAGCCTGCAAATAATCTATCAGAGAGAGAAAAGGCTTTTAAATGTATTTTTCTTGTGGAAAGTAGGCTAAGGGAGCAGCTGTCACTTTGAAATTTAGCGTTTGAAAGCAAACTCGTCAGAGGTTAGATCTGTCCTTTTTTTCCAGTGCTGTCCACAAAACGCTAGGTAACTTCCAGTGGTTTGGATTTCTAATTGTATGAAGTTTTAAGCTTTGACTGTTGTATTTTAGGTCTGCAGTATCCCTGGATTTTTTACAATTTGTTTCTTCCTCAGCCTTGGCAAATGTTGGCTCTGATGTGCTGCAGTGGGGATTCTGAGAAGAAATTACAGCTGTACTATATTGCCTCATGCTGAGCTTCCCTTTTGGTATTGAGGGCAAGAGCTATTTTGACTTTCTTCTCCAGAAGCAGTCTGTAGCTTTGAATGAAAGGGGCAGCACAGCAGATAATCTAGGGACCTGCTTTGACATCTCATTTCAAAAGGAAAGTGAAGGTTTAAGAGTGTGAGATTTATTTTAGTGGAATGAAAGGGGCCTTCTTCCAAACTACATGACAAAGCTCCAAACTCTTGGAGCCTGGATTGCTTGGGGGGGCCCCAGCAGCCTCATGCTGAGCAGTACCGGACTTCTTCTGTACTTTCTGGGGTTGCTGATGGCATTCGTGGTCACTCTCAGTGACTTCACCTGATAGCATCTTGTTTGCGTTGTACGGATTTAGAGACCCTATATGCTAAACGCTCTTTGCCCTCTTTGCAGCTATCGCGAGAGTGCAGAGCAGAGGTCCAGAGGATCCTCCATCAGCGTGCCATGGACGTGAAGCTGGACCCAGCCCTCCAGGACAAGTGCATGATTGACCTGGGGAAGTGGTGCAGTGAAAAGACAGAGACAGGGCAGGTACTGTGCACGGTGACACTGCTACTTCGTTTGCAAAGCTGGAGGGGTGGGAAGGGCAAACAAGGGGTTAAAGGGACACCTTGTTGTTAGCTGTCTCTCTATACCTGAGAATATATTAAAAACGTGTGCAGTTTGAAACATCATCTACACTAGACTGAGAGACGGAGGTGATGCGAAGAAGCTTTGCACCTACTGCGTGGCTTCAGTAGGTTCAAATGTGTAAGCGGAATGAGAAGGGGAAAAGGGATAGTTAACAAGAAGGACTTTAATGAAGCAATCCCACCCTGACTCTTTATTTGTAATATTCTATTACAAGCTTGACATTTCCCACATAAACTTTATCCCATTTCCATTTGGCAAATACTGACATGCTTCCTGTGTTTATACAGAACTGAATTAACATCTGCTGCTACTTAACAAAGTTTCAAAAAATACTTTCATGTTTAATTGCTGTGCCCTAGCATAGCTGTAGGGGAGGAGCCATTCTATGGCAGATGCAGTAGAGCATACACAACTGTCTTTTTGAAGTGCCCATCACAGGTTGTAGTTTGGGTAATTAACCTCTCATTAAGGTTATGTGAAGGCCAAATTAAATGTGATGTTCCAGAAGAGAAAGCGCATCATGCAGCTTTTGAGAACAAGTGATAACGTCCTAGACCAACATTCTCAGTCGCTACCACCTAAATGTGTTCTGGGAGTGCCAGCAGAGGAGTGGGATTAAATGAGACTTAGGACTTTCAAGGAGGAGGGCAGTTTCACATGTGTTACAATATTTCAAGCCCAAATTTTCAAATTGCGTTCTTGGATCACACACTAAAATGTCTGGTTTCGTAGGAGCTGGAATGTCTTCAGGACCATCTTGATGACTTGGTGTCTGATTGCAGAGACATAGTGGGAAACCTCACTGAGCTGGAGTCCGAGGTGAGCGGTTTTCAGCCTGGGATAAAGGGAAGAGTAGAGCATGGCATTTTGACGTTGCTGAAGAAAGTGAGGTTAGGGTAGCTGCAGAAATGCAGCTTTCTGGGATCAAGCAGAGACCATCCGTTCTACCCCGTACAATGTAAATTTTCATGTGGGGTTCTTGAGGATGAGAACTGAACAAGGGTTCAGGATTTTAGTCTGGTGATTACACTTTTCCTGCTTAAAATCAGTTATGGTACTGAAGCTAGGATTTCTTCCACAGGTAACCCAGTTACCTTTAGTACAAGTCAAGATATGTCATGGGACTTCATTTTTTGGTCTTGCTTGCAAGTAGTTTTGAGTACCATATTGCAACTTCCCTGTCCCAAAAATTTTGTAAGAAGTAACTGCCAGGTGCATCATTAGAGGTTTTCAGTGAGGTCAGCAGCTTTACTTATTTTATGAAGCTGCATATTTGACTATCTTGTCCCAAACTGTTCCCCATATCTCTTAAAATTTACGTTGTGCCCTAGGGAAAGCTTCCTTCCAGTGGTTACAAAATGGTTTGTTCGTAACTATCGTTAATCTTTCACTCCTGCCTAGGTGTAAGGTGATTTCTAGTGCTGTAGCATCCAGTTCAGAGAAGATTGGCTGAAATATCCAAGCAAGGAATTTCTGTGGAGATCAGGCTCTTCCCTTAAGCTGGAAGGCTTGTCTTGCATTTGCCATGTTGTCGGCAAGAGTGAACCCTAGGATTTCCAGAACGGAAGGGCAAAGCTGTCTGGATTGCATCTTTCAAAACACTATAAATTGGGTTGAGTTTAGCTTGTTATCACAGGTTTTTTTCAGAGCCTTTTTTCTTGTCCATTCACTGTGAAAATAAAATATTGCATGTTTTTCTGCAGGACATTCAAATTGAAGCCTTGCTGATGAGAGCATGTGAGCCCATTATCCAGACGTTCTGTCATGTGAGTACTCTGTAATAGTGTGGATATCTTTGGGGAAAAAACAGTGTGGGAAAGGTTAGAGATTTTTAGTATTAGTTCTTAGTGTACTTGCTACACCTCAAAAGTAAAATCAGATGTAAGCAGTTACAAAAGTCTTTAATTAAAAAACCACCCTAAAACAAAAATTCTTAGTTCCATTTAGTACTTCTGCTGTTGTCAGAGCCCTAGTGTAAAAGCTAGAGTTTGAAGATGAAAATTGCCCTGTAATTGGAAAAATCACTCTTTACAGTGGGTTGAAACCTAAACTTTTTCCTTCCCCCTTGCCCACAAGCAGTGTGTCTAGCCACTCCACTCTGTGCAGCTGCTCAGCATTGCTGAAATAACTTCTTGCATTGCTCTAGGATTGAGTAGTTAAATAGCAATGAAGGCACCTAGCTGTAATACTTCATGTAAGCATTGAGTCTCTGCAGTATGTTCTCCTGAGTCTAAGTGTGCGTGTGCCTGAGGTGATTCTTTTCCGAACTATATCTATAAATACTTACGTGGTAGAACTCTTGGGTGGTCAGTTAATGGTGAGTGTAAGCTCACAATAGAGTGGCACTGCAAGTTCCGTTATTTCCTGGTCACAGTGGGTTAAAGGAGCATAAAAATCATGACTTGTAAGAGTAGCTCATTTTTAAGCCTTTCATCTCTTCTTCAGGAGGTTGCAGATAACCAGATTGATTCTGGGGACCTGATGGAGTGTCTAATACAGAACAAACACCAGAAGGAAATGAATGAAAAATGTGCAATTGGAGTTACTCATTTCCAGCTGGTAAGCAGCACTTTTCTCTGCTATCAGTGGAAGCCTGTTCTGTTTGTTGAGGGTGTTGACAGGAATTAGCTAATTATGAAACCCCTCCTTCTTTGAGATTGATTTCCCATTGTACTTAAAATGCTCTTATGAATTCAGACAGTTGTGCTTGCATGCCTGGTCATAAATGGTCATTTCTGGAGATGATTTCTTTTCAGGTTGTCCATCCTTCCTGGCGTATGGTAGATAGGGTCCCAGCTTCTTCAGCAGTGCAGCGTTCCCCTTACTTCCGCATTAATAAGTTGTGGACAAAAGCATTTGCTTATTATATGATTCAACAAGTGTTCTTTTCGGCAGCGCTTTTCATTTTTTTTCCTTCAGGTGACCAAAGTTGTTTTTCTTATTTCTCTTTTGCAGGTTCAAATGAAAGATTTTAGGTTCTCATACAAGTTTAAAATGGCTTGCAAGGAGGATGTGCTGAAACTTTGCCCCAACATCAAAAAAAAGTACGTAGCACCTGACCAAAGAGCAGTCTGATTATATAAATATGTAATAAAATTACAGGATATTTTGTGATAGGACAGAAAATGCTGGACTTCCTTTAAAGGCTGATTGTTTGGTGTGTTTTCCCGTAGTGACTGTGTTCTGCAGATGTTTAAGGTAGAGGCATTGCCTGCCTCTTTAAAATTACTTCTGCTTTACTCTTGCATACAAGCCTGTCCTCTTTATTTTTCTTGCTCTGAAGATAGCTAATGATTACGATTAGCGGACTGCATGTCCCAGGGTGTTTTATGTCCTTGCTAGATTCATTGTCTTCGAAGATGCAGGCTACCGTTGTTCCAGTTGCTGATCTGGGAAGGGAAAATATCCCACTTGTTTTAGCTGGTTTATTCATTTCAGTATAAGGGTTTTTTTAATGGCCTACTGCAATGACATCAGGGTGAATTACACACAAGGTCAGTCCTGTTCATGGATAGCAAGACTATTTGCATTTTGTGATTATAAATGCTGTTCCCATAATGCAAAAGGATTGCTTGCAATGCCACGTAGCTATTGACCTTCATCTATTTCTGAGATTAAGTAAAGCTTTTCTAAAGTGCTCACATGACTTAAGAGCAGGGGGTCTTGCTGGGCAGGGGTGTGGTGGGATTTTTAATATCTTCCTGTCTGTTGTTCTAGACTCCAGTTAGCATCAGATTGAGGTTTTAATTGTGATCCAAGTACTACCTAGAGCTGTACCCTGGTTACAAGTAAGCATAGATGCGCAAGGACTTTATGTTGTGTTTGGATTCTTGGGGTCATTTTCTTTGCTGTGATGATCCAACACCAATCTTGGCTGGTCTAAGTGAAGGGTATATGAGTAAAAAGCTGTTTTCTTTTCCGCAGGGTGGATGTAGTGATCTGTCTGAGCACAACTGTGCGCAATGATACTTTGCAGGATGCCAAGGAGCACAGGGTCTCTCTGAAGTGCCGCAAACAGCTGCGTGTTGAGGAGCTAGAGATGGTAAACATGCATGAAACTCTTGATCTGCCTGCTCTTCTAGCGAGGTCCTTGAATTAAAGCTTCCTGGTTTGTCCACCCTGGAAAAAAAAGAAACTCATTTGTAAGATGTATCTAATTTATTTTTTCCACTCTTCTTACAACCCAAGGCTCAATTGCCCTTCACGGTCAAAGTAATGATCGTCTACTTTAATACCTTAAATATAGTCTCATGAAGGCTAAGGCAAGCTGAATGATCATTGGAATTTCAGCTAGAAGTGACTATGTTCAGTGTTAGATAGCAATGCGCCACACATGCTGATGTCCTCAAAGTCCTCTAGGAGAGAATAAAAGCTTCATTTTACAGACTGAGGAAACAAGCACAGATGAAGCAACACAACTCCAGCTGCTCTAAGTTGCTCGGTGGATAAATAAGAGTAGTATTTGTTCTGGTAGGCAAGGCTGCCTCTCAGCTTCCTGCTGCAGTGCTTGCAGCAATAAACTTGTGAGGCCTTTGTCCAGTAGATATTGTCTGAGTGTTAAAGCTTCACCTTAAGTAGGCCCGTGTCAGAAGATGCATCACTCTTGCCTTTATATGGAAGAATTCAAACGCTGGGCATCACTAAAAGCAGGAAACTTCATTCACATGCTCCAGCTCACCCAGTAGATGAGTGGTTATTAATATGCCCTTTAGCTGTCACATGAAGATATTTTGGCTGTCTTGAACATTTGTGTTGATGCCGCTTTTAGGAGGAGCAGTGGAAACAACTTGCCAGCTCTAAAATTCAGTTTAAGCCCTTTCTTCAGTGTAAAAAGCCAGCTGATCCACTGCATGGATTTTCAAAGTTGATTTCCCAAATCGCCACTTCTCACACCCAAGACCCTTAAATTCAAAGAAACTGAGCTGCCTGTTGTGAGAGTTGCTTGCTTTTTGTGAGTAGAGGGTTCTAGTTAATAGATTAACAAAGTAAAATAGTCTTTGGAGTCCTATTTAAAAGTTCATATTGTCATTTATCCTGCAGACCGAGGATATCAGACTTGAACCAGAACTGTATGAGGCTTGTAAAAGTGACATCAAGAATTACTGCCAAAACGTGCCCTATGGCAATGCTCAGGTAATGGATTTTATTAATAATTTACAACTTAATTTGTACTTTCATTTCAAAAACTTCTGAAGAACACTTTTGCCCCTGTGAGTGCAGCATTAGGTTTTCATTTTGATACCACTGAAATCTTTCGTTAGTATTTTGGAGCATAATTTTTATTTTTTCCCCACTCGTTCACAAGCATTAATAGTCAGTGAATGCAATGCTGTGAGCAGTTCATTCCTCGGTTAATGCTAGTTTTAGGCTGTTAGCAGCTGGCTACTGCAAACGTTGCTAAAGATTTCTTAGGCATAATGTCTGCAAGATGAGGTTTGGGGTTTTGGAGTAAGCCCAGGTGGCCCTCTTCATCTCATTAAATCTTTGTGAGAAAAGATGAGCTTAAAGCAAGTCCTGGAAATAAGCATTGGTAATGACTTTTGATAAAATCTAGGCATTGGGAACTTAACTGCATAAATCAGGTGAAGACAGCTGTTAGGGGAACACATAGCTGTGCGTTTTGAGCAGCGTATGACAGAACCATATCAACAATGTGTCTGTTATGGTTGTAATATTGTGTTGTAGATTATTGAATGCCTGAAAGAAATCAAGAAGCAGTTGAGTACCCGGTGCCACCAGAAGGTGTTTAAACTGCAGGAGACAGAGATGATGGATCCAGAACTGGACTACACGCTCATGAGAGTCTGCAAGCAGATGATCAAGGTAATGGTAGTGTGCTGATTTAAGAGTGTGAGGTTGGGATATAAGAGCTCTATCAGTTTTGAGCTTCTCATAAAGGCTTGTTTACAAGACTGCTGTGTTGTTTCAGAAGTATGATTGCTTTTTTGCAAAGTAATCAGTTTCTTAACTCTGAATCAGGCTGAGGTTTCTTCAGGGTTCTTCTCTTCAAATTTACTTCCTCCAAATATCTGATCAAAGCCTGTACGCTAATAAATTTCTTCCTGGCTGCCAGCAGAATTGAGGAGGAAGTCTGTGCTGAGGCTTCTAATACGGTTTTCATCCAGTCGGTTTGGATTTGGATTGGCTTTTAGCAAAGGTGAAGAAGTTACGATTACAGAGAGGAGTAACATCTTCAGTTCACTGCTGACCTTGGTGCACACAGACTTCCATCAAACTGATAAAGCAGGCAAAATCATGCAAAACTTAAAATTAGAAATGCTGGCTTAAAGTGGTACCACGTGGAAAGCAGCACTGAATGTTAATACAAGATACTCTTGCACAGTAGCCAGAATTGCAAGCCCTGAAACACGTGTGTGTGTGGTCTGGGTGCAGTACCCTGACTCCGTATTGTGGCCAAAGCAGAACTTCTTCAGAATTTATTGCTCTCCAGTACAGACTTATGCTTTTAGAGAAAGACCTGTAGTCTCACCAAAACGGTGAGGGTTAGAAGATGGAACAACCTTATCTTACCCCCACAGAATTAGTTTTAACAAAAGAAATTAGTACCTTAGTCTGAATTTTGGGTAAACTGCTTCACTTTTGACTAATCTAATTCGGGGCGGGAATGGGCAAATTAGTATGCGTGAGCTGTTCTCTGCTTTCTCGTTCTATATGGTCTTAACTTTGTCCTGAGTGTTGCTAATGAAGCCTTTACCTGTCACTTTGTCCAGCCAGCATTTATGCAGAACAGTGGTATGTGTATAGACTTAAAAGATTCCCTTTTTCGTTTCTAAAATAAAGGGGAGCGAAAGTAGTTGCGTATGAGACCTAATTTGGTGGGCACTTCTTGCAAAGTGTGCTTTAATTTAAGAATAGGAAATAAAGGCCAATTGCTTTTGATACTGCCAACACAAGGTGGTGCCTAGAGGCCAGTCAAGACTTAGTGCTCAGTCCATAAGCAGAGATATTCATGCCCAGAGTCAATTTAGAGAGTAGCACTGTTCTTTTTCATAGGAGGTGTTGGGGCTAGGGAGTGTGTCTGTATACCTCTGGGTTGGGCAGGTGGTTATTCTCTTCCATGAATAGAGTTGTTTGGTTTTTTCCCAAGTGCTTAGTGATGAAACTTGGGTTTTGGGGTTTTTTTTTGTAGCGGTTTTGTCCAGAGGCAGACTCAAAAAATATGTTGCAGTGTTTGAAACAAAACAAGAACAGTGAAGTGATGGATCCTAAATGCAAGCAAATGATTACCAAGCGCCAGATTACACAGAACACAGGTATCCTCTTCTGAAAAAAACTTAACTTACCTGCCTGAGCTGTTGCGTGGTCTGCATGGCTGAAAGAATATTTGCTTTGTTTTATTCTCCTTCATAGTGATCACTGCACACACTGACTTTACTCACTCAAGTTCTTGAGGGTCAGCATGCGTTATTGATCCACTTTATTCCTGAAGCTCTTATCTTACAAGTTAAAATTCTGTTGTGAAAATAATATTTTTCCCAAAAACTAAATTTATTGGTGGTACAATGTCATCCAGGAAACTTCTATCAAATCTCTTTTGGAGTGTTATGTTCTGTAATCTGAAGCGATGTGTAGTCTAATGAAGTTCTGTCATCTTCCCCGGTTAGATTACCGCTTAAATCCAGTGCTCAGGAAGGCGTGCAAAGCAGACATACCGAAATTCTGCCAGAATATCCTGAATAGGGCCAAGGACGATACAGAGTTGGAAGGACAAGTCATCTCCTGCCTGAAGTTGAAATATGCAGACCAGGTGAGTAGAGCTGGTGCGTGCAAATGAGAAACTGTGCAGGATTGTGCTGAGCAACGGTCACTGAATAACAAATCAAACTTGGGCTTGTGGTGTGTTCAATGTATGTAACAGGCTGTACATAAGTGAGTTTTTATGCAAGTGTTACAGAATACACAGGTCAAAATGCAAGGTGATTGATTTATGAAAATAAAGGTCATTGAGTGGGTTAATGACTTTCTCCGCTTAATAGCGTCTCTCTCCAGACTGCGAGGACCAAATCCGAGTGATAATCCAGGAGTCGGCTCTTGATTATCGTCTGGATCCTCAACTTCAGATGCACTGTTCTGAAGAGGTAGGAGAAGTAGCTCAGCAGCTACCTTCTCAGGATAAAAGCTCCCTTCCTGAAACAGATTTTGTTTCTTAAAACATGAACTATCCTGATAATTAAAACAAACAACACCTTTGAACTGCTTCTAGCTAGTTAGGTTCTCTGCTTGTGATTTTTGTCCAGTGCAAGAATTGCAGTTCCCTGTGCAGTGCTAATATAAAGTTAATTTATATTAACTTGGACCTCATCAGTACTCATGCCTATTGAAAAATACTGCTTCCTGTTGTAAAAAAAAAAAAATGTGTGCTAGTTCTCTGGTCTTGTCAACCTTAGCTGGAATACAGTGAGATTTTGAGCTTTCACTTTTGATAACCAAATCAGCTATGTCTCAAGTATTGCTTATTTCATGTCTTAGCATTATTTCTATGCTGTTTTGCTCCCTGCTATCCTCTCAGTACAGTAATATTGGCTTCTTGCTGTTGGGTTTCGAAGGGTATGCATATTGCATGAGCCAGGCTGCATTTGGCTCTGGGGATATCTGGGGAGGAAGGTATCTCATTGTGTGTCCTCCAGCTGCGCCCTGTGATGAACTAATGTATTGAGATATAAATGTGCTAAAAGGCAGAATAATTATTGTGAACTACTTACGTTAAAATACCTTTTTCAAAATAGATTTCCAGCTTGTGTGCGGAAGAAGCAGCGGCTCAGGAGCAGACTGGGCAGGTGGAAGAATGTCTGAAAGTGAATCTGCTGAAAATAAAAACTGAAATGTGCAAGAAGGTACAGAAGAGAAATTGAATGTGCTCTAAAAGGCATCCCGTCCCTGCAGAAGTCGTTCATTTTTCCAGATCACAGCCCAGGCCGTATTCTAGCTAGTATGAAGCCAGAGCTCTGCGAATTTTCTTATGCATCTCAGTTCTGGCCTGCAGCGATTCAATTCAATTTCAATTTGCCAGTGAAAATTGTGCCGACAGTGCCTCCTTTGCAATTCCAGACTTTGATCCTTTCTTGATTATGGTTGCCAGAGTTTCTTGTTATTAATCTGTTTTCTGTCGCTGTCTCTGTTGCAGGCTTCCTGAGTGCCGGGTATGACCTAGGCACTGGCTATGATCATGGGCTGTATAAGTTGCCCGCGTGGCTATGGCACCTTATTTCAGTTCTAACTAAAGTAACCCTGGCATATCGACTTTGTATTTTTAGATAAATATGGGTATTTTAATGACCATAACTATGGTAACCTTTATAAACCGGGACATTTAATCCAGCCTAAACCAGCATTCACAGCCTTATCCAGGGACAGTGGTGTTTTTTCTCATGGTCCTGGATT
This sequence comes from Pelecanoides urinatrix, assembly GCA_013400755.1. Classification (NCBI taxonomy): domain Eukaryota; kingdom Metazoa; phylum Chordata; class Aves; order Procellariiformes; family Procellariidae; genus Pelecanoides; species Pelecanoides urinatrix. The sequence continues at coordinate 110,341 of VZTQ01005982.1, forward strand.
TAAAAAGAAACACTGAGCAGTATGAATTTTGTTCTCTCTCCTTTTTTTGAGATGTACTTGTAATTTCCCCCTCCCTAGGAAGTGCTGAACATGCTGAAAGAAAGCAAAGCAGATATATTTGTTGACCCAGTGCTCCACACAGCCTGTGCCCTAGACATCAAACACCACTGCGCTGCCATTCCCCCAGGGAGAGGACGCCGTAAGTGCTCGTGCTTTACTCTAACCTCTCAGTCCTGAGGGCCTTAATGCTGGTAAGAGAATGCAGCTTATCTTAAGTACCAGATCTTTCCACCAGTCCTTTGTGGGTGATGAAGTGGAATGGCTGCAGAGGTGGTAGATGCCACTAGAAGATGGCTATCAAGAAGTCCTTCCTTGTAGCCAAGGTGGGACCAGTTCTTCAATCCTGATACAACGTCCTTGCAGCCTTATCTGCAAATTTAATGAGTATATTTTATATTCTGTCATTCATATGATTACTGACAATAGTGTGTGATACCGGATCCGTAACCCTTCTGTAAAATCCCTCCTCAGTTAAATCCTGTTGAAAATGAGCTCTTAATACACACGGACTGAAGTACACTTATCAGCTTCACACGGGATACAGCTCCCAAGCTTACTTACGATAGTGTTATCAGACTGCATCAAAAGCTTCTCTGGAACTAAACTGCTTCTCTTACAGAAGCAAATCAATTTGGCTTCACAAGATTCATTCTTAGATAATCCCCTTGGTCCTTCTTTCTTTATGTCAGTCTTTGTCCATGGTTGGCTTTTTTGTTTCAGTATTTTTGACAGACAAAATCAAACTGAAGTCCTTTGATCTTCTTTTTTCTTCTCTGCTTAAATATGCCAGTTTTTTCTTTTCCAATATTACAGAGGGTAGATAATCTTTACTGCATTTTCTAAGTTCACGTAGCAGCTAAAGGCTTTGAGACTTCATCAGCTGTTCCAAGTCCCCTAAGACTGAGTTCATCAGGTTCAGACCACTTGAAACATCATTTATTTAAGTATTTCCTACCCCATTCTTTTCCTTTTGAGGTCAAGCTCTTGCACTTTGTTAGTGCTATTACGTTAGCTAGCTGGATAGTATGTATGGCTGTTTAAGGAAAGCTGGTGAGGAAAAAAGTTCTGAACTTTCACATCTTTCTTCAGTTTATCTGGCATTAAAAATAGCAGCCAAGTATTTTCCTGATCATTATCTTTCGTGCTGGTTACTGAATGACTTTCTGAAATTCTGGATATCCTTTATTTATTCCTGTTTTGTCATAATTCTTTTGATGTGTGTTCTGACGTGTTTGCACTGAAGGTATGCAGAAGTCTGTAGCTTAGAGAGGGACCTGCCTCTGAGTGTTTGAACTCACAGTTGTGTTTAAAAAACCTGGAGTTTGTTTAAAGTTTGCAGCCTGTTTGCTATGAACAAAATAACTCTTCACTGCAAAGCAGAAAGCGTCCAATTAGGGATTATTCAAGTAAGGCAGTATAAGTATAAAATACAAAATTTTATGTCAGTGTCTCATATGAGCATATAAAAGAGCTTATGAATTAGCCACGGCACTCCGTAGGCACCTAGAACATTGTGATCCCATTTCCTTTGCACAGGACTGTGCGAAAACTCAGGAAGTTAAACCTTTCCAAAATGTTTTGTTGACCAAAAGAAACTCCTAACAAGTCTAAGGAGATACACTGTGTTTTTTTCCTGAGCTGAATTTGATCTTAGTTCTCTATAAAGAATAGTGGTGTGGAATTTAGAGTACAGCTCATTGAAGGTGCAAATTTGTAAGACTTGATAAAATCACCTTAATTACATCTTACATACATTGGGTGATTTCTTTTTGGACGTCAAAATTCCTTGCACCTCAAAATGCAATATTAGTCATGAATCTTAGTGAAATTGCTAGCTTCAAGGGTAGAGCAGGGCTTTGTACACAGTCTGTCAGGCTGGCTAGTCCGTTTAGAAAGCTGCATAACCATCAGCCTGGAGTAGGATTGAAGCGTCCCTTCCCAGCAGCCTGTCTGTAGCATGTTGTTGAAGCCACTGTTTCTATTTTGTAACTCCATCTTCTCCGCATTGCAGAAATGTCATGCTTAATGGAAGCTCTGGAAGACAAGCGTGTGAGGTTGCAGCCTGAATGCAAGAAACGCCTTAATGATCGTATTGAAATGTGGAGCTATGCTGCAAAGGTGAATATGTAAAGGATTTCAGTAAACTACTTCCTTTTTTGCATTGGATCTTTCTGTTGCAAGCTATTTATGAAAAACTTCAACTGTAATGAAAATCTAGTCTCTGAAGTCTTGCATTTTGAGTTTGGTCCAGAAAAATTGAAATCGGGTCTCCTTTTTTGAACTTGTGTATCTTATGCTCTCAGTGTCTGGGATGCATCCTCAACAGTGCAGAATTGAACTGTCTTTTGTGCACACAGGGCTTGGTCTCCTGTAGAGAAGGTCTGGGGCAATGAAGTAGGGTCAGCAGAACTTCCCGTTCCAAAGCTGTCTCATGAGCAGCAGTTCCTTCAGGTGCATCATTGCAGGCCTGCCTGTTTGTGGCTCAGGCCAAGTCTGACGATGACAGGAGGCAATAGCAGTACCAGAAACTGAACCTGATAAGTGCCGAGGCTGAGGGTCGCATGGAAAGCACAGCTTGGCTCATTTATTCCCTTCTCACCCCCAGGTTGCCCCAGCGGAAGGCTTTTCTGACCTTGCCATGCAAGTTATGACCTCTCCGTCCAAGAACTACATACTGTCTGTGATCACGGTCGGCATCTGTGTACTCTTCCTGATCGGCCTGATGTGTGGACGCATCACCAAGCGGGTGACAAGAGAGCTCAAGGACAGGTAGAGCCTGGATTGCCTGCTGAAGAAATGCCTGCCCAGTGCCCAGTTTTGTACAGCCCTCCTCTGTATAGTCTACCCACCCCCTCTTGTGAGAGGAGAATAAAAAAAAAAAAAAAAAAAAATTAGAACAGCAGCAGGTGTGGCTCAGTTTTCCCATCCTGGATCTCATCCACAACATCTTCATCCTATGAAAGTTTGTGTGCAACATTGGCAGCCCAGCCAGCAGCTTTTGTTACCCCTTTGTTAGCAGACTCTCGTTTACCTGCCTGTAGACAAGTCTCCATTGTACTGTTGGAACTGCCTTCACTCTCCAAATGAGACTGATACGACCTGCAGCTCAAGCAGTTTTTAAGTAAATTTTTAAAGAAAGACATACCGACTATATGATTTAGGTAATGGTTCATACTGAAATCTAGTCATCCTCTGTGGCTGGGTGAAATTGAGGCAGGAAATTAAAGGGTAAATTGCATCTTACACCACAGTTGGCCTTGTTTTGGACATCTTGCTCATCTTACGTAAAGCATCTTCAGAGCATAGTCTTGGACAACCTAAGGACACCTGTCACTGGTGTCATCTTCTAGTGAATATCCTGCTTTTGTTACTGTGGATTTTTTTGGCTGAAAAGATGTCCTCCCTTTCTTCCTCTGCCACTCGCAAGATAGAATAAAATACTGACCAGGATCAAATACTCATGTGAGCTGTACAACTTGTATTTCGGTAGATTAAAGACATGGTGTAGACACGAGGCATGTGGAGCCTGTCGGTAGCGTACAGCGCTGCTGTCAGCGGGCATTAAGTGCCCTGATCTGTTACTCGGTCAACTTTTTTATTAGCGACGATGCAGTAAAATTCTAACACTCCTTTTATTTTACCTTGCTGCTGCTAAGCTGTTACCCTTCCGAATTAACTATCTGCAGATGGTATTGACACGCTGGCAATATAGTGCTTTGTCAGTGATGCAGAAGGCGACTGAACACTCGACATGCTCTCTCTGTAAAATGGTTACCTGTGGGCTAGTGCAGTGGTTTGTCGCTGGCCTGTCTGGGTCTTAATGGTTTGAATGGTAGCACTGAAGAGTGTTTTTCATTTTCACAACTGCAATTGATAAGGGATAGCAACCGGCGTTTTCTGGCATGTGGGACACGGGTGCTGGTCCAGAAGGCCAAGCAGGAGTGGATGGGAGGATGCTGGTGTTGTATGAAAGGCAGAAACATCTGGATCTTTAAGGGAAGCAGCTTTCAAGTTGTTACCATCAGTGTGTGCACTCGCGCTGTATGTAGTTACGCTCCCAGAACGTGATACTCATACCCAATAGCCCAAAGAAGGTGTTTTAGAAAAGTTGCACCAGTAGTTGTGGCCTGTTCTTACCATCACCTTTGTTCCTCAAGTACGAGGAGGCGTGGGGGTCATAAGCCACGTGCTTTGGCTGAAACGTTGAGTGTGTTGGTGAAATCTGGAAGTGACTGCACGAGAGTCCATGTGTACAGTAGGATATACTTTATTCGCCTTTTAGATGTGCTCACCTGAGTGTGCTGCAGTAAAAATCATGTGCCTGAAACTGTCCGACTTAGGCTGATGCTTGAACCGTAACTTTATTTTCCCACTTAGTGCACTGCTAGGTAAGACCTGACACTTCCAGTTCTCGGCGTTGTTCTCTAGAAGAACGGTGGAGGTGGTTTTGAGACACTTTGGAGTGTGGACCAGCTGATTCTGATGATGCTGCATGTACAAAATGGCATAAACAAAATACTGTGAGCTTTTGCTGCAACTGAAGCTTTTTGCAAACGTACCTTCATCCCGCTCTGAGGATGGACAGCAAACTATGAGTGATACGGTTTAGACTTACCATGCTAGTGAGTCTTTCACAAACACTTCTGGTTTTTTATCGAAGTATTATGAACACAAGGCAGGCAGAGAGAATGTCTGAGCAATGAAGGTTCAGTGGAGAATTAGTGCATGGTAAGATTCCAGTTAAGTGCTTAGGTAGAAGAGAAATTAAGCCTGAATTCTTCCTCTTGCCTCTCTTCCCCGGTGCTAATGGAGGTTAACTGGCCCTCTGTCAATGTGAAGTGGAGCAGAAGAGGAACGGTTGATGTGTCTCCTGAGGTAGCAGAGGTGTATAACACCACAAATGTTAGTTTGGCAATTATAGGTGTGTATCGTCTCGCTTGACAGAGTGCTGAATTTACCGCTGTAGCCGTGGGTGTGTTCGCAGAGCTGCCAGCAAGGGAAGTGGGATCTTTGTGCAGCCTTGCTTGCTTGGCCCAGGTCCTGCTTCTCAAAATGTCTGTCAGGCATAACTAAATTGCTATCGGAGGGCTTTTTTTAAACTGTTGTGACTTTTTGAAAAGGCATTTTGTAACCTGATTAGCTTGAAAAGCCTAATTAGATGGTTTATTGTCTAGAAATAGCATCTTCCGCTAAATTCCACAAGACATTGCAGTGAAAATGGAAGGTTTGTAGCCGTAGTTCTGAATGTAAACCCTGTTCAGCTCTGGAGGTGACTTTCCTTACTTTTAGATATAAGACTTTCTGGGTTTTGTGCTTTTTAATTTAGAGAGGGTTAAGGTAAGGGTGCCTGGAGCGCTGTGTTAGGAGTCTGTGGTCTTTGGTGGTGTTAGTCTGTGGTCGGTGGTGTTTCTGGCTGTCTCAGCAGGCTCACCTGGGAATTCTGTGTCAGTGCGAGCGCTCTGGGCTGGTGTTACAGGTATGTGTCTGGAGGCCCTCTGAAGCAAAGATGGGATATGCTAAATAAATTTCTGGTGATTCCCTCAGATGCCCTCTGTCACTGTAAGGGCACAGACCCACCTTTTAAAGGTGACACTGGCAAAGGGTCCAGGCCATTTTATCATTGAGTGTCATCATCTCTTCATGTTTTAAAATGGGGCCTCCTGCCACTGCCGATGATGAAACTTGCTTTTTTGGTGATTAGAAATCTACCAGTCCCAGTCTTGAAACATCCTCCTCCTTTTCACGTATACCTAAAAATCTAGAGGTCTCAAAAGCACAGAAGCCCACACAAGTACTCTTCTAAAAATAACCTGCTTGTGCTGTTGCCAGCACAACCTCTTGCCTGCAGGTAACCATTTTCCATTGCGGGGAAAGAAAGAAATGGTTGTAAGAAACACTGCTGTGGCCTTGAAGTTGAGGAAGCCTTTTTAACTTCTCTGATTTAATCGAGAGCGCTAGAAATAGCTGCGATCAGCCAAGAGAAGAGTGTTGGTGTGGCAAAACCTGGGGTACCCCTTCCTCTTCCTGACCCTCGCCTCTCGGTGGGAGAAGGCTGCCTTCCACAGAATGCAATTCAGGAGGTGGGTTGTTCTTTTTTCTCCTTGTCATCACAAAACCTTCTCTTGGAGAGCTTATTCTAGATGTGGTGATGCTGATGCTCCTGGGGGGGTGTGGAAGGGCTAGATGGCTGGGACCCAGCACGGCATGCAGCTCTCCGTTTCCCTCCTGCTGCCGCAAGGGTTAACAAGTTCCGTTTCCTAAATGACGGCACGTGTTTAGATGACTTGGGTAAGGGGCACTGTGTGTGATGTGCCCCTCGTTACTTCACTCCTGCCAGCCCGTTTAGTGTTCATTCCTGTTGATCTTAATAAGCTTATTTATTGTTTACCTAGTGGGTCTAATCAAGTCCTTTCGCTGAGTTTTAACTTGGGATTCTCCTGCCTCGCCTCTGTCCTTCAGGCTGCTGGAGTAACTCATCTGGGTAGGAACAGAATTCCTGGCACTTCAAGTACTGTCCAGCGAGCTGAGTACCCCTATGTCTGTGTCGCTGCAAAGGGCTGGAAAAGCCCTAATGAAGTTCAGATAATTCTGTAGCAAAATTTAAGTATTTCACTCAATCTGACACTTAAAAATCCGTGTAGATAGAATCAGTCTTGTTCTGAAAGAATCCAGGAAAATAATGGAGAGGAGTGAATGTCTCTAAGAACAGAAACTAACAGCGGGTGGATGCAGAGGGAAGAAATGTGACAAGCCAGAGGGATCACTGGGAATCCCATAATGTTGTAGAGGAATTGTGTTCAAGTTGGATGGCGACTTCTGTCGAAACACAACTTTATTATTTAGTTGAAAAAAGATTGTAGTACTTTTTTTTTTTACTTTTATCAGTTTTGTTTAAAAAAAGGGTAGTTTTGAGGTGTGTGTGAGTGCATGAGTGTGGTATGAAACCGGAACATTTCATCTAGCACTTCTGTCCCTATTTAAAATATAGCTCTGTGGACTCAAACAGCTGTAGTGGCGGTTTGTATAAAAGTACATTCTTAATTACGGGGTTTAAAATCTTCCAGGCAGCTCGCAGGTACTGATCTTTGTGCAGTCTCCCTGCTTGGAGGCCAAACCTGCCGGCTCACTTCAGTGGTGAGTCGTGGTTAGAGGGGACCCAAATCACACCGTACGGGAAAGAATTTGGCTGGTACCGCTGTGTGTCCTATCCTGCTGGAATTCCGCATCGTACCCGCTCTGTCGAGTTCCCGAAGGCTGCCTGCATGTGACAGGGAGGAGGAATAACATATTGCCGCTCACTGGCCAAAGGCAGATTTGCCGTTTTCTCCTTCCGCAACACCCAAATTTCATTCCGTAGCTGACCGAAAGCAAGAGGTCCCTTCCCGGGTGGATCGCTGCACCCCGAAATCCCACCCCACTGCCCCCCCTGTATTTACCGAGGAGAAGTGCTTGCTTGGGAAGCACTGAAGGCAGGGAAGGGGGACAGGTGTGGCTTTCGCCCGTGGCGCCGAGCGGGGCGGCGGGTGCCATGTCCGTGCTGGCCGGGGCAGCCGGCCCCAGCACCCAGCGCCGGGTCTGGGGGTGGGGGGTACCCCAGCACCCCCGGCCCGCCCCCACAGCGTGCGGAACAGACCCAGCCCGTTCCTGTTGTGCGGCAGAAGCTGTTTGAGCTTAGTCTCTTTTTTTTTTTTATTTTATTTTCAAATGTGACTTTTTTGTAAATTGTTTTCCCTTTCTGTGTATAAATCCCGGCTGCTCCTTGTTTGGGTTTTTTTCTTTTTTTACATGTTCATGCTGTGTAATTTTGAGATGTTACTGAGATTCTGAACATAATAATGTGCATTTTTTTCTGTACAGATGAAATGGGAGAATTTAATAAAACGAGTCTGCAGGTTTTTACTTGTTGTGGTTTGTTTCTCCGCGCCGGTCGCGCCCGCCTCCTGGGGGCGGGGCGAGGGGCGGGGCANGGCTCCGCTGCCGCTGGGCCGCTTCCCGCCCTGACACTTCCCCTCAGGTTCGGAGCGGGGAGCGCGGCGGCCCGTCAGGCGCCGGGCCGCCTTCCCGATACGGATCCGCGGCGTGTGGCAGGCTGCGGATAAGAAGCCACAAGCCTGCAGCAATAACCTGCTCGGCGCAGGCAGGGTGTTACAGTGCAGCTTCGGTCACTGGGCTGAGCTGCTGCCTGTGCGTGTCACCGCAGCCGGGGGCCAGCGTAACGTGTGGCAAAGCTAATGTCACCACAGAGCGCGTCTCTAGTTCCTTCTGCTAGCCACTCTGACCGCAGACTTTGTTTCCTTCCCCAGGTAAAGGCCCGACAACGTTAGTAATCAAACTTACTTGCGCCCTATTACCCTCAGCCTTTATGAAAGATTTCAGAGCATGTTCTGTGCCTGCTGGCTTTCTCTGAGCTACCTGTTGGTGTGAGAGCGTTCTCGCCGGTTTTTTCCAGCTTTAGTCTGATTCTTTGCTCATTGTCAAGTTGTGCTGCTGTCAAAAATGAAGGTGTAATGCTCTGTACCCATTATATGATCTAAGTTTAAATCTTAACAGCAGGACTGTTGTTTCAGGAGTGAATAACTGCTCTCCTATTTGTTTACTCATCAGCTTTCCCATGTCCACTTATACCTGACACACCATGTGATGTTTGCCGCTGCCAGCCTTGTACATAACGAGATAAGTGGTAACATGATTCTCGTCTTTTCCTTCCTAGAAGGAGTGGTACTGAGTTAACGTCTGAACACATCTAGGTGGTGCTTTAAGAAAACTGACAAACAGCTGCCGGGATGTTTCTCCGATTACTGTCAGACGTCCGGTGGCGGGCGGCTAACCCAAAATGGAGACGAATGACCTGTTCCCGGCGAAGTACCTCAAGTACAGCAGAACCTCACCCGGTTTCCTTGCCAGCACAGGCGCAGGTTGTCATCTGTGGCGGTGGAATCATGGGCACCTCTGTGGCATATCACCTTTCCAAGATGGGTTGGAAGGATATAGTCTTACTTGAGCAGGGCAGGTAAGGATTTCTGATAACAAAACCAACGAAACAGGACTTCCATGCGCAGCAGCACCTGCTGTAATGTGTTATTTCTACCTCTTCGCCTGGACTTGGACCCGTGGAATAAGCTTATACTGAACATTAGTAACGACACTTACCACCTCTTCCCAAGCGCAGGGCAGACCTGCAAGGTGAAGGGTGTCCCTTGTCTGATTGCGGTGGGTTAGCCTTGGTGAAGGGCCAGACTCCCACACAGCCACTCACTTTCCCTCAGGACATGGGGAGGAAGTAGGCTGAGAAAGCTCGTGGATCGAGATAAAGATGTGGAGATTGTTTAGCGGTTACTGCCGTGGGCAAACCAGACTTGCCTTAGGGAGAATGAATTTAAAGTGATATATTCAGGTAATGAGAAACAAAACCCAAACATTAAAATACCACCTTTCCTTTCCCATGCTCAACTTGACTCCTGCACTCCAGGGTTTTCTACTCCCCCTGACTCCACCCCAGGAAGCGCAGGGGGTGAAGGGTGGGGGTGCAGTCAGTACTGGGCTGCAGTTCCCGTCAGGAGAACTCTGCCCTGGCGTGGGTTTTCCATGGACCACGGTTCCTTCGGGAGATACCCATCTGCTCTGGCGTAATCGCAGGTAATCATGTAAAACATAATGCAGCTGGCAAAGATGGACCATTTTAAGAGAACTAAAAACCTCTGTAAATCGTCCAGCTCCTATTGACCATCTCTAGAAGTAGGATGTGATACCTATGTAAAGTATTACACCACTAGCAAAGCTCAGAAGAGATTGCAGGGGGTGTGGGGGTTATAAGGAGACATCACTAAAACATCACCCTATAAGCTGGTTAAAGGCTGTGATTATCTAGTTTGTTGCATGATTTAGTGCCTCTCTGTAAAAAGGCCAAGGCCGTTACAGTTTGGCTGAGTACAAGTCTTTGTGCGCTCCCCGATGGGTTGGATCTGCAGTCTGGCAGAGTGCGGAGATCCTGCTGAAAGGTGACTGTGCGGCCCTTACCTGTTGTTTAGATTTGTGTTTCGGAGGTGGATTCATGGTCTTCATTAAGCGATTTGGGGACCTTGGGCATGAGGCGGTGCTGAGACTTTGGGGAGGTGTTTATCGCAGTAGCTTCTAACGCTCTAAATAGGTGCTGGACTGAGAATATCTACCGTCTAGCTTAGAGCTTCCCACCTGATGCTGCCTTCAAGAATGATTAGCTGTGACTCCTCGACTTTGCACGGCTGGGAAGCAGGTAGTATCAAGTTCTTCACAGTTGCAAAGCGAGGAAATTGGGTGGTCTCATCTGAGACCTTGTGAGGGGTGTCCTTCCGAGTGAAGTTACCTGCTAAGCTTCATTTGTCAGGAGACGTAATTGTTGCTAGCCTGGAGCGGGGTATGAATACCCCGTTACAGATCTTCGTTGAGGTAGGTGCTGTACAAGCTCAGCCCGTGCGTGTGCTCAAGGAAAAAGAAGAACGTTGCGTAGCAGAAACGTCTTTTATGAGAAGCACGGCATGGTGAGACACTGCTTCAGCTGTCTCGGTTGTGATTGAGTAGGGATGCAGCAAAAAGAATACCTTACTCAGCTGATTCTTAGGTTGAATTTCTGAGAGAATACGGACATGCTAGGCCAAAAGCAGTCTTGTCAAAGGCTTGCATAGGCAAGTGGAAGAATGCAGGATTGCTTTAGCAGCAGGAAAGGTGACTTAGAAGTATTGTGGAAGCAGGTTGCAAGAGAGATGCTTAAATCTAATTGTCGTGTCTTCACCTGTCTATGCTGCAGGGAGTTTTTAATAGGTTTCTATCTCTACAGCAGCCCTTCACCAAATAGCTGGATGGACAGTGGTTTAAAAAGGGAAAGAAATGTGTGTACCGATCTATGGCAGTTGCTGCACAGTTAGAGGGACTTGTTTTTACTGTAAACTGCAAAGAGGCATGACTGAAATCCAAGATAATTTTCATTTGAGGGAAATCCTGGTTTGGAGAAAGAAGGAATCAGGTAGGCAGGTTGACTTAAGCATAAGGTAATTTTTTTTAAAAGTGCTTCCTTTGAAAAATTTCAGTGTTTAGGACTAAAGAGAAATGGTTTTGGAATACAATGCGTTTTCAAAGGTGAGCTAAAGGAAAAGCATTCTAGAGGTTGCATTATCCCTGCATCATCCAACTTTTGGTCTGATGTGTTTGGGGGAGAGGTTGCGGTCTGGTTTGTGCTGTCCGCAGAGCTGCTGGGGGGTGCTTGCCTCTCTGCCTGTCAGCAGGATGAGGCCTTCCTTGCGACTTCTCCTGCAGGTTGGCTGCTGGTACCACTCGCTTCTGTGCTGGCATCGTGAGCACAGCCAGGCACGTCTCCATAGAGCTGAAGATGGCAGACTATTCGAACAAGCTCTACCAGCAACTGGAACAAGAGACAGGAGTAAACACAGGTACTGGAAGTGTAACCGTTGAGTAATCTGCGGGAAACTGAATCAAAGTATTGACGCTGAAACATGAATGTGATTTTACAGTGTCTTAAGTGGTGGTGGTTCCTGTTCAAAAACGATACGTTTGGACTGAATCAGATGCAAAGGGATGTTACTAATGTAATCAGAAGGATGGTAAGAAGGGTGTCAGATGGGCAGACAGAAGGCAGACTGCCTGCCCACTGTGATCATTTTTAATGTTGTCTGTAACTTGGGCAAACATAGGTGAATTTTCACAAGGACACTAAAAAGTATATTGCAGTGGCTGGAGCAAATGGCCCATTTTCTGCACCGATTCACTTCTTAAAAAGAGAAGAAGCACAGGCAAAACAAGATATCTTACCCTAGTCTCACCCTGGAAATAACAAGAAAACATTGTGTTGAAATTCTCCCTGTGCCTCCAAAATGCTCAGGCATGTACCTGATAGGAAGAACTTGGTCACTGAAAGTTTTCTGCTGACAAGGACTTGTGATATATGTCGGACTTAACAGAGGTTAATAACTGTGCCTGTAATTAAGATTAGTATTAATCTATTGCAAGTGATGGAGTCACAAAGTGTCTGCGTTTAGCTGTCGAGGTTTTATTCTTCTCAGTAGTTATTAGATCTCTTTTTTGCCAGTAACTTCTCTATTTTAATAGGTACCATGTGTGAAGTTTAATTTTTTTTATAAACATGAGTAAATGTAGTAGAAAGAGTTAGAACATAAGTCAGAATTAAATTGCTTTTTTGGAAAGTTGACTAATGCAGTCTTTAATTACTAGCTGATAAGTGTTTAAAGTTATTTGGGGATCTGGGATTTCCAGGCTCCTGAGTAGTGGTCTGCAATTCTATTAAAGCAATGGCTCTGAGATTAAAAGGAGTTCAAGATCCTGTCCAAATCTGACTTGACTTTGGTCATTGTCATAGGGTACGTGAAGACAGGCTCTATTTCACTGGCTCAGACTCAGGATCGACTCATCTCTCTGAAACGCATTGCTTCATCACTGAAGTACGTATAAGCAGGAAATATAACTGCTCTTAAGGTTGCACCAGCTCTCCTGCAAGACTAATGCCGGCATTTTTCTTACGTTGTGTGGCAGTGTAATGGGGATACCTTGTGAAATTATCACCCCAAAGCAAGTGGCACAGCTCCACCCACTGATCAACATCCATGACCTTGTGGGGGCCATGTATGTGCCAGAAGATGCGCTCGTGTCATCTGCCAATGTGAGTCTGGCTCTGGCAACCGCTGCCTCACGGAATGGTACGAGGTTTTTTTTATCTATAGAGTGCTCTCCTGCATGATAGCTTTTTTTTTCCCCTTCTTTCCATAAAAGAAAGGTCTGCATCTCTTTTGGTATTCTAACTGATTCTAAATGAAGACCAAAGTCTGGTTATTTCCATAAAGTTCAGAATCTTTAAAATCTATTTTTTCTAAAAAAACAGGCTGAATTTTCTTAACATACTGAATTTTTACAGATCTGCTGTGATCGATCAAGCACCAGTTTGTTGTCCTTACTGGTTATATATTTCTCTGAATAAGCATGCACTCTTTTATCACAAAAACAATCCTTCGTAGGACCTGACTCAAAATTACCCATCAAAAGAGTTTTACCTTTTACGAATGAAAAGGTGTGACTGAGTCCTTGTGGAATATTTCACTGGGCCCATATGCTTTGGAAATGGGTTTGGAAGTGTAGTCATAAATGCAGTTTGCCCAGCACTTTGGCACATTTGTAGTGCTCTAAAAGAGGGAGAAAGGTTGGGTATGATAACAGAGATGAAGCTCATTAAGAATGAAAGTCCATCAGATTGGAAGAAGCTACTTAGGAAGATATGTCTCTCAGTTTCTTTGAGTCTAGCTTTTTTTTGCATACTGTTAATTGATTGATTTTTTTTTTTTTTCCCACAAAATGACTGATTTCCCATAGTAGAACCAGTCTTGCCATCTGAAACTACAGACTTTGTTGCAGAAAGGAATTGTAATGGAAAGAAATCCTTGGCTGAGACACTTTTTTTCATGTTGTTGATACTAGGGTGTATTTATGACCCAGGTTGTCACATGGGAAAAAGTACAGTAACTCAGTAACTCACACTGTAACTCAGCCTTCAAATTATGTACATATTGTATGCATGACGTTTTACAAATAACAGGGTTTCACTTACTGGGTCAAGAAAAGAAATTTTGTCTTAAAAAATAAGCATTTAGGTTGAGTTTAAGGGTTTAATGTTAGCAGCCTGACACATTAGAAGGAAGACTTGTTGTATACTGACTTTCTTATGTCCTCTTCAGGTGTCCAGATCCATGAAAGGACGAGTGTCAGTCATGTCTCAGTCCAGAAGGGTCGTGTGACTGGGGTCGAGACCGACAGAGGACAGATTCAATGCCAGTACTTCGTCAACTGTGCCGGCCAGGTTGAATTATTAAAATTTTTCTTTCTTTTTTCCTTTGGGTAAGAACACATGCACTTTCCTCAGGTTTTTTTTTTCTTTTCTTTTCTTTTCTTTTCTTTTTTTTTAATGGTTTGTGCTTTGGCTTAGTTTACTGGAGTAGATGAAAGTCGTTCAGCTTCTTAGACCAGCAGGGGTGTGAAGGAGGAAAGCAGCGCTTGCTGTTTGCTTGGCACCAGAGACTGGATGTTAACCTGCTGAGGAGCACCCTGCGGCTTGTTGGTGCAGCTCTGCCCATGGTCTCTGTTCTGGGGGTGCACCCTTCTGACAGGAAGAATTTTGCTTTGGCTCTTAGTGAGACAGTTAAGTCTCTCTGTACCCTTCTCTCCCTCTCTCACACACACACTGAAAGTTCCTTTTTTTGTTGTTTTTCTTAGTGTCATGTCTTCTCCAGTCCGAAAATACATCTGACGATTGCTGTTTCTCAGCTTGTAGCTGTCTGTCTTGTTAGTGTAGGTCTTAGGTCTTGTTAGTATAGGCACCTAAATCCTGACTATTCTGCTTCTAGAGGCTGAGCCTAGTGTTGACTTTGGTGTACAGATCTTATTTTGCTTTTGTATTGTAAGTTGATACTGCTTAGTCTCGAATCAGGACCCCACTTTTCTAGATCTTACGTGAGGAACGGAAAAACAGTCTTTGTCCTAAACAGTTCAAATTCTAAGCAAAGAGAAAAAATGCGTGTCTGTTTAAGATCTAGGGGACTAAATCACATCTTGTTTCGCCTTTTATGAAAGTAAAACCCACAGAGAGGACCTGTGCTTTTGTCCTGCCTTTTTTTTAATTGGAGTTAGTTTTCTTCTTTTGCATTCTAACGTGCACTTTTTTATTTCAGTGGGCCTATGAGTTGGGCCACTCTGGGGAGGAATCAGTCAATATCCCACTTCATGCCTGTGAACACTTCTACCTCCTGACACATCCTTTGAAGGAACCTCTGGCAAGCAACTTACCAAGTAAGGAATCTTCAGCTCTACCTCACTTTTCTTGGTGAATTATATCTGCCTCTCCAAGGCGGCGCATAGTTTACGACATAAAGACCAACTAAGGGCTATCAGTTCTCAGCACATCTGGGATTGTGAAGTACGTCCTAGCTGAATTGCTCCGAATATCCTCTTTCAGTGGTAGAATCTCTTTCCTTACTCTTGGGAAAGCTTTTGCTGCAGAAACTGATGTTCAGAGTCGGTTGTCTTAGCAGGAGGATGATCTTGACTCTAGCTTGACTAGTAGGTGTGTCTGAGACTTGGATTGTTGCATTTGTGGTCTGGAGAGGGTGCTAGCCTTGGCACTATGTTTTCCTTGCAGGCTGCTGTCCCCAAATGGCCCATCTATTCCTTTCCTCCAACTGAAGCTAAGGCTTTACAATGGCATTTACATGTCTATGAGCTGTAGGGGCAACCAAAGCTCTTGAGGTAATTGCTCCTCCCCCATGTCCTGGTTTTTGGATCTGTTAGAGAAAAGCCCTTGTGTTTGAAAACTGTGGTTGGGAAGTAGAAAGCTTTGCTCACTTACTGTCAGACTTTAGCAAGAGTTTCTGCTTCTAGTGAGTAATGTATGTACTCTCCAGGGAATTCAGCTCTGACCAGAGTCTCTGAGTGCTTCACTTTTACTTGACTGAGGGTTTTTAAAATATATATAATATATAAGTATGTGTGTATATATATACATATATATAAAATATATATATATGTATATTTTCACAGCTTTTCTGTACATGGGAAAAATTGCTATAGAACATGTCAGGTGGAGTATCATAAATGCTTCAAGTTGACACTACCACTGGAAGAAGCAATCCAGACCTGACTGCTTGTCCTTACCCCAGTGCTGCCCACCACCTTTGTGCTGGTGGCCTGCAGCAAACTGGATCAATGATGCATCCCCATTAAAATTAACTGTTCTTAATGTAGGAAGAGAAAGAGGGCGAGGGCAGGACATCTCCTGGTGGAAGGTCTGGTCTTGGGTGCGGGTCCAGTGGAACTAAGCCAGTATAATAGCTTATCAGTGCCGCAGGGATCTGACTCCCTCTCGTGTCCTCCCACTCCTGGTGACACTGTCCTGCTGGCTTGGGTGCTCTTCACGTTCAATTCAGTTTACTGTGCTGCCCAAAAGTTAACCTGCATGGTTGTGGTGGGAGTTAGCGCTGGTTTAGTAACCTAAACTGGCTCACCAAGGCGCGACGTGAGAATCAGAATGGTGTGAAAGTGTGGGGCTGGGGGACTGAGACTGTCCCTTCTCATGTCAGGGGGCCGCAAGCTTGGCCCAGCCTGTCACCAGACCCCGTCGTGGGTGTTTGTGGAACAACAGCCTGAGATAGCTATCCCTTCTCTCAATTCCCTTCCCACTTCTTTTCTTTCCTCTGCAGCTATTGTAGACCCAGATGGCAGGATCTACATACGCAACTGGCAAGGTGGCATCCTCTCGGGAGGCTTTGAGAAAAACCCCAAACCTCTCTTCACGGAGGGACGGAACCAGCTGGAAATTCAGAACCTTCAAGAAGACTGGGATCATTTTGGTATGTTAGGGAGGAAAGATCCCCACAGCAATAAAACACGTGGCTTTAGCAGAAGGCAGAGTTGTCAACAACAGCCTGCATTGTTGCTCAGCTAGCACGTGTCTGCCTTTACCTGAAAGGTGTGGGAAAGATGAATGTTCTCTCAAATTCATTCGTCTCTTTATTTGTCAGTAATTTGCATAAAACCCCTTTACCAGGGACTACATTGATACCTGTGTAGTGTTTAAAAACACCTGCTAACCCTCAGCATATATTAATGTCCTTTAGTGCAGCGAGGTACTACGTAAACTTTCCAATGCTGTTCTTCCATTTCATATGATTTTTGACTGTCAGTGCCACATGCTGCTCCTCTTGTGACGCTGTAGATAACTGTTGACCTGCCATGTAGCCGTGGTATTTTGTTTCTGCAGCTCTCTTCAGCAGTGGCTGCCAAGTGCATTTCCATCCGTGGCGGTTGCTTTGTGGACAGAACTTGGTATTGTTGCTTCCCAGACTTAATCCCACCATTGACAGTGGTGGTTTATTATATTCCAAATGTTCTGTCTTTCTCTTCCTGTTTTATTTGATTCTATTTTTCTGTTCTGTATGTACTTCTACATGGAGGGCTCTTTCTGTAGGAAAGAACATAGCCTGATCTATGAGTCCCTTTCTTTTTTGTTTTCCCCTCTTTTATGCCTGGTAAGTTTGTGTGTGCCCTCTCATCTTCAAATCTGCCTTTTTTTCAGGGATCTGGTTTTCCCTTGTGTCAGAGCTCTTTGCATCCCTTGTGAATGCGCATGCCTCTGTGTGTGACTTCAGGCATGGATAGATTTTCACTGATTTCTTTCTGCAGTGGTAGTATGTTCTTCAAGCTACTCCCCAGGTTAAATTGATTAATTTTACTTTCATTTCTGTGAGGTAACGTATTGAGTTGATAAACTCCAGGGGGTAGAGCCAGATGGGGTGCAGTTTTGTGCTGGCATATGCTGAAGGTTTTTAGATCTATAGATGCCTACAGACTTGCTTGAAGATATTAGCTTCACTAGTGAGTTGCTCGAGCTCTGCACCCACTTCCTTTTTGGTTTTCTAGGTACTGCTGAAATGAAAAGGCACTGCTTGCTGGCACCCACAAATTGCCCAGGTTTCGGAAGCAACTGCATGCTGTGTTCCAGCATTACCCTTTTATCAGTTCAAACGTACTGAACAGTTGAGCAGAGTCAGAGCTTACTCAGCCAATATTTGAGTCTCTTCTAGGGCTGCAGTTCCTGTGGTTTGAGCTCTTGCATTACTGCTTTGATCTCTTTCATTGGAACACTTTCTGATTTTAAAATAGCCTGTACAGTTGCTTAAATGTTGGGCTGGATATGAGAACAAATCTAACACTGACCCCTCTTTATCAATAAGAACAAGAAGTCTGTAACTACAGGCTCTCACTCTGGAATTCTAAAGCATGAGAGAGGGAAGAAAAAGAGCAGGTCAGAAAGACTGTTTCTGTTTGTAACTTCTTAGGTAATGTGTAATCTGATTATTTTACTGCTTGTGTGTAAAGCTGAGGAGTGTTATTAGTGCTGAATCTTGAGGGCTTTTATCTGGACTACTATGCAGAGGTAACTCCTGGACAAGAAAAACAAAGTAGATAGCTTATCCCTTTATTAACGCTCTCAAATGTCAGACTGCGAAGAATTGCCGAAGGACTTTTCCTGCGTGACTGCGCAATGAAGCGGCAAGGAAATCCAATCAGGATAAATGTGAAGTGATGCAAGTGCATGGGGGTGTGTGGGAATGGTCTTATTTTCACCGTACAAAATGATGGGCTTTGAACTGACCTTGGGGTTGTATTAGTTCTGCAGAGGCATCAGCTCAGTAGCAGTCAAAGCAAAAGACAACTTAGGAATTATTAGGAAAGGAGCAGAAAACACAATCATTATGCAACACTAAATCCTTGGTTTGCCAGATACTAGTTGTTGTTCTAGGCTCCCTATCTCCAGAGGGTATCGTATGACTGGAGAAGGCCTGGTGAAAGCAGCAAGAGGCTGATCAAAGCTTGGAACAGTTTCCAAGCAAGGAATGACTGAGTGGGCTGGGAAAAAGAGATGACAGAAGGGAAATAAACAGAGGTCTATGAAGTCTTGAATGAGATGGACAGGATAAATGAGGATCTCTTGTTCACTCTCTCTTCTATTATGCCAACTGGGAGGCATCAAAAAAAGTTAATTGCGTGTGGATTTCAAAACAAAAGGAGGTGATTCCTCATACGACAAATACGAGATATGTGGAACTCCTTGTCAGCCTCTGTAGGATGTTTTCATGAGTTTGGGGAAGACTGGTCAAATACTTAGAAGAGAGATCAATTTAGGGGTTACTAAATAGGGAAACCGTATCAGGTTTTTAGGAAATCCTCTGAGCTGATGGTAAGTGGAGGCTGGCAGAGTGCGTGGGACAAGTCATGTGGATTTGCCTTCCTCGCTAGGTATCTATTTGATGTCTATTCCTATTGTTTTCCCTAACAAACGTTCTTCCCTGAACATGCTCTTGCACTGTTGAAAACAATACTGGGCTCTTGATCGATATGGTTGCTTTTATGGTATTTCGAGTAGTTTGATTCCAGCAGGTAAACGCTTTGTCCTGCGACTGTATCGAAACATGGAAGCAGTTTCCATCTGTTCAGATCACAGCATGCCTCCTTTGTGCTGTCCAGTTTGAAGGTGAAGAAGCTGAAATGTGTCGAGACTGAAGGCTGTGACTTTTTGTCTTTTTTTTGTTTGTCTTGGGTCCTAGAGCCACTTCTGAGTGCCCTTCTGCGCAGGATGCCGGATTTGGAGGCCCTGCAGATCATGCAGTTAGTGAATTGCCCGGAGTCCTTCACACCAGATATGCGGTGCATCATGGGCGAGTCGCCCACCGTGCGGGGCTACTTCGTTCTGGCTGGCATGAACTCAGCTGGTATCTCATATGGTGGGGGAGCAGGCAAGTAAGTGGTTTATCACCGTTACGCGTGTAAGTAAGGTTTTAAGCAAAAGAGACTGCTCAGGTGATCTTTCTGTGTAGGATGTTCTGGTCAGTATTTGTCACCTCCTCTCTGACAAAGACTTCTCTTTCATTTCCAACTTGAGTGAAGGAGAGGAGCAGTTACCATGTTTTGATTATGTTCTCCTGTGTGTATTCCAAATCTGTGTTGGACTCTCCTCCTATCCTGCACACCTCTCCTCAGGCATCACATCTCGGTGATCAGCAGCCTGCTGGGGATCGAGTAAGCTTCCCTACAGCTAACTGGTCTGATTTTTTTATCTACCAGGAAGAGATAAAAGCTTAGTTGTACTCCCTGATCCCCTTTAATTTCTTATTTGATTGAAGCCCTTAGATCACTCAAGTTGACACAGCAGTTAATTTCTCTGAAAGCAGAGTGAACCAGATGCAGATGAAGCACCGCATATGTGATGCCAGTGCTGCTAGTATGTTAAAGACTGTCCTCTGCCAGTGAGCAGGGATGGAATCATTTCCCAGTAAAATCCAGTTCTTGTGTTAATGCATATACTTTGACAGGCTTATAAGTGTGATCCCAGCAGCAAAGTTGCTTGCAGAATGATCATCACTCCCTCTGATTGCCATTTGGTTTTGGCAACCCACCATCCCTTCTGCCATACAGCCTTCTTAACAAGCTGCTCGTTTTTTGTGACAGGTGTTAGTATCTGCATTTATCTCTACTGGTGTGTGTCCATTGTCTAATAGTTTAACTCACCAGGGAGGCAACTCTTTTTTTTTTTCTTTGTCATATAAAATATAGAGAATCTTTGCAGTGAGGTTCTCTAAGAATCAAAATAATTTCTGCAGGTAAAAGCACTATTTGTCCATTTGTTGCTACAGCCTCAAGATAAGCAGCTTAGCTTGCTGATGTAACTTTTAATGATCAGTCTCAAACCCCTTTGTTTTTCTGTTTACTGACTGTGAACAGATCCTTCTGCTCTGCTTTGGTCTGAGCTGCCTTTGTCCTTTAGCTCTGGAGCATGCCTTCCTCCTTCACTGCTAGAAGTGTAGCTAAACATAAGTTGGCTGGCACCTCGTGCTGAAATGAATGCTGTCACTGATGGTTTGTGGCTGAGCCTACACCAGGTACTGAAAAATGACAAAGCAGTCAGCCTCCTAACTCCAACCTAAACGTACTCGGCACCTCCTTTTGTAGCGTAGCCCGAGGACTTGACACGGTGTCAGCCAGGCCACCTGCCCAGGCTCTGGCTTCATTTACCACCTCTCCTTAACTTCCTGCTGCCCTGTACGTTTCGTCCTAATGCGAAATTAATAATACGGAAATCTGGCGGATGGGTTTTATAAAGGGAAACCTTCCAGATTCTGCTAGTATTTAGAATACTCTGTTAGTTGTCTTCTCTCTCCCTACTGCAAGAAATTCTCGTGTCCAAATTGCCTTGCTTCTGACTTCAAAGCTAGACTCTTTCCCTTAAGACATCGGCTGATATCTCAGTCTTTCTTTACTTCTTCCATCAGGTACCTGGCAGAGTGGATGGTAAATGGGTATCCCTCAGAAAATGTCTGGTCTCTGGATTTGAAACGTTTTGGTACTCTTCAGAGCAGTCGCACTTTCCTCCGTCACCGTGTGATGGAAGTAATGCGTAAGTAAGGTCTCTGCATTCAGCGCTGGCCAGGATGTCCAAGGTTTTCCTCTTTGCTGCACTGCTTCTCTTCTGTCATCACTCTGAGAACCATTTTACTTCTTCCTGCCCTCCTTTGTGCAATGCAGCCTCTTCCCAGGAGAAAGGAAGGGGTGGGGTATTTTTGTATTAGCAGTGTTCTTATTAACTTTTCTTAAAGAAATGCTGTTGGTACTGTGCTTTCTCCTGTTCCTGTGCTTTGCCTGTGGTGTGGGGATACTTGTGCATATCTTTGTAGCACTCCAGCCTAATAGAACAATACCAAGGTATTAACTGGGAATATTATGATGTCTCAACCATTGTTATTCTTTGCACATCATTACAGTGTGGAAATACTGTCACTTCCACCTTATGAGTATGTGATCCAGTTATCTTACATCATTCAGGAAGTCTTCGTAGGCATATTGTGCTTTTTCCTGTCAAAGTTTGCGATAAATACCTTGCAGAACAGATTTGAGATGTCGTTGTTCCTGCCTAAAGCCATACTTAGTTTCCTCCTATTGTTGGATTATCTGGTCTGAGATAATGTGGACAACTTCTTTTCGAGTTTCAAATAGAAGTATGAAGTGCTCCACAAGTTGCAAAACACGAGCGATTATTTGAACACCATGTCTAAACTAAAAACATGTGTTGGGTGAAAGCAGAGAAGTTGGGTAAACCTCTTAGCCCTGCTGTATCCAGGAAATAAAAACCTTATGCTTTTGCCTTCGTCTCTTTATACTCTTGGCATTATTCTGCAGTTGCTTTCCAATACAAATCTCGATTCTGATAGCTACAGAATCACTTTAGGTTTTACAAGATGAGTACTATATTCAGTTTCTGTGGTGTTATATTCCCATTCTAATCTATTCTTCCCTCTACCCACTCCTTAAGGAGTATCAATACCAGATAATGCCAATAAAATGATGAAATCATTAGCTCTGAGGCAAAACCAATAGAAGTATTCAGTAAGAAATGCTCGGCTCATCTTCAGTTTTAAGTGGTTTATGACCTACATGGTAACTTAACATTTATAGAGAAGTATTCAAGCATCCTTGAGTTATTACTCCCCACTGGTAACCAGGGAGGATGCTAAACATGTATTAGGGTAACTTGTTTTCTAAATCAGAATATTCTATATTGGCTGAAAAGGTATAGGAGCCATTTGGAAAAGCTTCAATAATGAAAAAAGGCTGAACTGCCAGTATTTAAGAAGGTAAATTAGATGATCCTTGTAGCTGTGCTAATGCTACCCCAGCATTAGTATTGCAAAATGATAAGTGTCTGATATAGTGTGCTGTCAGGTAAGAATCATGCATAATTAATGCTAGTCAACATGACCATGAAAAATAAATAGAGAGTTTTTGTTGTCTTGACAGTATTGTCATGAGACTGTAAGTATCTGTAAATATAGGCATTCTGTGCAAACATTGTCACTCTGATTTTGAATAGCTATAAATGGATCGAAATAGATTTGCCAATTTCCAAAAATGGAAAAGGAAGGGCAGAACTGTTTTGAGGGAATTTCATTAATGCTTCAGATAGTAGTAAGTATGTTTATTGGTAATCTGGAAGAAAATTTTCGATAAAAATAATCACTTCGCCTAATAATGGATCTTCGTGACCGTTGCAGCTCTCATGTGTGATCTGAAAGTTCCTCGTTGGGACTTCCAGACTGGCAGGCAGCTGCGAACTTCGCCATTGTACGACCGTCTGGATGCCCAGGGAGCTAGGTGGATGGAGAAGCACGGATTTGAGAGAGTCAAATATTTTGTCCCACCTGGGAAAGGTGAGATCATATTTTCCTCTGCCTAGTGCCTCCCTATTGGTCTATGTAAGATCTTAGTTCATCCCCTTGATGAATTGTCCCTTTGATTCTTCTTTACGTTAGATCTGCTGGATTTGGATCAGAGCAAAACCTTTTACAAACCAGACTGGTTTGATATCGTGGGTTCCGAAGTCAAGTGCTGCAAGGAAGCGGTTTGTGTCATTGACATGTCGTCTTTCACCAAGTTTGAAATAAGCGTAAGTACCTGGGAAGTGACAAAGCATCAGCCTGCTAAAGGTTTCTTTAGTTTTTTATTGACTGCTTTTGCAAAATTCTGTGTGTCCTGTTGAGGATAGATAGAGGAAGTCAAGCTGTATGACCAAATTCAGGTTGTACCACAATACTTAGCATAGATTGCTTTTTGCCTGTCAAAGACCCGGTTTATAGAAATACCAGCTTAGTCTATAAATAGAATTTGACCTCAGGTGCTATGTCACCGTTGTATCCTATTACGCTTGAGACATCAGTGTCACTATCATTACAAATTGAAAGAATTTGGGCCAGGACGTTGATGGGATCTTAAACTGCCCCAGTGGATTTGTATGGCTCAGACAGCTTGTCTGACTTTCTCTCTCTTTCAATTCATGTAGTCCACAGGAGACCAGGCCCTGGAGAGTCTGCAGTATCTCTTCTCAAATGACCTGGATGTGCCAGTTGGGCATGTTGTGCATACAGGCATGCTTAATGAGAAGGGAGGTTATGAGAATGACTGCAGCATAGCACGATTGAGCAAACGCAGGTAGGTACGCAGACAGCATCTTTATCCATCACCCTTTGGGTGTTAGAGCCTTTAAGAACCTCTTAATGGAGATCATAAACTTTTTTCCCCTTTGTAAAGAAAAAAGTCAAGTCTTGATTCTCCACTTATGTTCCTGATTAGGTAACTCAAATGAGAGGGAGCTCCCGAATTTACTAATACTGGGCAAAATATGCCTTTTTCTGGGACTACAGATGAACGTAGATTTCTACAAAATGTTAGGTCTTCAGATGTTTAATTTCTCAATTGAAAGACAAGTTGTTTTCAGCAGTTATTAGAGTTTATTAAATTAGGTAATCATTTAAAGTACCAACCAAACAGTTCCTCATTGGCTCCTGGCCAATCTCCTCATTGGAATTGCATGCCGAAAATACTACTTTTTGGTTATTTCAACTTTCTTTGCAGTATGGGTACTCTAATTCTCAGCTCTGCAGCCTCTCATGGTTCTTTTTGGTGCTCTCTGGTGCAAACTGACATGATCACAGGATCTCATCCTTAGGCTCAACAGTTTGGGCTCTCTTTTTCTTTTTTTCTCATTTTTAAAAACTTCTTCATGGGCATGTCCCAGCTGAATGTTGGTTTTGTTTCTCTGGGCCATTTTCTGTGTGTGCTTTCACTGTATTGGTGTGAAAGCATTCTTTGCTGCTCTTTCAATTAGAAACAGCTTTTCTTTCTCTTCCTATTCTGTCTGCGTTCATGTATTGCTTAAAAGTATTGTCCTTCTCTGTGTGAAAACAGTAGCTTTCCTCCTTGCCTAGTCATTTCTGCAGATGTTATCTCTGTCAATAATGCACTTTAACTCGCAGTTTGTGTGAAAGAGACTTACACAACAAGTAGCTCATTTTCACATATCAAGTGGAGTTCTGTTTTTGGAAACTGTTAATAATAACCACCATTGTGGTTTTGTGAAAAGACTTTTGATGAAACAAGAAATTGCTGTGTGAACCAAGCACTCTTCTGACTGCCGGAGTAGACAGAATCACTTGTGGTGAAGAGCCTGTGAATACCTTCTGCAAAATGATTGTGACTTTTGAGATACCCTGTGAACTTTCTGTAGAACTGCCTGTGTTCCCCTTCTAGTCACTTCTTGTCACCAGACTACTGCTAACGCTGGAAGGCTGGGGTTTCTTGCCATGACAGATGTGATGGCATTGATCCAGAGACTTTAGCTGTGGTTTTCGCAAACCAGCTTGTTTTGGTCCCCTGTTAGCTTGGAAGCTGCTGAATGGCTCCAGTAGTTTGTGAACAAAGAATGAACTGAACCATCTTGTGGCAGTCCCTTCATTGTTTCTTGGTTTCCATTTGTCTGTTCCAGCTTCTTCATGATTTCCCCTACTGACCAACAAGTCCACTGCTGGGCCTGGCTGAAGAACCGCTTGCCCGATGACAGGAACCTGACCATGGAAGACGTGACCTGGAAGTACACGGGTAAGAAATCACTGAAAGCAGACCTCCTTAAACAGCCTGAAACCACAAATGGTGTCTTGTGCTGCATGCCAATTAATTGTTTAAGGTGTCTAGAGTGGAGGCTGGGTCTCCTTTCCAAACAGTTGGATGAAAACTGCAATTTTCCCTCTGGCAAGCCATGAGCTGGGAGACGGCTTTCCTTTCCTGTGGACTGTCAGGAGAGAGAGTTTAATGACTTTCCTCCGTTCTAAAATGTAAATGTACCTATTAGTTCAATAAACACTAAGACTTTAGAAACTAGGGCATGCGTATATGCAAGTTTGACACCGGGCAAGACCTCTCCAGTCTCATCCGAATACCATTATCTTCCCCTCTTTAGCTCTCAATCTTATCGGCCCTCGTGCTGTGGATGTCTTGTCAGAGTTGTCATATGCCCCGATAACTCCAGAACACTTTCCCTCTCTCTTTTGCAAGGTGAGTGACTGTGCTTCCTTCCTCCTCACCCCGTTAGGTTTTTTGAAGTGTGTATGGAAGGAGGGGAAGAATTATGTTTTGGGTAATTAGAGGGGAATTTAGATTTACATATAGATTTACTGCAGTGACTGAGCTAGGTTGGTAATGTACTCACTAGGCTCACTTTAACTATTTCTCTTTGGGTTCTGCTTGCTAAATATATAGGTGAATATGCATTTGTTTTCAGTATTCCACTCAGTGTAGGCTTGGGGCCATTTGATATCTTGTCATATTTCATATAATCAATTATGAAGCTGTCAGTCAGAGGGGCAGCCGGGCTCGGTGACCCGGGAGTTGTTGTCTCCCGTCACGTCAAAAGGCTGAGCAGATAGCTGCCGTTCAACTTCTGTCTCGTGTCTAGAATACAAGCCTTTCCTGACCTAGTTCCAAGGCTTATTGCCAAGTGTCGTGAAGTGATTAAGAAGTCTGGATAATGTGGTATCACTATTGGAATTTTTAAATTTAAATTCTTTGCAAGTATGTGCGGTGGTGAACTGGAGGAAGGGGAGCGGGCTGGCCAGCGTGGTTTGCATTATGCATCGTGCTCCTCCCGGGTGGCTGTGCTGAGTTCCAGTTTGGATGATTTCACCCCCTCTGATTCTGCAGGAGATGAGCGTGGGCTATGCTAATGGCATCCGTGTGATGAGTATCACTCACACAGGAGAACCTGGATTCATGCTTTATATCCCCATAGAGGTAAGAGTACACTGTAGCCTTAGCTAATTAAAAGAGTTGCTTGCATACGTAATCAGAAGCACTTTCCAAATTGACTCAGGGTAATGAAATGTCTGGTCTGTACCATGGGAAAGCTGCCTGCAGGCACCAGGGGCAGTTTCCCTGCTTTGTATAGCTTCCAGTCGGGCAGACCTCTTGTTCTCCGGAGGCAGGACGCGGTAACATCCATGCTAGTGTGTCAGGTGCTGTTGCTCTCTCCTGGTGTTTGTCGGCAGCTCCGCATTTCACCCTTCCTTTGCAGTACGCCCTTCACGTGTACAACGAGGTGATGAACATGGGACAGAAGTACGGGATTCGGAACGCCGGTTATTACGCGCTCCGCAGCCTGCGTATTGAGAAGTTCTTTGCGTTCTGGGGCCAGGATCTGGATGCCTTTACCACTCCCATGGAGTGTGGACGTGAGTTCCAGGTCAAGCTGGAAAAGGTACAGTGGAAAACTGAAATCAACCTCCTGCAGTGGGGTCCGCTATTGCAGCAGGGGTGGGTGGGAGAGCAGTACTGAACGGGAAATCTGCCATCAAGTAGATATATCAGTTTTTTGATGGAGCTGTGTGCAGTGCGTAACTATAACTTATATTCTTGTACTTCATAAAGGTGCTAGAAATATCAAAAATACTCTGTCTTCCTCCCTCCTGGGCAGCATTCCCAGTGATGCGTGTAGCGTCCTGTGTTGCTCAAGTGTGCAGTGCTCAGTGTAGTGAGGGTGCTGTACCTACAGGTGCTCAGAGTTCATGTTTCTCCCAGCTGTTTTCCCAGTCTGATGAAGCAAAAGCCCGCCTGCGCACCAAGTGGCATTTAATGAAGTGAAATACGAGGATAGGTGCCAAGAACAGCTGTTCTCTGTTTTTACTAAAACAGGGGAGTTCTCTATTTTTATTAAAACATAGAACAGCGTAGAGTTGTGCCCTGCTTGTTGTGGTGGCAGGTGCCATCTCTGTCGCTTGCTTGTTGCCTTCTTTCTCGCGTCTTTGCAAGAGCCAAAACAAATGCTGGTATCAAATAATTCAAAGAAGGGAATGTAGTGATTAGGGACACATTTCATATGTTGTTACAGTTTCCCTCTGGTTTATAAAACGTGGTAGACTTCTGGAACCAGAAGAATGGCAAAAACGAGAATGGTGACATGTTTTCACTATAGTGAAAATTAGAATGAATTTTTTAAAGGCCCGCTTCACAAATATTTTTGTGTCTTTTAACATCTGGAACAACAAACATGGCAGGAAAGCTTCAGTCTGAGCTGGGCTCCTTGCTTATAGAAGCAGCCGATCTTGACAGGGCGTGAGTTCCAAGTGCAAATTCACCTTGTGTCAGTCAGCTTGTCTGCTGAAACTCAGCAGCTGCCAGAGTTCGTGTTCCTTCCATCAGCTGATGCTTCCTTTTCTCCACAGGGAATGCAGTTTGTTGGCCAGGAAGCGCTGTTGGAGCAGAAGCAGAACGGTGTGTACAAGCGCTTTACCATGTTCATTCTTGAGGACCATGACACAGATATGGACCTCTGGCCCTGGTGGGGGGAGCCCATTTTCCGCAACGGCCGCTACGTGGGCAAGACCACCAGCAGTGCCTACAGCTACACTCTGGAGCGCCACGTCTGCCTCGGCTTCGTGCAGCACTTTGACGAGAAGACAGGAGAAGAGCTGGTGGTGACAACTGACTTCATCAACCAGGGCGAGTACGAGATCGACATCGCTGGGCAGCGCTTCCAGGCCAAAGCCAAGCTCTACCCCTTCAGCTCCCTCTTCACGCACCGTCGCCGCAAGGATGAGGTGGAACTGAGTGGCTACCAGAGGGAGTAGTGCTGGCGAGACTTGACCCGCTCCTTTTCCCAAGCTGGAGTCTTCTCCCACCATCTTCCAGTCCTCTCTCCTCACCCCATATATTTCTTTCTTTTCCTTTCTTGTCTTGCAACTTTTAAACTTTTTCCAGCGTGTTACATTTTGTATATTTTAAAACTTCTAATTTTCATCCCGATCCTGTCTGTCTCCCTCCTTCAACCCTCTGCTCGCCTCCCCCGTGCCCCAGTGGGTGAGGCACAGTGCTGGGCATGCATCCAGCAGTCCGTGGGAAGGCCGAATAGGAGTGAGCCCCACCGGAGGCCCTAGCCTTGTGACGGGAAGGGTTCGGGTGAACCCCTGAGGACTGCAGCCTTCCTCTCTCCTCTCCAGCGTGAGGCGTGGGACAGCAGGTATTTGCTGCCTGTAGTTCAGGTGAACGCTGTGACTTCACCCTGCTCTCCTCATACCGCGCTGTAGGGGGGTCGGTGCGTCGATGCACACAGCAATAGAACGATCAGCTACCTCACTGGCACGAGACATAGCGTTGTGCGAGCAGCAGCCAAGAGACGGGTTTTGGTATAGTCCAGCCTGTCACTGCCCCCCTTTGTCCACTACTTTTTTTCCCTAACAGGGAGTCAAGTAGTTTTAATCATCAGATCATTGAGATGACAGGAGCACTGGTAAGTTTTTTTGTTGTTGTTGTTGGGATTGGATTTTTTGCGTGGGGTCACTGAAACTAAATGGCCTTCTTGAAGATCAACATGTGTGTTTCACTTCTGTAAAGGAATCAGATTTGGGGGTTTTTTCATTAGCAAAAATACTGATTTCTAACAAGGACAGATGTTAGTGTTTAATGTTAATAGCAATGTTGAAATGCTGCTTCTGTTTCAGCTGCACAGTGTACCACCTCTTTGGGGATTTTCTTCCACTTCCCTTTGTTTATGTGACTTGGTCAAGCTCATCTGGCAAGGTTCGTGTAAAACTTGTGTTGGTTTGGGGAACTTCAGAAGCAGGAGGGGACAACATCTTGTGGTTATTTTGAAATTAGAGGAAGAGACCCAGCATTTGTCTCACCTGTGGTGCTGGCAGTCTTGCAAGAAACTGGGTTTTCTTCTGGTGGTGAGAAAGCATCTCAGCAGCTCCTGCTGGACTTGAGAAGTCTTCTGGTTTTTTCCTCAAATCTGGTGCACTTCTTACGTCTCTCTCTTAGTAGTACCTCAGCTGAAGGGATTGAATAGAGGGAGCGTAGGGAGTGTGGCAGTGGCATTATAAATTGCTTTCCTTCAGCAAAGCTCTTTGCATCATGCTCCTCGTACAGGTGCTTCAGACCGTGCAGCTGGGATTCACCCCTTCTTCAGGTGTCAAAATGTGCTGGTTCAAACACTGATGGTAAATGGTAAAGAAGTGGGGGGATGCTGAATTGTATTGCACACATTTACATCTTCTTCTTCTTCCCATTGTGAGCACAATCAAAAGTAAAGATGCTCTTTATTTACTTGAAAAAGATCTGTTAAACGTTTTCCCTGCCTCTGCCTCCCGCATACTCGCCATGGTCTTTCTGCTCCAGCATCTTTCTGTCTGGAGTTCAGACATAAGCTTGCACTGACGTCTGCCCTGTCAGCCATGATGAACACTTTCTCTATGATCTAGAACCTTTTTTTGGCACTTTCTTTTCCAGTTAAATGGCGAGCATCAGTAGTGTAAATACGAGCTCAAAACCTTGCCTGGTTCTTGTTTTAAGTTTGCTTTTTGCTGCTTTAGTTGCTTCAGGTCATGCCTTCGGTTCAGTCTTTGGTCTGACAGTTCATGATCCAGGTGTTCTCAGCATGCAAAAGGAGTCAGATGGCCCTAAGGCAGCAAAGGTGAAAGTCCAAAACCTTTACACCTTAAAGCAGGTTGTCAGAGCAAGCTCCCCCATTCAGGGTGATACGGAAGCTGTGAAACCTGGGAGAGTCAGGAAAGGGTGTAAGAGAATTAAGGATTTGAGCATGTGGTGTAGTAGGTTGAATGTAGTTGTCACTTCTTCGAGCGTGCTCTCCTTTGTGAATGGTGAATTCCTTTGCAGTGTGTGACCTCTTCAAGGATTTCAAACTTACTTTCAAATTGACATGCAAAAATCCCCCAGTCTCTGAAACGTAGCAGGACAGCTTTTTGGGATCTTGCGGCTGAGATTACCCTGCATGGCTGTTGAAGGCAGAGATTGTAATTTATTCCAAATTCCCCTATTATTGCTCTCGGAATTAAAATTTTGCCTGGTATATCGGGATTAATTGCTTAAACGAAAGGTTCATAAGGCATCTAATAGCAGTTTAAAATCCAGTCGCTTCTTGCATGTCTTCCCAGCATGGAGGGCTACTGCGATCCCACTGTTCCCATGCTGGATGTGCGTACCAAGGAGGACCTCCGCTCTACCAGCCTGTCACCTGGGAACAGTGCACCAGGTCGCTCAAAAACACTTGTCCGTCCTGCTGTCCCTCCATTGGTTTTATGGGGTGTCGCTGTGCCTTCCTTATCCAGGGAAGCAGGCGTTTGACCGAACAAAGGGTTTTGTACCCGATACTTGGGATGTGTCTTAGAGCAGCCCTTCTGATTAGAGTTTATGGACCATTTGTCGTCAGTGGTGAGGCATGATACTTCTTCAGGAGAAAACAAAGTGCACAGCAGAGGTGAGCTAAAGTACTTAATGCACCTCCTGAAGAGAAATTTTAGCTCGAACCATTCAGTTTGTTCTCTGCAGAGTTAGAACTAGTTAAGACAAAACTGGAAAGTTAGCAGCATGCTGTCCTCTACCAACCACTTGTTCCTGAAGTATCATTTAAGTTGCAGCCAGATTATATTCTTCCTTGTGATTATTTTTTCTTTTCCCTAATTTATAGGTGCCTGTTAGTTCCTCAGGCAACTTTTGATAGGGGTGTCTCTTCCCACAGCAGTTCTGACAATAAAGTTGTGTTTTATGAGCTACTTTTGTCATTATGTCTGCCTAGGTTTATTTTATGTCTAGATCTATTGACTCTTCAATACCAAAAACAGAGAGTGAAAATAATTTTCCATTATGCCACTAGATAGAGCAACGCTTTCTGTAATGTTATGTTTGCTGTTTGAGACTTAGGTGGTTTGATAATTTCAGTCTTGCAGCTCATTAACGCCTCCTCTGGCTTTCCCTGCCATGAATTCTGATTCTTGTTTCATATCTGAACCTGTAGTATTCAGCTGCTGTTCAAGCTTAGTCAATGTAATTTCTGGCAGCTATTTTTAACCTTACAATGTTGAAGAATAGTTTGCCTTTACCAACTCGAATACCTGTCAAGGGGACAATTGGATAGCATGTTTTAAAATAGTGCTAGCTCCCGAGACCGAGGAAGGTCCTTCTCATGTCATGTTCTCTTCCAGAGGTATTAAATGGTGATGTAAGACTCTAATCCCTTTATCTGATGACTGAAAGTAGAGTGCCTAAAAAAAGAACAACAAAATCGGCTCAAGACTTACCACCTTTAGTACAACTTCAAATTAGAAAACTAGAAATCGGATCTTGGAAGCTGCTATGACACTGTCTTAGCATCTAAGATAGTAAATAATGGGGGCTATAAAATTATAAATCATGATTCTCGTCCTTAAAACTGCCTTAAAATGCTTTCTGCTGAGAAAGGCAGTTTGTTCTCATTCTGCATGGTAAGACTATGAACCTTAGATGGGAAATACTAAAATAGCATCCCCCTGCTCTGCAGCGGAAGGGGTAACGGCCTCATCCTGTGCTGAAGCAGCAGCAGCAGGTCTGCCTGTGCACCTCCTGCGTAGCAGTGGCAAGGGTGTTATCAGTTCTCTGAGTCTTGCTGGCCAGAACGGGAACAGTCCTGTAGATTTTGTTCATGCAGGCAACTTTGCAAGAGAAACACTCGAAGGGAAGCTAACTGGAGTTTAGTATGAGAAAATAATTCCTCTTTTTGGCTAAAATATTACAGGTTGAGCATAACCCATTTTAGAATAAACTTCTTACCCATCAGTGACAAAGGAAAGTGTGGCCCGTGGGGAGATACGCCACTGTGGGTGCATGCACTTGGCAGCTGTAGGCTTGTTTTTTCTTGCCCCAGAAGCCACCATCTGAGTGGGTTTGCTGGTGTGGCAGCGGTGAATCCATCTAAATGTACAGCATTCCTCTGCGCTGGAAGGGCTTGCGTGCCCAAGTGCCCTCTGTAGTGTGGGGAACCTGTGGCAGCCTCTTCCAGTACGTGACTTCTCCAGAGGTATTGATGTTGTCTGACCCTTGCTGCGTCCCTTCCTAAATTCTTACGATTTTTTAGTCCTTGAGTGAGTACTGAAAGGCTTGAGTAAAAATGGTATTAGAGAAGAGGGTATTAGAGAAGAGGGACTTTATTGTTCACATTTAACGATCTGAGGATAAAATTAAAGCAGTGTGTTTAAGAATGATGTTTTCTGTTTCAGGAGGATGTATTATAGTGATTTTCACATCTGTCTTTGCCAGAGTTAGTTTCTTCTTGTTTTCTCTGTGCTGACTCCAGTGTCCAGATTTGATGTGCCTTTTTGGACAGTTTCTTATTATTTTGCGGCAAGGAGGGGAGGCTATGTGAAACTTGCGCTGCATCTCCAAGTCTTGGTGTAAGCCTGGATTCCTCCTTTCTGCTGTTGTGTTCAAGCTGCCACTGATCTTGTTGCTTTTCCTGCAAGACCTCCAGCCTGTGCTGCTGCAGGACCTCTCGTGCGCAAGGTTCCTCTCTTGGTTCCACCAAGCGCTTCATCGTCTGGGCCAGGTTGGCTCTAGATCTGTCTCTCTGCATTGATTTACGCTCTTCAGCTTTTAGTTGGTGCAGATACCGACACCCGAAGCCTCAGGCGGGTTTGTGGCTGCTGTATTCCATCGTTTAACCCTCCCTCTCCCTCCGTCGGGGTTTTCCCACTCTCCTTAACACTTCCCAGTCTCCTTCCTCAGGCACCTGAGCACATTATTTCCTTTCGCCCATCAGAGAGCGAGGCACGGTGAAATAAAAACAGGCAAGGGAATGGCAGAGCAGCTGAGCTGAGGTGGAAGGAGAGGCGTGATAGCGGTTTGATTCTTTGCCCATTACTCAACCACTTAAGCCCAGCCTTGGAGAGATGATCAGCCCTGATTCCCGGCTCAGGGAGCATCTTCCTCTGCAGCCTTAGTGCTGGACACGCGCTGAGTGGTGGCAATGGCTCTGGACAGAATCGGGACAGCGTTATCGAGGAAGCGAGAGCGGCGGTGGCACTCGTTTTCCAACATACGTTTCCCTCTATCACTTCTCGTTCCGATGAAACCATGCTGCGCGGCAGAGGTGGGGAGCGTGCTCCAAACACTGGCCTCTCTCTGGCGCGTTCTTGCAAGTGGTGTCTAACCATAAAGGTACAGCACTGACCTCGGCGTGCCGGGGCTAACCCTGTCCTTCCCGCACGCTTTAACCAAAATGGTTACATTTTGGGAAGAAATCTACAAAAACAAGCTAGTTTCCAAGGTAGTTTGGAGGGGGAAGTTGCTTGCAAGGGCAGAAGTAGTTCTTATTTCAGACAGAACACTTAGCTGCTGATAACGCGTAGCAAAACGTTTACAACCTTCAGATTTGTCTTCCCAAATGATTTTGTTACAGTACTTGGGTTAATTTACGCCCATTTCGGGATGCTTTTCTGTTTCAAACTATCTTTTCATTAACTGATGTTTGGATTTTTATTAAAAAAACCAACATTCAGTCAGGGAACAGGACTTGGGGAAGGAGGGGTTAGTGTCATCTGGTGACTTCAAGCTGTCTCTAAAAAGCATTTGAAAACTTTCTTTGCACTTTAAACTTTCCTTAAGCATTGTGATTGTAGCGTGCTTATAGCCCTCGGCAAGAGCAGTCTTTGCATTTGAGGGAGGAAAAACTTTAAGTATTTGTAAATGCCTTAAAGCTTTAGGTATTTGGGCACTGATTGTGCCTGCCATTTGATTTTCTTCCTGGAGAGCTGTGTGCTGACTGCACAGAGCAGACACAAACGTCGGCAGACGTTTTTGAGCAAGCGCTGGGGATGGTGGAAGCTGCTGTTGCAGTACGCTGCTGGTCGGAGGCTGGAATTTGTATCAAACTAAACCAAATGAGCTGGGAGCCCCCGTGCCCATACAGCTGTCGGTGCTGACACCTTCCCGCTTCTCTTTTCCCCCAGAAATGGATTTATTCAGTATTTCACTCATGCTATAATGGGTTTTATTCTTTCTTTAAAGAAAGAAGCCTGGGCTGGTACTCTGTGAGTGTCCTGTTGCATTAAAGGAAACAAAATCCTCTGCTTGAACACTTCCCTGCTATACCAGCTGACATTTGCAGGCAGGAGTCAGGAGAAGCAGGAGCGGAGGGGATCTTCCACTGCCCGTAATGTTTGTTGAGATGGCTCTGAGACTTCTCATCTCCCGTTGGTCTCAAAGCTCTGCTGGATTCCCGATGCCAGGCTGGCTTCTGAGTTACAGCCCAAAACAAAGCGCTGCTTTGCAGGTATGGCACGCTCTGCTGATTTATGCTCAGAGATACCANCTGCTATACCAGCTGACATTTGCAGGCAGGAGTCAGGAGAAGCAGGAGCGGAGGGGATCTTCCACTGCCCGTAATGTTTGTTGAGATGGCTCTGAGACTTCTCATCTCCCGTTGGTCTCAAAGCTCTGCTGGATTCCCGATGCCAGGCTGGCTTCTGAGTTACAGCCCAAAACAAAGCGCTGCTTTGCAGGTATGGCACGCTCTGCTGATTTATGCTCAGAGATACCATCTGCTCGGAATAAGGTATCTCCGTGAAGAGGAGTGGTAAATTATAATGAAAGAGGCACTGGAGGAAGGTTGCGGTATTGATTTGTCAATGCTGGTAACAGCCGATCTTCCCGCACGGGTGCTTGACACCTGCTCCAAGGAGAGCAGGTACCTGGGAGTCGTCAGCCATCCCAACTAGGGCATGATCCATTTTGTAGGTACAGGGAAAAGTCCCTTCGCCGTCGCACCGCTGAGGTTTCCTCCACACTACAAATAATTTTCCCGTAGTGGGACAGGTTTCACTTACGCCTTTCTTCCAGTATAACTGGAGGCACATTAACGTCCCTGAAGTTGCTGACGGGTTCTCCTGCGCCTCGTCAGGCTTGCGGCAGGGCACATCCCTGCTCGATACGCGCTTCAAGCCGCGCGTGGGGGAGAGGAGCGTGCCTGCGCTGCGAGTGCGGATGTTTCCAGACCTCCTGCCAGGCAGCTGGCTGATGGTAACGTTTCCTGCGTCTTCGGGAAAAGTCGGGGAAAACCCTTTTTGGCCCAGATAACTCCGTGCTGCTGCTCCTGAGACAACGTGCTTGCTTCCTGCCACTTCCCGCTCGGTTCCCAGCTGTGCAGGCGTGACGGCTCCTGCCGTCGCCGGTTTTACAGGAGACCTGAGCAATGTGGGAGAAGGGCTCCCCGCTTCTTGGACAGCTACTCGCTGCAGGTCTCCGGCGCAGAGGCTGCCATCTTGTGAACTGCGCCACACATCCCTTCTCCACCATTGCTTCTGGTGGTCAGGTGCACCAATCTGCTTGTCCAAAGCCCCTTCGTGCTTTTATCAGTCTCCCGAGACCAGATTTGAAAGGGCTGGGAGGACTTCTGAAGTGTGCTGCTGCCGAAATTTTAAGAACAACTGAAGTTTGAACCTGTGAAAACGTTTTTCTAGTGCCTTATGCTTGTGAATGTCGTGCAATGGATGTAGCTGAGGTGGGACAGAGTGAGGAGCAACTTCAGTAGCATGGTTCCCCGTCCCCGACAGCCATCTCCCCCTCTCCTCGCAGGGTCTCGGCAGGCAGACGCCAACATCTCTAGCAGCGCGGGGCTGCTTTTTAATCCCTTTGAGATCTGGATTGTAAAAATGTTAAACTGTAAAACCTTGCGCCGGGTGGCCTGCCTTTGAGGGGAGCAGTGGTCTCACCTCTGCCGCTTTTGGATTCAAAGGGGTTTAGGAGAGACAAAGCTGCTCCGATTGCTGGACCCCGTGGTGGAGGCACGGACAGCTGTTCCCAANAGAAGGAGAGGAGAGGGAGAGGAGAGGGAGAAGAGAGGAGAGGGAGAGGAGGGGAGAGGGAGAAGGAGAGGGAGAGGAAAGGGAGAAGAGAGGCGAGGGAGATGAAGAGGAGGGGAGAGAGGAGAGGATTCTCCCCAGCCCCGCCAACCCTCCCGCTCCCTTTCCCTCCTCTCCCGACCCCACTGACGCCTGGGCTTGGGTGCAGGCGAAGGCACAGCAGGCAGAGCTACTGGGCGGAAAACACAGAGCGGTTCTGATGCGTGGTTTTTATTGACTTTTAAAAAAAAAACAAACAGTTGTTTTAAGACAGTTGTGTGCAGAAGTCCTCACGTACGCAGAGGCTACGGGCGAAGCCACCCGCCTGCTCCCAGCCCCAGCTCAGAGCCCTGGTCCCCCCCTCTCCCGGCGGGGCGGGAGGCGATGGCCGCTCCGTCAGGCACGGCGTGAGGAAGACTACGGCTGCCAGCCGGGCGAGCCTGGCCACCTCCTCCCTGCCTGCGCCCGTGCCCGTGCCCCTGCCCGCCTCTCTATGCACAGCACGACGGTGCTCAGCGNAGAGGAGTGGTAAATTATAATGAAAGAGGCACTGGAGGAAGGTTGCGGTATTGATTTGTCAATGCTGGTAACAGCCGATCTTCCCGCACGGGTGCTTGACACCTGCTCCAAGGAGAGCAGGTACCTGGGAGTCGTCAGCCATCCCAACTAGGGCATGATCCATTTTGTAGGTACAGGGAAAAGTCCCTTCGCCGTCGCACCGCTGAGGTTTCCTCCACACTACAAATAATTTTCCCGTAGTGGGACAGGTTTCACTTACGCCTTTCTTCCAGTATAACTGGAGGCACATTAACGTCCCTGAAGTTGCTGACGGGTTCTCCTGCGCCTCGTCAGGCTTGCGGCAGGGCACATCCCTGCTCGATACGTGCTTCAAGCCGCGCGTGGGGGAGAGGAACGTGCCTGCGCTGCGAGTGCGGATGTTTCCAGACCTCCTGCCAGGCAGCTGGCTGATGGTAACGTTTCCTGCGTCTTCGGGAAAAGTCGGGGAAAACCCTTTTTGGCCCAGATAACTCCGTGCTGCTGCTGCTGGGACAACGTGCTTGCTTCCTGCCACTTCCCGCTCGGTTCCCAGCTGTGCAGGCGTGACGGCTCCTGCCGTCGCCGGTTTTACAGGAGACCTGAGCAATGTGGGAGAAGGGCTCCCCGCTTCTTGGACAGCTACCCGGTGCAGGTCTCCCGCGCAGAGGCTGCCATCTTGTGAACTGCGCCACACATCCCTTCTCCACCATTGCTTCTGGTGGTCAGGTGCACCAATCTGCTTGTCCAAAGCCCCTTCGTGCTTTTATCAGTCTCCCGAGACCAGATTTGAAAGGGCTGGGAGGACTTCTGAAGTGTGCTGCTGCCGAAATTTTAAGAACAACTGAAGTTTGAACCTGTGAAAACGTTTTTCTAGTGCCTTATGCTTGTGAATGTCGTGCAATGGATGTAGCTGAGGTGGGACAGAGTGAGGAGCAACTTCAGTAGCATGGTTCCCCGTCCCCGACAGCCATCTCCCCCTCTCCTCGCAGGGTCTCGGCAGGCAGACGCCAACATCTCTAGCAGCGCGGGGCTGCTTTTTAATCCCTTTGAGATCTGGATTGTAAAAATGTTAAACTGTAAAACCTTGCGCCGGGTGGCCTGCCTTTGAGGGGAGCAGTGGTCTCACCTCTGCCGCTTTTGGATTCAAAGGGGTTTAGGAGAGACAAAGCTGCTCCGATTGCTGGACCCCGTGGTGGAGGCACGGACAGCTGTTCCCAAGCGCACAAGTCAGGGTGAGTTTGCTGCTCTCCACTGAGGCCGTGTTGTTATGTATGCTGTATTTATATCGTGCTTTATTTCTTTTAATATTTTGGTTGGCTTAAACGTTGCTAGGTTTGTATATTAATAAAGAGGCGTTTTAACTACTCCTGAATTTGGCAATTTGTTATGCGAGAGCCTCGTGTGTCTTTCAGGATCCCAACCCCCTGGTCACCTGGATGGATCCCGCAGGGACGCCGGGCCTGGTGCAGGGTCCAGCCTTTGGCAGCGGGAGCTGGAGCAAGCCCTGGCCCTGCTGGGTCCCCCCAGGGAAAGTCGCTTCCCCTGCCTGCGCCCGCACCCCCGGCACCCCCGTTCAGAATTACGTCCTTGTCCTCCCCTGCGCCCGTGCTGGGGGCTGAGGGGTGCGGGCTGTGTGGGACCGGAGCCTCCTTTTTGGGCTGCGGGGATGGTCAGGAGGGCTGTGTCGGGCGCAGGGTCTGGGCGAGCAGTGCCATGGAGGGGGGCTAATAGCAGCCGCGGGCTGATGCCCAGCCCAGCTGTGGCCCAAATGGAGGGGAGGGGAGAAGGAGAGGAGAGGGAGAAGGAGAGGAGAGGGAGAAGGAGAGGAGAGGGAGAAGGAGAGGAGAGGGAGAAGGAGAGGAGAGGGAGAAGGAGAGGANTTTTAAGACAGTTGTGTGCAGAAGTCCTCACGTACGCAGAGGCTACGGGCGAAGCCACCCGCCTGCTCCCAGCCCCAGCTCAGAGCCCTGGTCCCCCCCTCTCCCGGCGGGGCGGGAGGCGATGGCCGCTCCGTCAGGCACGGCGTGAGGAAGACTACGGCTGCCAGCCGGGCGAGCCTGGCCACCTCCTCCCTGCCTGCGCCCGTGCCCGTGCCCCTGCCCGCCTCTCTATGCACAGCACGGCGGTGCTCAGCGGCACCCGGCCCCCTCCCCGCCTGCCTGAGCGTGTCCTGCCTGTGGCCGGCAGCGGCTCCGCCAGAGAAACAAGTGGTCGTGAGTCCTAGCGGGACAGCTTAAATAAAAAATAATAATAATAATAATTAAAAAAAAAAAAAGGGTAAGGAGAAGGAAGCTAGCCAAAAAAATACTGTCAGGGCAGCAAGGAGACGCGAGCGCGCCTTTTGCCGGATGCTGGCACTGTGCTGCCGGCGGGTTGGGTGTCCGGGTTTGGTACCCGGTGTTTCTGCTCGCCCCGTGATTGTCTGGCCGGGACAGGAGCTGGCCCAGCCTCGTCACGCTGGATTTGGCCTCCCCAGCCGCCGGCGTGGTGGCCTGGATGCACCACTGCCTCCCCCGGCAGCACTTCCCAGCTAAGGCCCACCCGGCGCAAGGAGGGAAGCCGGCACCACTGCCAGATCATCGCCCAAGCCCCTGCCGCCGGCGCGGGAGCGGGCACGGCCCGGCGTAGCCGACGGGAGATGGTCAAGGCACTCGTTGTTGCTTGTGGTTTTGTGTTTGTTCTTTTTAATTTTCTTCCCCTAAAAAAAAAACAACAACCAAGCCAGGAAGGTGGGGACGGGGGCTCGCTATAACCTGCCTCCGCCTCCCGGGGAGAGGAGTGGGGTTCGGGGCCGTCACGGACAGGCTGTTCTGCCCGGGGCAGCGCTGCTTCTACCAAAACCCGCCACAAAACTTAGTTTTAAAGCCCTGCGGACAGAAAAGACGAAGGTCCCCAGCCCAGGGGATGCTCAGCGCCTGCTCCAGGTGACCTGAACCCTCATGTTTCACACTTGCAGAGAGAAACCTCCAAAAAAAAAAAAAAAGAGAAGAAAACCCTGAAAAACAATCAAACCGAAGCAAAGGAACAGGTAAGAGGCTGCTACAGAAAAGCCAGATACAAAAGAGTCAAAAAAAAAAAACAACCTCCAAGCCCAAAAAAACCTATGGTGATTGTTCCTCGAATAACTACGGCACCCAGGTGGTGCGGGCAGGGCTTCCCCGGCCGGGCTCCGGCCCCGCAGCCCCTGCCCCGGTCTCGGCACCACGGGGCTTTGCCATCACACCGGGCACCCACCGGCTGCCCAGGTGGAGGGTCCCTCTCTGGGGGACCTTCTCTGTGATTGCCTTTTTCTTCAGCTTTCCAGCATCTCCTAGGAAAAAAAAACCCACCCGCCTGACTGACCCCAAGAAAGTGGTTTTAATTACACCTNAAAGTCTCCTTTAGCTCTGAACCTGATTGGCTGCTGGAGGCACCAAATATCGCCGGGGGTGGCTCTGTCGGTGGCGCGGGGCCGTGCTGCCCACCCGGCGCTCATCGCCCGAGGCTGCCAGGAGACCCTCGCCCTCTGCCCCCGCGGGCAGCTGGGACCCGGCCGGCGCCGGGGAGCCGGAGGAGGCGCAGCCCTCAGTTCCCCCGATAAACCTCGATCTTGCTGGTTTTGGCCAGCATGTCGATGATGTGCGCCTCGAAGTCGGCGTCGTGCACCCCCGTCTTCCTGAACTCCCCGGCGTAGCGGTTGTTCTCCCAGTAGTGGTGCCAGTTGCCGCGGCTGTCGGCGCCGAAGCCGAAAACGTTCACCTGCGGTGGGGAGCGGGCGGGTGAGCCAGCCCTNTGCATCTCCCCGTCCCGTGCCCCGGGGCAGCCTCTCCAGCCCAAAAAGCGCCGGGTACCCCGAGGGCACCGGCTGTACCAGACTGATGTAAACCAAGCCCCAGCCTCGCAAACGGAGCAAAGACTTTGGGATTTCAGCTTCTCACCAGAGCTGTCTCTTTGTAGCAACACAAAAGCCAAAGCACGGTTCGTTCACTCACTAAAGCTTTCTCTAATCTGGTTTTTCCCAGCCCAAAAGCGAAGAGAAATCTCATCTCCTTCCATCCGGCAGGGCCGGACCCGCTCCCGCATCCCGCATCCCTCGAGCATCCTGCGAGGGAGCCCGGCCGGAGGGACCGGACTGCCGCTCCTGCGGGTTTCTTAGCTGCCTTTTGCCCGGTCGTCCCCAAAATCCACCCTACCCTTCCTCAGTCCTCAGGTAGAGGAGTGGGGATGCCCGGCCCCGGAGCCAGACTTCCTCTCCATCTCCCAGCCCGGCTGTGCCGGCAGCCGCCAGCCTGCAGCATCGGCGATGGTCGGCTTCCCCCGCGACGGGTCCGTGTGCTTGCGGCTGCGCCGGGACCTGCCTGCGTGCCGGGAGCCTTCCCGGGGAAGTGACGGCAGCGGCTGCCCCAGGTGGGTAAAAATAAAATATCAAAATAAAGGAAGAAAGAAGCAGCTGGTTCCGCTGGCGAGGCTGCTTGGCCGCCACGTCCCCCTCAGCCCGGACGCGACGCTCGGGCGCTCCCCAAAGTCACCCGGCTTCGGGGGGTTGGTTTTTTTGTTTTGTTTTTTTGTCTTGTTTTAAAAAGAGCAGCATTTGGTTTGACTGTAAAGAGATGGGGGNGGGCGGGTGAGCCAGCCCTGACCCCCCCACCGGGCTGGGGACCCCCTCGGCCGAGCACCCGCCGCGCTGCCGGGGGGATTTGGCACCGTGCTGAAGGCGTACATCCCCCTGCGCAGCCTTCCCACCACGCAAGGGTGCCCATCACCGTGGTGTTAGGCAACGGGGAGCAAGCGAAACGGCCGCGGTTGGACCCAAAGAAGCCACCTCCCTCCTTAACCCTGCAAGGTTCAGCATCCCAGCAAACCCATCCCATGCCAGCCGGGACCCCGCAGCCCAGCCGGGACCCCGAGGAGCCACCACCCACCTCGTCGCAGACGTGGAGGGCGAAGAAGAGCACCAGCATGCCGGTGGAGGGGTAGCGCCCGTGGTGCTCTGTCCAGCGGTCGTGGATGTACTTGAAGAAGGCAGGGTTGTAGATCTGCACCTGGGAGGACGGGCCGGGGTTAGTGCCGGAGCCCCGGCCACGTTCCCTTCGGCACCTTCCCAGGGTGCCAAGACACACGGGGGGACCCCCGGGGAAGGCGGGGTGCCGGGGGCCGTGGCCAGTCGGGTGCTCGTTGCAGCTCCCTTACCTTTTCTTTGTCCACCCGCAGAAAAGGCTTCACGGGTGCGTACGTGCTGGGAAAAAAGCGGAGAGGCGGGTGAGCTCCGGGGGGTCCCGCACCCCCCAACCCCACCCCAAGGGACCAGCGCCGGCGGGGAGGAACCGATGAATCCCCACCGCTCCCGGGGGAGCTGCCCCGGCGGCAGGAGAGCGGCCAGCCCGGTGCTGCCGGTGCCCGCCGGCTACTTACAACCTGATCTGGCCGGTGGAGAGGGCACTGGCGATCCAGAGCAGGTCCAGGGTTTTGAAGGGCACCAGCACGAAGCTGACGTTGGCGGGCAGGTTCTTGGCACTCTCGGGGTACATGAAGTGGTGCGTGGTCCGACTGCCCACGTCGCCCTCGAAACCCACCGTGGGGGCTTGGTTCATCCTGGGGAGAGAGCGGGGAAGGTGGCACCCCCCCTTCCCAGCCACCCTGTCCCTTGCGGGTGTCCCCCGCCAGCCGTCGTACGGCACCGAAGAGCGGTTTCCCAGCCTGCTGGTGCTCAGGGTGCTGGGACGAGCTGGGGGTCCCGCTCCCACCCATCCCAGCACCTGGCGGGACCCACGATGGGCTCCTTGACTGAGCAACTGGAGCCGGGCTGTGGCCGTACAGCCCAGGGCTAACCCCCCCCGGCATCACCTGACCCACAGAGACGACGACGCGGTGCAGAGCGGGAGCTCAGCACCCACTGGTGTTGCCCGCATCGCCCCACGCCTCTGTGCCGCCCGTGGGGCTGGGCGGGCAGGCAGAGCCCCCGGCACTCGTCCCCTGCCCTCACCGCATGACGAAGTCGTGCCTGTCGATCTCCGGCCCGTAACCGGAGCCGCGCAAGTTGCCCGAGTTGCCGACCACGGCGCAGCGGCGGCAGCGGCGCGGGTCGCGGGAGCGGTAGGGATCCTCGCCCGGCACGATCTGGAAGAGCTTGCTCAGGACCTCCTGGGTGTTGTGGGACTTGAACTGGGGCTGCAGCATCTGCGGGGGGAGAAGGAGGGTGGGGGGCATCAGCTGGCGACCCCCTCCTCGCCGGTGGAGGAGAAAGCTGTGCCCCCCCCGTGCCAGAGCATGTCGCTGGGGGACCCGTGGGTGGGGGGGACCCATCCCCTCGCTCACCATCCACCACCTCTGGACGTCGGGCGGCAGGTCCATGTTCTCCTTGGTCCACACCGGGGAGATGGTGCCGTCGTAGCGCCCGTCAAACCAGTCGGCAGCCCCGGCCTCCTCGGCCGGGCAGCGGCGGCAGGCGCAGCCCCGGGGGTACGGCCCCCCCTTGCTGAGCCGCTGCATGCCGGCGTAGCCGGGCACCAGCTTCACCCGGTGGATGCCGCCCAGCCCGCCGGGGTCCAGGTAGGCGATGCTGTGGTGGGAGTAGGTGAAGAGGAGGGACATGACGAAGACGAGCAGGAAGGCGGTCGAGAGGAAGCAGAAGCGCAACGAGCACTTCATGGTCGGCGGGCGGCGGAGCCGGGGAGGGCGCCCGCTCCGGCATAGGGCTCGGGCATAGGGCGCGGGATGGCGTCAGCCGGCCAGCGAGGTTCCCTGCGGGACCGAGAGCTTTAAATCAGCGCCGCGGTGGCGGGGGGATGCAGAGCCCCCCCCAGCCAAGCTCCTACCTGCCGGGCTGCAGCTTTCCATCCGCGTGGTCCGGCCGCGGCGAGGGCCCCCAGCGGCTCCGCGTGCCGGGCAGAGAGCATCCACTGCCGGCCGCGGGGTCTGGCACAGCTCGGCACGCCGGCTTCAGCCGCGGCACCGCGCCTCGGCGGCTCCTCCAGGTCCCGGTCCTGGCTGGCTCTCGGCTGCAACGGTGCTCATCGTCCCCGGGCTTTATCCGATCCGCTGGCACGCTGCCCTCCGCCGCTGGCTCGGGAACACGGCCACGACGATACCGGCCTGGAGCGGGAAGGAGGGGACGGTGGGTTAAGGGACAGCAACGCACACGGCAGAGCTGGGGGCCGCACCGAGCAGGAGGGTGCTGGGGGGCCGAGGAGTTTGTTTAATCCCCATTGAGCTTTGCAAAATGCTGCCCAGCCTGTCCCTGGCACGGGGCTGCGGGGGACGAGCCGTCCCCAAAGGGGACAAGCAGGCGCGGGGTGCGAAGAGAGCCGAGATGCCGGCATTGCCCGTCCGTGCCGGCTCTTCACCGGGGGAGCTCCCGGGCCGGGCCCTCCCTGTCTCTGCCAGACAAAGGCTCAGCCATGAACTCGCCTCCGGAGCCGAACAAGCGGCTCCTTTCTCTAGGCTCAATCCTCCTTCTCTATCAAGCCACAAGCGGCCCCTCCAAAACTCTCTTCGCCGGCTGCCGCCGCCGCCAAGACAGCCGGGAAACAGCCGTTTCGCAGCCCGACGGGCGCCCCGGGTACCGACACCGGCGGCTGTCCCCCCCCGCGTGGCTGCGTCCCTCGGGGAAGGTCACCCGCTCGCTCGTGATCCCAGCGGGTAAAAATAGCCGGGGCAGAGGTGCCGGCGCCTGCGCCCGGGGAGGGACGGGAGGAGCAGCCGAGCCCCCCAAGCTGGGGGGGGCAAAGCCAGACCCCACTCAGCCAAAAAAAAAGGCTGAAATAATCCCGTTTTAACCCAGCCGCTGAGCTGGGGCAGGGTCTGTCACCCCGGGGGGGATGGAGAAGTGACCCCCCCTGGCTTTTTGGGGAGGGGGATGCTGGGCAG
This sequence comes from Pelecanoides urinatrix, assembly GCA_013400755.1. Lineage (NCBI taxonomy): Eukaryota > Metazoa > Chordata > Aves > Procellariiformes > Procellariidae > Pelecanoides > Pelecanoides urinatrix. The sequence continues at coordinate 154,872 of VZTQ01005982.1, forward strand.
GACCCCCCCAAGGCCAAACCCTGCGGCGGCATCGCCTCCGCAGCTCAGCCCCAATTAGGCCAGCGCCGAGGCCGGCAGCACTAATTAGGAGCTGGCAGGCACCGGGATGCCTCCTTCCTACAAAAAAACACATCCTCCGGAAGACGCCGGCTTTCTTACTGGGGATGGAGGCTGCCGAGCCCCCCAAAAAGCTCCTTGCCGGGATGGGGGAGAGCTAAGCATGGGCCAAAAATCCCCCCCCAGCCCATCACGCCGCCAGGCACGGACGGCTCCTGCCCAAATCATTAACCCGCTGTCAAATATTTGTCCAAGCGGCGACAGGCTTTAAAGGAAAGAGCCAGAAAATGGGTGCACATCCCAGGCGCCATCGTTGTCCGAGTCTTCTCCCCGGCTCGGAGGGGGGGTTTAATACCCCTAAGGGCACATGCACGGCCGGCGAGCGACTGCAACGGGTTTCTTGGGTTGCTGCCAGCGTCAAAAAGCAGGGGTGGGTGTTAAAGGGAGGGCTGGCTGCTAGGGGAAATTGGGATAAAACCAGTAAAAAGCTGTAACCCCCCCCAGCTGCACAATGCTGGAAGGTTTCGGAGGTAAAAGGCGATTTTGGGCTCCCTTTAGCTGCGCTGTGGCGGGGTGGGCTGATCCCCCTTCCCGCCGCTCGCCATCCCACGGGGCTTTTTTAAAGGCTGAAGGAAATCGGCTATCACGTGCTTGTGGTATTTTTGTTCCCGGTGAAAGGGGGGGGAAAAAAAAAAAAAATCCCTTTCCGGCTCCCCGGCCCAGCCCGGGTCCTGCCGCATCCCGGCCCCGCCGGCATCTGGAGCGCGTTTCGTGCGGCCCCATCCCGGGGTCTCCCGGAGCTGCCCCCCACCGCCGGCGGGGGGAAAAACCCTCCTCCAGCCCAGCTTACGTGCGTTAAAGCTTCCTTAAATACCAGCGGCTTATTTGAGTCATCGCTTTCCTCGCAGGGGCTGGCGGCTATTTCCATCTGCACTGGTCCGTCCGACCCCAGCATCCCTGACATCCCAGCGTTAACCAGTCCCTCCCTGCCAGCTCCCAGGATCAAACCCAACCTGCCTCCGACAAATAAAACCCGGGGGGCATTGCGGGGGCTCTTTGCACCAGGTTTTGATGTTTCCTTCTTAAAAATAACAGGGGATTTGGGGATTTCTTCCGTGGTGAGCAAGGCCGGCTACTCAGCGATACCATTAAATATCCTCCGGTTCCCAAATTCGTCCCCTGGTCTCCTTAATCTCCTCCTGAAGAGCATCTGCTCATCAAACAGGAGTTTCTCTTTGATTGCAAGAGATAACAAAGGGAAGCTATTAAAAGGTCCCGGCGAATCGCTTCACTGCTTTTCCACTTGGATGATTTCTCCAATCATATAATCTTTAATTTCGGGATGTATAATCTTTAATTTGGGGTTGAACGCCGGAGCGATGCGACAGCCCTGGGGCCTGGAGGATGCCTGCCCCCCACATCGGCCGTAACGCCGCTGGGCACATCCCCGCCCGGCTTTTTTAGATCTTGTCGGCTTTGTTTTGCTCATTTCTAAGATATCCCGAGGTTGGTGGCACCAGTTTCTTTGCCCGTAAATGTCAGGGTGGGGGTGGGAAGGAGCCGTCACCGGGAGGTGGGATGTCACCCCGAGGGGGCAGGGAGAGGAGGGGGGCTGCCGCTCCTCCCAGGGCTGAAAATTCCCTTGGGGGTCCCCGGGAAACGCACCCCTGGGTGTCCAGGTGCCCCCCGTGCCGGGCAGCACCTCCGCCACCGCCGAACCACTGACCGGGTGCCGCAGCAGCACCCGGCTTTTGCAGGTGGAGGAGGGGGATGCCACCCCGGACCGGCATCTCTCCTGCTGTCGTGGGTGGAAAAAAATGAGCTTTAGGGGTTTGGGTTTTTCCCCCAACAGGGAACGGAGTGGATGCAAGTCAAGTCTTCTCCCACCTCCTTCAGCCCCAGGCAGAAAGAAACGCCGCGTGGTGATTTGCCTTACCCGGCGGTTTCAGGCCAGGGTTCAGTGAGTGGGATTACTACAAAAATTCATAAAACTGCTCAAATTTGGTTTTTTCCGTGGCCCGGGCGGCTGCCCGGGGGTCACAGCCCCCCCAGGCGCTGCGTTAGCCGGGGAGCGTGCCGAAGAGCGCGGGGGCGGCGCGGGAAGGGACGGCACCCCCGGCCTTCTGCGTCACTTGGCTTCCAAAGCCAGACCCGGCGAGAAAAGCAGGGGTAATTTAAAAAGTCCTTTCCTGCCTCGCCCATCCAGAGGGATCATATTTTCCCCTTGATTTTTTTTTCCCCTCCCTGGAAGCTGGATGCGAGAGGGAACACGGAGCGAAGCCGCTGTTGGTATAAGGATGTTTCCCCCCGCCATTAAGCGATGCCGTGAGGGATTGACGGCCGGCGGCAGCCGGGCACCAGGTATTAACAGGAGAAGCCAACTTCGTGCGTTAAGCCATCGCCGCACCCCGACGGCAGCGAGGACCCGGTTAACTTATTCTTCATCCTTTTAATTAATCATACTCTTATCAGCCAGTTCAATCAGCTAATGGAGCCAAGTTAATTGGGTTTCCCATGCTTTAAACCCTCCTCGCGCTCCGGGCTGGCAAGGGCAGCAATTTCAGCGTTTCCCCGTGCCCAGCAGCCGGAGGGGTTATTTCGGGCTCATCTCTCAGCGCTGGGACGGGGCCAGGAAAGAGCGCGGGAGGCCAAATCCCTGGCGTGGAGCTGGGATGGAGCCAGCCACTGCCAAGGCCGTTTCCTACGGGATTTGGGGGCGCAGGGGAGGTCCCGGCAGTGGGAAAGCTCCGAAAGGGATGCTCCCACCCTTGCTGGTGGATGGGGCTTGCAGGGACCGGTTCAGCAGCATCCCAAGCCCCTCGGCTCAACGCAGCGCGGTGGGGACCCCGCGGGCACCCCGCTCCGTCCCGACCACCCTGCGCTGCCCGAGGGGGGCAATGCTGGGGGGGGGGCTTTGGCTGCGGAGCCCACCCGACCATCCTGCCCCCCCACCCAAAACACACACGGACAGAAGCAGCCGAGGCAGCCGACCACCCCCGCAGCTCCCACGCACGGACTCCTCGGGACTGCGAGCCACGTGCGCCAGCCCACGCGGCTGATGCCCCCGTCCCCGAGAAGGGACGTGGCTCGGCCATCTGCCAGCGCCGCCCCCCCCCCCACCTCCAGCAGCCCCCCGCAGCCCCCCGGCTCTCCGCAGGCTGTGGGGAAAAGGGGACCCCCAGGGCCCAGGGGGGTTGATAAGCCTCGAGGCAGGACAGGCGGGGAGGGGAGGGGGACTGGCTGCTCAGCCCCGCAGCGGGGACACTCTGTCCCCCCCGGCCCCGAAGCCCGCAGAGCCGAGGGGCTGACCCAGCCCTGCTGCCCCGCACCCCCAGGCACCCACCCCACAGCCCCCAGTTCGCACCAACTGCCCCAGCTGCTGGGTGCCACCGAGCCGGCTGCCATCAAGCCACCAGCTCACGTACCACCGGATCAGGTACCACCGAGCCACTGGGTCACATACCACCACATCAGGTACCACCGGGTCGGGTACGACCGAACCACCGGGTCACATACCACTGTGTCACGTACCACCAGGTCACGTACCACCATACCACCGGGTCACATACCACTGGGTCACNCCCACCCGGCCATCCTGCCCCCCCACCCAAAACACACACGGACAGAAGCAGCCGAGGCAGCCGACCACCCCCGCAGCTCCCACGCACGGACTCCTCGGGACTGCGAGCCACGTGCGCCAGCCCACGCGGCTGATGCCCCCGTCCCCGAGAAGGGACGTGGCTCGGCCATCTGCCAGCGCCGCCCCCCCCCCCACCTCCAGCAGCCCCCCGCAGCCCCCCGGCTCTCCGCAGGCTGTGGGGAAAAGGGGACCCCCNCGTACCACCAGGCCACATACCACTGGGTCACGTACCACCGGGTCACGTACCACCGTACCGCCGGGTCACATACCACTGGGTCACATACCACCAGGTCAGGTACCACCAAGCCACCAGTTCAGGTACCACTGGGTCAGGTACCACCAAGTCAGGTACCACCAAGCCACCGGGTCACGTACCACCACATCAGGTACCACTGGGTCGGGTACCACCGGGTCGGGTACCACCGAGCTGGGTCCCACCGAGCGGCCGGGCTCGGGGCTGGCTAGCAGGTGGGGGTGCCAGCCAGCCCCCGGCGGAGCAGAGGATGCAGATCCACCCCCCTGCTGCTTCCTCCTCTCCCCCGTCCTCCCCCCAGCTCCCCGGGCAAAGCCACTGGGCCCTGCGGGGAGCCGGCCACCCGCTGCCGGCCACACTTCCAGCTCGCCGCGGGCTGGGGTCAGGGGGGTCTGCCCGGTCCGTGCCCCCCTCCATGCCTGCCGCAGCACGGCTGCACCCCACGAACACCCCCAAATCGCTCTCCCCCCCATCCTCAGCCACCTGCAAGGTGGGTGCACGCATGCTCCCCAGCAAGGGCAGGGCCCCCGCTCACCCCCCAACACCAGCACCCGGCGATCCACCGCCACCGGCAGCACCCCGAGCCTCCCCGCCGGCCGCCGGGAGGGAACCGCTCCCCCTCCGCCACGGCGGCTCGTTTGACCAGCCCGCGCTCATTAGGTTCGCGCTCGATGCCTCACCGGGAAAATATGCGCAGGAGCGCAGGAGGGGCGGACGCCGTGCCGGGGAGGCACCGCCGGCCGTGGCCTTTTGCCCAGGGAAGGCGAGCAGGGACGCGGGACCCCCCTGCGCTTTGCTGTCCCCCTCCCTGGGGCTCGGCAGCTCTGGGGGTGGGAGGCGGTGGAAACCCAAAGGCTTTCGAGGGCTGGTTGATGGGTGCTGCGGCCCAAAGCCCCAGCACACAGCCCCAGCAGAGAACTGCAGACTCAGTGCATGCTGCGGGGAGGCCCGGTAAAACCACCCAGGGTTTGTTCCGCTTGTGGGCGGTGCTGGGAGGCCACCGAACTCGTTAGGAAAATTGTACCTATGAGATTTTACCGCAGGGACGTTACGAAAGGCTCCCCCAGCCGAAGGCCATCAGTCCCGGCACAGCCACGGGACTCCCGTTAAATATAAAATTAGAGCAGCTCCACTGACGAGGGAACCCGACTTCTCCTCTCCGCTAGCTGGGGCTCTGCTCGGACACTCAGGGAGAAGGGGGAGCATTTGCATTTTCCTAATTAGCCCAATTAGCGCTGCAGATCAGAAGTCCCTTGCCAGGGACACGGTGGCACCCGGAGCAAAGTGACTGCAGCTTGCTCTGGTTTCCCGAGAGCGACTGTTGTGGGGGTTATTTTAGAGCCCCAGCACGGAACTATTCATCCAGTAAAAAAGAAATAAAGATCCATATATCACACATACATATATATATATAAAAAAATTCGTTACATATATTCACCATTCATCCATGTGCGGTTTTGGGGGTATCTTTGGGAACTTCACCACAGAGCCGGGGCCCAAATCTCTTGCAGTCTCTGAAAAAGCTTTTGGGAGATGCCGACGGCAAAGAGCGATGCGGAGCCGAGAGATCCCCCGGAGCCCAACGCGGAGCCCGGCAGGGCAGGGAGAGGATGTTCCCAGCCTCTCCCGCTGCACCCCAAGCCCCCGGGGACTGGCAGGCTCAGATAAATCACAGCTCGTTGAGAAGCACCGAAGCCAGCCGAGCCGCTGGAGAGCAATTAGCAGCTTGCACTCTTGCAAGAATTAAATGCAACGGGAGGAGAAGAAAGCCATTAAGCTGCCGGGTCCTTGGCACAGGCCAAGCCGGGCGGCATCCGGCGTCCCAAAAGCTGACGGGGAAACCATCGCGCCCTCGGTGCCACCGGAGCCTTTTGCTGAAAAGCGGCAGTTTGGAACTTGTTTGGGCATGAAAATTCAAGCCCGAGTCGGCTCCCCCGGCGTGCGGCTGCCCGGGCTCTGCCTGCCTGCCTCCGGCGCCGGCGAGGCGTGGGCGGGCGAGCGGAGCGCGTCTTGCCGTTCCCGAGAACCGCCATGAGCTCCTCGGAGGAGAGGGAAACGCTTTTGACAGGCAGCTGCCGCACGCAACCGGCAGCGGGGCCGCCGCTCGCTGCCAGATGGGGACGGACAGACAGACAGAGGGGCACGTGCACGGCGAGGGGGGGGGGACGGCAGCCAAGGCAGCCCCCCGCCCGCCCAAGCTTCACCGCTGCAGACGCGACATCTGGCTCTGATAAAAGGAGAAGAAAAAGGAAAACCAAGCCCAAAGCGCTGAGTAACTTCCCGACCCGCTCACCGCTCTGGGCAGGATGCGGCCGGCGCTGCCGCTCGGGGCGGTGCTGAATATGGGGGAGCCCCTGGCTCCAGGCCCGCTGGGGAACCCCCAGATCGTGGTGGGCAAAACTGCCTCCGCCAGCTCGGAGCCCACCCGCCTCCCCGGAGGGAAGCTCAGCAAGTTCTGCGGGGTTGAGGCTATTTGGTTTCACCCAGCCATGTTTTTTGCTCACTCGCAGCAGGAGGGGACGTGGCCCTTCCTCTCGTCCGAGCTCAGCCGCTGCCTAAGCGCCCTCCTCCCCCCCAAAAATCCTCTTGCTGGGATGAGGAGCCCTCGCTCCAGGGACATATTCGGGAGCTTTGCAATAAGTGCTCCGGCTCTGCAGCTGGGGCCTGAGCAAAACCTCGCCTTCCCCCTGTGCCGGCAGCACCCGAGCCCCCGGCGTGCGTGGGGACCCTTTTTTGAGCCAGGCCCCAAAAGCCAGGCTCCGGCACTGACCCCGCTCCGGCAGCCGTACCTTGGCCCCGGAAACACGCCGCAACACCGGGACAGGCGCAGACCCCGGATCCCACACCAACACCCCTGCGGGAACACACAGACGCAGGCAAGGGACGTTTCCCTGCTCGGTGACATGTTTTCCTACCCTGTCCCCAGGGATGCTCGTGCTGTGTTTGTGAAATCCTGGCTGCCACTACCCAGGCAAGGGACACTGAGTGTCACACAGCCATGTGTCACACTGCTGCTGAGGGACCTTAGCACACTGGCATCGGTGGGGACTGGGGGCTCCCGTTGGCACCCACACCCCTGGGCACCCACAGCCAGCCCTCCCACCCCGGTCCCCTCTGTGGCCACCCCAGCTCTGCCCCCAGCAGCACCCCGGGGTCTGGGCCCCGCAGCAGCACCCCGGGGCACATGGCTGGAGAGGGGCAGCTCCCCCGGGCTGCGGGGAGCAGCACCAGCCCCGGCCCCAGCACCTCTGCCGGGGGTGGGCATCTTCCCCGAGGCAAGTGCATCCTCCCCGGGCAGCACCCTGGGGCTGCACCCCAGGGCTGTGGCTGGTGCATCCTCCCGGGGGCCAGCACCTCGGGGCCCGGGCCAGCACCCCGGGCCAGCGCATCCTCCTGCGACCAGCACCCCGGGCCAGCGCATCCTTCTGGGACCAGCACCCCGGACCAGCGCATCCTTCTGGGACCAGCACCCTGGACTGGCGCATCCTCCTGGGACCAGCATCCCAGGCCAGAACATCCTCCCAGGGCCAGAACCCCCGGAGCGGGGCCAGAACCCAGGGCCAGCGCATCCTCACGGGACCAACACCCCGGGGCTCAATCCAATGCATCCCGGGTGCATGCTTCCCGAGGCCAGCACCCAGCACCGGGACCAGCACCCCGCACCGGGGCAGCTCCCGGCCAGCCTCCCCCGGCCGCAGCCCGCNTACGCCCCCCCACACCCCCCGATGCCCACCCGGTACCCACCCCGGCACATCGACACCCCCCGAAACTCCGCCGGTACCTCACCCCGGAGCATCGGCACCCCCCGGAACTCCCCCGATACCTCACTCCGGCACATCGGCACCCCCGGTACCCGCCCCGGCACTCACACCGGCGCATCGGCACCCCCCGGTGTCCAGCCCGATACCCACCCCGGCACCCACCGGGCACCCACCCCGATGCCCACCGTGCACCGACACCAGCACCCCCTGCCCGCACCCGGGCCCCCCCACCCCGCTGCAGAGGCCCCTGCCAGGAGCCGGGCTGAGTCCGGGCGGGCTCGTGACAGGGATGACCCAGCGCACTTAGGGGTGCGCGCCCCATTTTGGGGCAGAAAAAAGTCAACCCCCCCATTCCGCCTTTGCAAGCCCCCCCCAGGGGCGGGGGGCAGCGCCGGGGCAGGGGTGCACTGTGCCTTTAAGCGGCCCGGGCCTGCCCGGCCGCGCAGTGCACGCTGGGAGATGTAGTCCCCCACCGGCCAGCCTCCCTCAGCGGGTGCCAGGGCGCTGGCGGGGCGGGACTACATCTCCCAGCAGGCACCGCGGCCGCCAGCCAGGAGCCGGTCCGGCGCGGCGATGGCGGCGGAGTGGAGCGTCCTCCTCCTCACCTGCCAGCGCGGCGGCTGCGTCTCCGCCTTCCAGCGAGGCAAGCGGCGGGGCTGGGCTCGCCCTCTCCCCCGCGGCGGGGCGGGGGGTGCCAGCCCTCAGCGCCGCCGGCCTCTCGCTTGGCAGAGCTGGAGGCCCGCCGGCTGAGGGGCGGCCTGGGCCCGCGGCCCCCCCCGCTCCTCCTGGCCGTGGAGGACCCCTGGGCCCGCCTGGGCAGCGGCGGGGCCACCCTCAACGCCTTGCTGGTGGCGGCCGAGCACCTCAGCGCCCGGGCGGGCTGCACGGTGAGGGGCCGTCCCCCGGCTGGGGAGGGGGCAGCGGGGTGGCAGCCTCTGGTGGGGCCCGGGAGGGGCTGGAAGCGGGAAGGGTGGCTGTGCCGTCCCCGCTGAGCGTCCCCTGCTCTGCCCTCCCAGGTGGTGACCTCCGACGTCCTGAGGGAAGCCCGCATCCTCATCCTGCACATGGTGAGCTGACCCGCAGCCCGGCTGGGGACCCCTCCGTCACACGGCGAGGAGCCGGAGCCGCCTCGCGCCCTCTCCCTCCCTGTGACCCCCACCCCGTGTGCCCCGTCCCGCCAGGGCCGCGACTTCTCCTTCGATGACTGTGGCCGGGCCTTCACCTGCCTGCCCGTGGAGGAGCCCGGCGCCCCGGCCGAAGCTCTGGTCTGCAACCTGGACAGCCTGCTGGGGACCATGACACACCGGGTCTGTGTGGCCTGCGGGATGGGGCCCTGGGCTCGTGCCGTGCCATGCTGGGCACCCTGGCGTGGGGGTGGGTTCGGCTCCCCCTGAAGCCTTCGGGGTGCCTTCAGCAGGCTCCCAGCAGGGCGGGAAGGGTGCTGGGTGCCCCACGAGGGCCAGGCTCCTTCCATGCCATCCCTGGGCACGTGGCCCTTCTCTCGGCAGCTCTGTGTGGGCTCCCCGCCTGGCGTGTGGGTCTGCAGCACCGACATGCTCCTCACCGTGCCCTCAGCACCAGGTGAGTGGGTGCCAGCCTTGCCTCCAGCACCCGCTTCGGCTCGGGACAGGGGTCGGAGCTTGCAGTGGCACAGCCAGTTCAGCCTGTGCCATGTCCCCGTGATGCTCAGGCGTTGCTGACCCTTGTGCAGTTGGGAGCATCCGTTGTGCCTGCAGCAAGGTGGTTGAGGCTGGATGCTGCTGCCTCCACCTCTGCCGAGGGCCCAGTTTTCAGGCTGTTGTGCCCAGTGCGGGTACGTTCACTGCCCCAGCGGGCACTGGTCTCTGTCCCTCTCCCCAGGGATTGACTGGGACGGCTTCCAGGGCGTCAGAGTAATCGCGGTGCCCGGGAGCCAGGCGTATGCCAGGAACCATGGGGTCTACCTCGCCGATGAGCAGGTCAGGAGCAGCCCCCCCTTCAACAACATCCCTTGCAGATGCAGGAGTCCCCACCCTTTCAGTCCTTTGGGTGCCGAGGTCCCAGCCCGGCCACGGTTGCTTGGCTTGGGGCACCCTGAAGAGCTCATCGGGGTGGTCTCGCTCCCAGGGGCTGGTGCACGACATCATCTACAAAGGCACGGAGGCTCAGATCCAGCAGTGCGCGGGGCCTGACGGCACCGTCCCACTGGTACGGCACGACTCAGGTGTCGGTGGCCCTGCCAGCCCCATCCCTCATGTCACCGTGGCCGTGGCCTCAGCCCCCCTGTGCCCCGGCAGGTCTGCGGGGTGGTTTTCTTCTCCTCGGATGCCGCTGAGCAGCTTCTGGCCACTCACGTCATCCCTCCTCTGGACGCCTGCACCTACATGGGGCTGGACTCGGGGGCACCACCCATCCAGGTGACAGCCCCTCCGCGGGGGACGGGACCCCTCGCCCCACAGGTGCTGCTGCTGGGCCCGTTTGCTCCTGTGCTGCCAGATCTGGGCAGGAGAGGTGGCAGGAGGGGAGCACCCAGCAGCAGGGTGGGGGTCAGGGTGGCTGCACCGGCTGCACCCGACAGGTCCCTTCTCTCCCCAGCTCTCCCTCTTCTTCGACATCGTGCTGTGCATGGCAGGGGGGATGACGGAGGAGGATTTCGTGAAGGGCGGCGGTGACGCCAGCGTAAGGAGCGCCCGCTCCGTGCTGTGGACAGCACTCCGCGCCTTCCCTCTTAGCATGGGTGAGTGATGCTGCGGTGGGTGCACGCGACATGGCCCATCCCTGAGCCCTCTTCCCCTGCGTGAGGAGAGATGGGGTGGTCAGGGCCTGGCACCCAGCTGTTTCTCCCCACAACTGGGGGTCCTCAGGTCTTCTCTCCCCACCCCTTCGACTGGGGATGTTCAGCCTTGGCTCAGGCGGGTGTCAGGCACAGCCACGTTTGCTGTCGGTGTGCTGACAGCTCTCCTGCCCCGCTGCAGCCTGCATCCCCGACGCGTCCTACGACTACATGACCACCTCTGCGAGCGACCACATCCGCAGCCTGACGCTCCTGCCCGGCTCTGCCAGCCACCTCCGCTTCTGCAAAACAGCCCATTCCCACGTGGACGTACGTCCTCCCATCCCCAGCTTTGCTCACGCACGTTTTTTGGGGGTTGCTCTGGGCCGCTCCGGACCCTGGTCCCACGTGCCTCTGTGCCCCCGGCAGCAGCCCTGGCTCCTGGAGGACGGCTCTTCCGTCACCAACTGCCTGCTGGAAGGAGCTGTGCGGCTGGCGGCTGGCAGTGTCATCCAGCACTGTCACCTCCGGGTACGTGGCTGGGGTGGGGGTGACCCCGCGTTCTCAGTGCACTGAATGGGCAGCAGGGTGAGGTGGCCCTGGCTGGCATGGGGGACCCACGGCTGTGAGATTGGGGTGTCCTTTCTGGCTGCCTTTTGCCTGGTGCTGGGGACCTTGGTGGTTGTCACCCTCCCTAGGAAAGGGGAGGAGGCTGGCACCGCTGGGCTGTCCCTCCCTGGGGACCAGGGCAGACCCTCTCCTTGGGGCTTTATCGTGGCTGAGAGCCCTGGAGGCTGTCACTTGGCCTGAACTTGCGCAGTCCATGTCCCCACAGCCCCGTGACAAAACCCAGGGAGGTTGTCCCCTTCCGAGGTCAGGGTCTGGCTCTGGTTTGGGGGCTGCTCTGGGGTCAGCTGTGCCACTCCGTGCCCTGCTGCCTCTTCCGCAGGGTCCCCTGGAGATCGGTCCCGGCTGCCTCCTCTCGGGCCTCGCCGCAGGCTCCTCGCCAGCCCTGCAGGGCTGTCCCCTGCGTGACGTCGTCCTGCAGGGCCACCACGTCCGGCTACGTGACCTGCCCTGCCGCGTGTTCACGCTCACCGGCCGCCTCGACGACTGGCAGGTACGGGCACAGCGAGGTGGCTCGAGGCTCCCTGCGAAGCCGGGGCGTAACCGTCCCCTCCGTCTGCCCGCAGAGCCCTGCTGACAAGGCCACCTACCTGAACGTGCCCTGGGCCGAGTTTTTCTGTCGGACGGGCATACGGTAAGTGCCATGTGCCAGGACGGGACAGGAGACCCGGCTCCCCTGGGGATGGCTGCAGTGCCAGGCGTCACGGCCACCCCAACCCATCCTCTGTCCCACCACCCCTCCTGGAAGGTGTCCTGAGCCCCGGGGCGGTGCTGACAGGCTCTCCCTCCATCAGGGAAGGGGACCTTTGGGACGCCGAGATGCCACGGGGGAGCCGCTGCCTGCTCAGCGCCCGGCTCTTCCCAGTGCTGCACGCCTGCGAGGCGCTGGGGCTGGAGGACGTGCTGTGGCTGCTGGCCCCGGCGGCGGTGGCCGGCGAGCGGCTGGCACGCTGGCGGGCGGCGTGGCGCATGTCCTGGCAGGAGCTGCTGCCCTGCCTGGACAAGGCGGCCGAGCTGGGTGCCCGCCGGGCCCTCTTCTTCCTGCAGGGCCAGCGCAAGGTGCGGCGGGTGCTGCTGGGGCGCCAGGACAGCAGCCTCCTGCCGCTCGCCCGCAGCGCTGTCCATGAGGGCTACCACGAGGCCGTGCTGGGCACGCTGGACGAGGGTGAGCTGGACTTGCACAAGCTCTGTCTCCTGTCTCTAGGTATCGGGGCTGTTTGGTGCTCCCCAGCCCCTCCAATAACCCCCCATTGCAAGAACCCATGGGGTGCACCCCTAGGGCATCCGACAAGCCAGGGTGGACGCAAGCCATGCGAGTCCCTCTCCCCTGGAGCTGGCTTATTGCAGAAGCAGGCTGGTTCAGTGTGACCCGCAGCCTAGCTACAGCTTTGCAGCCTCCTTTTGTTTTCTAGTTGCCTCCACAGCTGGTGACGCTGGCATCGCAGCCCGGGCACTCGCCTGCATCGCTGACGTCCTGGGCTGCATGGCGAGAGGGGAAGGGGGCTTGCGGAGCGGGCCAGCTGCCAACGGGGAGTGGGCCTCGGCTTTTGGGCGCCTGGAGAGCGGGGACATCGCCGGTGGTGTCCGGGAGCTGGCTGCTGAGCGGCAGAAGTGGATGAGCAGGTGAGGCTGGGGCCGGTGAGCAGCTGCTGCCCTGTCCCAGGCATCGGCGCTCGGGGAGCCGCGGCAGCGGGCTCAGCATCTCTCTTTTTCCAGGCCGGCTCTGCTGGTGAGAGCGGCTCGACATTACGAGGGGGCTGAGCAGATCCTCATCCGGCAGGCGGTGATGTCCTCCTGCCAGTTTGTCACCGTGGGGCAGGCGGAGCTGCCACCCTTGGGACACTGGGTGCAGGTGGCATGTCCGGCCCGCCTGGACCTCTCTGGTGAGTGCATCCCCCCAGCCAGATACTCCACATCTCACCCCCGTGATGTTGGGGAAAAAGAAGTCGGGGTGCCACGGGGAGCTGACGGTGAGCTTCGGCAGGCGGCTGGAGCGACACCCCCCCCATCACGTACGAGCACGGGGGGGCCGTGGTGGACGTGGCGGTGCTGGTGGACGGGTGCCGGCCCATCGGCGCCCGGGTGCGGCGCATCGGGGAGCCGGAGCTGCGCCTCGTCAGCCTCGGCGGGACGCCACAGAGCGAGGCGGCGGTGGAGCTGGTGTGCCGGGAGCTGGAGCACTTGCAGGATTACTGCCAGCCGCATGCGCCAGGTGAGGTGTCACCGGCCGCACGGCCTGGCTCCATCCCCTCGGTGTCCCCTCGGTGTCCTGACCCCACGGTGGCCCTTTTTGGGCATGGTGGGGTGAGGGAGCAGCTTAGCGCAGCAGGCATCAGCTTTGCTTTCTCCTCTTGTTTTCAGGAGCCTTGCTCAAAGCTGCCTTCATCTGCACCCAGGTCGTGCAGTTCCCCTCGCAGAAACCCTTGCGGGCCCAGCTGATGGAGAGCTTCGGAGGTGGGTTTGAGGTGCACACCTGGTCCAAGCTGCCCCACGGGTCTGGCCTCGGTAAGTCTGCAGGGAAAGGGCTGGGGAGTCCCTCACTGGCGCCGGGGAGTCCCTCCTGCTGCCAGCACCGGGAGGGAGCATCTCCCTCGCTGCCAGGAGCCCGGCCCCGGCTCTCAGGGGCATGTGCGGTGCCTCGCTGCCCTGGCCCCGCCTGTGCTCCCTGCAGGCACCAGCAGCATCCTGGCGGGAGCGGTGATGGCATCGCTGTACCGGGCGGCTGGGAAGGCTGCCAGCACCGAGTCCCTCATCCACGCCGTGCTGCACCTGGAGCAGAGGCTGACGACAGGTAGCGGCCGGGGGGAGCAGCCAGCCTGCGGGGTGGGGGGCCCGGTGGTGGCTGAGGACCCTCTGCCCTGCAGGCGGTGGTTGGCAGGACCAGGTGGGTGGGCTTGTGCCCAGCATCAAAATCGGGAGGTCGAAGGCTCAGCTGCCGCTCAGGGTGGAGGTGGAGAAGATCCCAGTGCCGGATGGTTTTACCCAGACCCTCAACGATCACTTGCTGCTGGTGTACACGGGGAAGACTCGCCTGGCCCGCAACCTGCTCCAGGTAACGCCTGGGTGCCCCTGGGTGCCACGGGCTCTGGCCTTTGCTCCCCCCGTGGCCTTTGGTGCCTGTCCCCTTTGCTGGTGCAGAGCTTTGCCACCCCAACAGGAGCAACTACCTCCCCGGGTGCTGCTGGAGCCAGCCGGACGGTGACGGGGACGTTCTGGTCTCTTGCAGGACGTGGTGAGGAACTGGTACGCCAGGCTGCCCTCCGCCGTGCAAAACGCCGACGCGCTGGTGAGCAACGCCGAGGAGTGTGCCCAGGCCTTGAGGCAAGGTGTGAGCCCCCTTCCCTGGGCCGGGCCGGCCCTTTTAACGACTGAAGAAACACAAACTCTCCTGGGGAGAGTCTGTGCAGTCTTGGGCGGGCAAAGGCTGGGGGGCTGCAGGCTCCTGCAGTTGCAGAAGCCTCAAATTCTGCCCCCAGGCCCGACATATTACTGGCAATGCCCCAAAATTCAGGCTTGAATGAAGACTTTGAGGAAGGGGGGGGTTAGACATGCTGAGTTTGGCTGATTTTTCATGAGCCATCCATGATGGGGCTGGGGGCCGTGGGCCCTGCCTAGCCTTTGTGGTAGATTCAGTTGGCTGCTGGGATGCTGCGGAGGAGAAGCCGCAGCATTAAAGCAAGCAAATTTTCCCCCTGTGGAGGATTAAAAATAAACAGCAACGTGACACAGCTGGGTTTGCTTGCTCGGCAGGCAGAGCTGGGAGCAACTGGCTAGATGAGAAGGCAGAATTTAGCTTGGGCTCAGCAAGAGAGGCAGGGACAGGTTTCTGCCCCTTGGGCAAGAAATAAGAGGCAAATCGTTTGTGATACCCTCTCTCCTGCAGGTAACTTGCTGCTCATTGGCAAGTGTCTGGACCGCTACTGGCAGCAGAAGAAATGCATGGCCCCTGGGTGCGAGCCGCTGGCCGTCGGGCGCATGATGGACGCTCTCCGGCCCTACGTCTACGGGCAGTGCTTGGCAGGGGCTGGCGGCGGTGGCTTCCTTTACGTCTTAACCAAAGGCCCTCGGCAGAAAGAGGCTTTGCACCAAATTCTAGCAAAAACCGAGGTGAGATGTGAGCTCCCAGGCGGTTTGCTGTCGCAGGCAGCTTGCGGAAGCTTGCTTTGTATAGCGCAAACACTAGGAGCATCTCGCCCCACCATGAGATTGCTTGTTGTCCCCTTAGCCCTCCCCAGGACCTTGGAGGTGAGAACAGGTCCTTTGCTGGCTCCTGCCCCAACCCGTAACTTTTTTTTTCTAGGGACTTGGTAACTTCAGCATCCACAGCATCGAAGTGGACACGGGCGGTTTCTCTGTGGAGGTGGTGGGATGCGATCCGAAGGACGGTGCTCACCCCAGAGGGGACGTGGCTGTGTGAAGGCCTTCAGCCCTGACGCATCGCTGGCAGATACGCAGGGCAGGGGAGGGAGCAGCCAGCTGCCTTCTGAAGCAGAGAAATCCCTGTTGCTTTAGAGGTAGCTCCTTCAGCCAGCTCTAGCAGGTGCCTTAGGTCTTCACGTGGCCTTTTTGTGCTGCTACTTGCCCCAAAAGCTGCAGAGGCTGGAGAAGCTGTGAGGAGCTGGGCAGGCAAAACCATCCCCAGAGGGTGGCCTTGCTGGAAGGACAGTTTGCTAGGGCCTCCAGGCTGATCCTGGGGTTTCACCACGGTTTTTATGGTTCTCCAAAGGGGAAAGAATAGCATTTGTGATTCTGCCTCTAGCAGAAGCCTTCCCGCTCTTCCAGCAGCAGGGGCCCGCGCTGCCCATTGGGCATGGAATGCTCCTGCACCGAGGATGCAACCTGAATGCGGAATCAAGTCCCTGTCCTGTGCTGAGAGGCTATTTCTGCAGCGAGTTGCTAGTCCCTGTAGTCTCTCTGAATAAAAAAAAAACTTGTTCCCAGTTTGTGCTTACGCCCCTCTGTCCCTAGCAGGGCTTCTCGCTCCCCGCGGGACAGCAAGGGCCCAGCAATGCGGGAGCAAAGCCCTTCAGGGGTGGGTAAGGCAGAACCCGCATGCAGGGGCTGGTCCTCGCCCTCCACGGCCCTGGGTGACGGAGGACAGCCGGGGAGCGCTGCCGCAGGAGGCAGGCAAGCGGCGGGCCGGCACCAGGGGCTATCTCAGGGGTGTTTGTACTCGTGATGTGCCCCTGCTAGCTGCGGGGGGGCAGGAAGATCCTCTTGATGCTGTGGCACAGGGTAGAAGAGGAGAAATGGTGCATAGCTCTTGTCCTGCATCTCTCCAGCTCCCTCCGGGCCCGCAGACACACACACCAACCGAGGCTGCTGCTCAGCCAGGCGAGGTTTATTTACAGAGTAGCTGCACAGGGCACAGCGAGCCAGCAGGAACACAGCCCCGCTTCCTACAGCAGCCTTCCAGCGATTTTCCAAGCACCCTCCCCACAAGGAAATCACTCCTTTTCCCTTCAACAGAACAGTCCCCATCGCCACCAGGGCTCAGGATTTGTAGGACTCCAGTAGCTGACCCTTAAACTGGTGGCACAGCAGGAACACAACTGCGGCCAGCAGCACGGGCAGAGCGCTCTCTGCAGACCCATATTTGAACCACACCGCAACAGCCCCCAGATTTCCTGACCTGTGGCCTCCCGCAGGGCAGCAGAACGAAGGGAGTCGCGAGCAAGCACACGCTTGTCCCTCAGACTAGCATGTGTTCCCAGAAATAGTGTCACGCTGCTCTCAACATGAGAGATTCCTCTGCTGCCTTGTTTCTGCTCCCACAAAAGGATGGCAGCTCTTCTTCCCAGGTCCAGGAAAGCCCTTTGCTCCGAGGAATATGAGAAGGGCAGACATCATCCCATCCCCACACCATCTAACAGCCAGCCAGCCCCAGGGCAGGACCTGGGCAGGCTCCAGAGCTGCAGCCTTCCTGCCGTTACCTCCAGGGCGGTGCTGACCCAAGCACCGTCCAACTAAAGGCGCAGCCGCTTGATATCCTCGCTGCGGAAGTCGATTCGGAGAGCCAGCACCTGCCGGACCTCGGCGGGAGTAAGGCGCCAGGTGAGCGGGCCGGAATTCGGGCCCCAGTAATCCAGGATCTCCGTCACCTGGAGAAAGAGAAGAGCTGCAGGAGACAACTCGGCACCAACCACCCTCGCAGGCGAGTTCAAACCCTGGCTATGGTATTTCCTGCCACTAACCCCTGCAGGCAAACACCCATCAGGCACGGGGCAACTTTTCCAGCTTCTCCATACCCCATAGGTGTGACAACGTCTGGATGAGCCCAGTAAATCCATGTGGAGTCCAGCTGGGGCTCCTGCAATCCCCCAATGAAAGCAGACAAAGTGCAGCTCTCACCCTTTCCAGATTGAGGATGGTGGCCATCTGGGAAAGACGGGCAAACTTGTCACGGATAGTCCAGGTGGTGACTGTGGTGAGGTAGGCTATGAGAGACCTCAGCTCCTTGTCAAACTGCAGACCACCAAGCTGGGGAGACCAAGGGAGCTCTATTAACTCTCCAAGCAGGCCCAGGGGTTGTGCCAAACACACAATTAACAAAAGTTAGAGGAGGGCAGGGGGAGGTCTTTGAGCAGGAGGGTTCCAGTTAGACCATTTATTGCAGGTTGAACTGGCTTATGTTTAGACCCACCTTATAGAATCATCGAATCACTAAGGACCTCTAAGATCATCAAGTCCAACCGTCAACCCAACCCCCCCATGCCCACTAAACCATGTCCCCAAGCGCCTCATCTACACGTCTTTTAAATCCCTCCAGGGATGGGGACTCCACCACTGCCCTGGGCAGCCTGTGCCAAGGCCTGACCACTCTTGCAGGAAAGAAATTTCTCCTCATGTCCAACCTAAACCTCCCCTGGCACAACTTGAGGCCGTTTCCTCTCGTCCTATCGCTGTTACTTGGGAGAAGAGACCGACCCCCCCTCGCTCCAACCTCCCTTCAGGCAGTTGCAGAGCGCGATGAGGTCTCCCCTCAGCCTCCTCTTCTCCAGGCTGAACACCCCCAGTTCCCTCAGCCGCTCCCCATCAGACTTGTGCTCCAGGCCCTTCCCCAGCTCCGTTGCCCTTCTCTGGACACGCTCCAGCCCCTCAATGTCCTTCTTGTCGTGAGGGGCCCAAAACTGAACCCAGGATTCGAGGTGCGGCCTCACCAGTGCCCAGTACAGGGGCACGATCCCCTCCCTGCTCCTGCTGGCCACACCAGTGCTGATACAGGCCAGGATGCCGTTGGCCTTCTTGGCCACCTGGGCACGCTGCCGGCTCGTGTTCAGCCGCTGTCGACCAGCCCCCCCAGGTCCTTCTCCTCTGGGCACTTTCCAGCCACTCTTCCCCAAGCCTAAAAGCCAGCCGCCTTATTGATGCAAGCTCTTCCCAGCCTCATCGCAAAACGCACTTTCTTCCTGTGTGTGCTAACGCGAGGACTCCCCGAGCTGGCCACCGGTGGTGGCAGAGCTTCTCTGAGGGTAACATTTGCCTCTGCCCTGCCCCCTCCCTTTACTGAGGGTTTCCTTGTGGAAGGTTGGCAGTCAAGCCAAGCTACGGGGCAGAGGACCGTGTTTTGCTTACCCTGCTGAAGGTGGATTTGAGCAGCACTTTCTCCAGTTCGATGGCTATGAGACTGGTCATAAGACCAGTGAGGGTATCGTAAATCACTGGAGACAGTCCAGCCTGGAAGCAGAAACCTGTGTCATTCTTTTCAGGAACAACTGAGCAGAGGTCCACAAAACCCAAGCCCATGAGAGCTTTCAAATAAAGACCCATCACTTGCAGGCTCAGTGAGTGGAGGGTGCTACAGAATCGATCCAGGTACGTGGGGCTTGCAGGCAAGCTTTGGGAATTGCAGGAGAAGGGGGTGACTGGGTCTCCAAGAGCCCTGCAAGGCACTGGAGGACACCTCTGTCCGCCGTTCCCCTGGGCAGGGGAAGAGTTGGGAGATCATAGAATCACAGAATNGTGGAGGTCTGGTCAAAGCCCTGCAGGCTGTCACGTCCCTCTCTCTCTTCTCTCACCTTGAACTCTGTCATCTGCTGTTCCAGATTGACGATGAACTGCTGGACCCAGGGGTCATTAGCTTCATAGTCACTGAACTCCTCCTGACATTGAAATACAAAAAGGGTTGTTTATGTGGCCTGCTGTGAACAGCAGCAAACAGCCCAGAGGGCAGGAAGGGAGGTCCCTCCTGGAGCAGCTGCACCCCTTCCTTTTTCTCTCCAGCGAAACGCCCCTTTCCAGGCTGGAATGCAGAGCAAGTTCTGGGTATTCTATGTTGCTCTGTGCTGAGGAAACGGCAGAGAACTGAGGGAAATGAGACAGCGGTTGCTCTGACTGTGCTGCTGAGCAGAGGATGGAGAGCGCAGAAGTACGGCTGGAACCAGAGAACGCTGAGCCTTACCTCCTCGATGTTGTGGGAGACGGAGAGGAATAGGTTGATCCAGGGCTTCACCTGGGGTTTGATGGCTGTGCTGTTCAGCTCGTTGAGACCTTCCTGAGGGGGAGAGGAAGAAGAGAGGAGAGTGGCTGAGCACAGCTAACGCCCAACAGCACACAACCTTTACAGCCAGGCTGTCTTCATGCTGCCTCCCAGGGAGGGAAACCGCCCCACAGACTCGCAGAGGAAACCGAACCCAGAAGTCCCAGATCCCACACTCTTCTGGTGCTGGAGGGCTCTGAGGACACCATGACGACGAGAAGAAAAGGACATTGGCCCAGAAGCTGCCGTTGTGCTGACTTGCAGCCTGGTCTGATGGCCTCGTGCTTCCCCCTCCCCTGCCCACACAGCTACAGAGGTTTCCTGGCAGGAGAGAGGCGTTCGGTTCACATCCCACCAGGGTGGGAAAGGACAGAAACACCAGCCTCTCCACTCAGCACCAGCCAGGAGGACACTGCGATCGGACTCAACTGATGCCTCCCACCTCCAGTGCAGCTTAGCTCAGTAGCAGAAGCTAAAAGGAGGATAAAAGCTGTAACCACAGTTAGTTCCCTGAATTAATCATAACCCCAGCACACGCCGTCTCCCCTGAGCAGCAGGATGTCAGCAAAGGCTGTTCTCTCCGCTTCGATGTTAGAGAGCTCTCTGCAAGCCCTCTCCTGCCAACCACCCCCATTTGACTCAGCAAGATGTCAGGAAGGCCCACCCAGCATGAAACTATTCAGGTATTGATACTGCCTGGCATTTGATGGAAGTTTTTACCTAAAATTGGCATTTCTGAGCAGGCCCTGCTGGCAATTGTCCTTTTCCTAGGCAAATTCAATGTGCGTGTAAGTCAGGCAGCCCAGGAGCTTGCTGCTCAGCCTCTCGATTGCTTTGCAGCCAGTTATAATACTGCACTAGAGCTAGACTGGAGAGCTTTACTCCTTACTGACGAGCTCTTTGGTTTCGATACTGACCACAAGCCTCAAGAGAGTTCGCTGGCAATACCGATCTGAAGGCATCCGGCTGCAGCGAACTGCAAAACCAAATGAAAAATAGTCTGGCCCCTCTGTGACGTACAAAGCTGATGGCAAAACCTCGTTCAAAATATTCTCTTTTGCTTGGTTTCTTTCCACAGGAGATATTAGGTCTTCCTGCTCGTCTCCCTGCAAGAGACCACTGTGAAATTTTAGGGCAACAGGCCCCAGCATGCCACACGAGACAGTGGATTTAGCCAGAGAGCCTTCTGCCCCATGCTGGGGAGTATTTCCATTTGGGAAAAGAAGAGAAACCCGAGAGAAAAGCAGCTCTTCTACCAACAGCGCGTTTTCAGCATTACTTAGTGAGGCTCTGGACAACGTGACAACATGCTGAGCCACGAGGGAGAATGGAGGAGATGGAAACGCTATTAATATTTCTTCTCCTGAAAATGCTGAACCAACTATGACTCTGTGCTGAGTGAGGACAAATGGAGCAACATTCCTTCTGGCTCTGCAGCTGTTTTCAGTGCTTTTTATGCAGCTGCCAGCCGGTGCGGCTGAGCAAACGGGCTGGATCTGTTTCCATGCCTCAAAGCTGACCGATTTACTCCCTCCTGCACCCCTACCCAGCACTCCTGGAGTCAGAGGTGGCCCAGGCCTTGGGCTGAAGTGATTCCTGCCCGAGCTCTCCCGGAAGACACTGGGCAGTCAGTGTTGGAGGCCAGCAGTAACTCGGCAAGACACTCACCTGCAGCAGGTCACGAAATTTGTTGGAGACGGCGGCCATGTCAGAGAGGCAGCTGTCAATCTTGGCCTGCGCTTGCTCACCCCCGAAGCCTTGGCTAAGCAGTTTGCTGCAGTCACTCTGCAGGGAAGAGATCCACAAGCAAGTTGCAGATGAATAACCTGGGCAGTTTCTATCCCTTCATGTTGCTGAGCTCTGGCTGCCCACCAGCACGCTTGCAGGCTAGGACAGGCGCCAAACTCTTGCCCCTGTGAAGGCAGAGGCTGCTGGCTCCAGCTGGGGAGAGGACAGCAAGAAAGGAAGCCAGGGGCTATCTAGCCCAGCACCAAAGAACCACAACCTCTCAATGCACATGTTATTCCACTGGCTTCCAGTCTGTGCCAGGTTGGTCAAGCTGGAGGAACTGGTATTTCCAGCTGCTGCTGATGTAAAGGCCGGAGATTGCTCTGCCAGCTCAAAATTGCTTTCCTAAGGCTGGAGGGCAAAGACGTCGGAATTTGGGCATAGCAAAATCCAGATTATTTACTTGATCCCTCCAAGGGAGGATATTACAAATCTGATTAAGGAAAAAACAATAAAGAATCCAGACCGCACCTCCAAAGTCTTCTTTAGGGTCATGATGTTTTCGCTGCAGACTTCCACATTGTTTAAGGTCACCTGGAAAAAAACAACAAAACAAACCCAAGTAGAATTCATTGGAATTTCTCAGCACCTCAGCCCCAAGTCCATACGTTTACTCCATGCCCTGCTCACAGTACAGGCTGAAATGCAAATATTTAAGGGACAGAGGTGCTACTGTGTGAGCAAAGCATTGCAGATTCACGGAGCTGTAAGAAGCTGAACTACAGTAATTGAGCATGTGTGCTGAACCTGCAGCCAGTGCAAAGTTTGAGATAGTTTACTCATTTTCCTCATCATTCTGTCCACTATGTTGCAGCAAAGCCCCACTTGGTGGAAGACAGGAGATACCCCCAACTTTCTGTGACAGTGTCATGAAGAACAGACCAGGAGTGGCTGGAGGTGATGGCTTACACGCTGTGTCCAGAGAAGCAGGGCAGGCAGGAAGGCATTCGTATCTGTGCAGGAGGAACCAGCACCCCTCCTGCCAGATGAGTATTTGTCCTTCACTGAACAGACTGTTCTCTACCTGCTGAAGCTGAACTAAATGTCAGTGTAAGGCTGGGGTTTGTGCAGACAGGGAAATGAGGCAAGCTGACAGGTGAATGAGGAATTCCAGCGGGAGAACTGACATTTTAAGCACTTCACTTCAAGAAATGCAAAAACCTGTAACCAAGAATTTAATGAAATGGAAGAGTTTAGTCCCTCCTGCTCCCTTTGTTGCCTTCTCTCCTTGTACAGTGAAAGTCCCAAGGAGCCTCTTCAGCACTGGGTGTTCACAGCAACTTACAGAGAGGGAGACAAGTCAGGGTGAGCCAGCCCCTCTCCAGCGCTCTCAGAGTCTCTGCCCACAGGTCTGCTCAAGCAGCAGGGCTGGCTGAGAGGAGAGAGCAGATCCAGAGCTGCTCTCCAGTGAGGCCTCTTCCACAACGCAAGCTCTATACAGCATCCCACCACGGGGAAGGATGTGTTATGCTGCAGAAGACAGGAGCGACGGCCCTTCAAATGCTCTCCAAGGGGTCTCTAATGCTCACTGCCACCGTCCCGCTCAAGCGTGCCGAGTTGCAGCGCTGCTGTTAGGAGAAGAAGATCTTGCAGGCCAAGCAGAGCAGACAACTCTGCTCTAATGGAAACTCTGTGATCTCATAAGCGAGAATGAAGGAACCCTGAGCTTGGGCCAGGTAACTTTTTCATCTAGAGGAACGTGTGGATGAGATGCTCTCCCACCACCTTTGTGCAGAGCCTGTGAAGAACAGGATTGATGGACACCTCAAAAGAGCACAGACTCTTCCCCAGCCTGGAGAGAATCATCATGGCAGCAGCCTAAGAGGCAGTCACAGGATCATACTTGCACAGGCCTGGTGTGGAAGCCCTACAAACATGAGGTGAGATAGAAGCATCCACCAGACATCCAAAGTCAGGCCACACCCACCACGCCTGAACAGGTTTTCAGGTTCTCTGAACATGTGATAGTTGCACCAATCCTGTTCCCAAGAGCTCCCCGTTGTCTTTCCCCTCACCCCAACTCATTCTACACCAGAACCGCCACGAAACCCACCAGAAAGGACTGCTTGGCCTCATCGGTGCTTTCAATGCCTTTGGTATCGAACTTGCCCTGCTGCAGGCTGCTGTGCATGATGTTCACGGCACTGGTCACCCCTCTCTGGAAGTCCTGGAAGGTCGTGGCTGGAAAGCCCTGCTTCAGCTTGTTGTACAGAACCTCCCTATGAGGCAAGCAGAACAGACCAGGGCTTAGAGCAAATACTGCACAGCCACAGCAGAGTTGTGCTCTGCGACAGGGGACAGCACTCTGTCTGAGCTGTGACCTGCACAAAGTAAGTAGAACTTCATAGGGACAACAGAGGGATGGCAAATATCTCCTGACAGCATCCATCTAAAGGAGACAAGGCTGAAAGAAAAACACAACCACCCAGTTTCTGAGCTTTCCCAAAAATCCTGCCTGCAGCTGTCTGTTGTCTTCAGTCACAGTTCCGCACTCCCATGCTGGGATGAAAAACAGGAGCAGGACAATTTCTGCAGGCTCACCCCAAGTTCACGTTACTAAGCAATCTCACAGGCAACCCAGAGAACAGTTAGGGGTGACCGTGTGCCATCAAGCAGGGTAGCACTCCAATGCTACGTGGTGATTCGGTCTCATAGGGGTTTTGGGCCATGAGGTTCCTTTTTCTGTTTGTCCTACAGGTGACCACCACTACGATGAGAAAACTATGCCCAGCTCCAGCTTCCCGCACCACACCTGACACTGCTTCCTACAAGCACCTTCCATGGAGATGACAAACCAGAAGTTCAAAGGTGAAGAACACAAGGAAGACCATCTGACAGCAAACACTGTTTGCAGAACGTGAGGTGGAGGCAAGTTACAACGAACCTGGTGTATTTTCATTACCTGAAGTCAGACTCCAGCTCGGTGGTGGAGTGGTTGATCATGGCGCAGAGACAGTCTATGCTGGAGCTGGACAGAGCACGCCCAATGCACTTCTTCACTATATAAAACACGTCATCCACCATGCTGGAGGTGAGCTGGCCCTTCTCGTAGCTGTCCATGGCAACAGCCTGCAAAGAAAGCGGTCTCAGTGCCCTGAGCTCAGTGAGCAAAGGTGCCCCTTAGAGCAACGCTGTGAGACCAAACTGCCAGCCTGCCCGTTTCACCCCGAGCCGAACCGTACCACGTGTGGGCTGGCACCACTCATCCTGGTTTTCAGTAGCCCACAGACCTAGAAGATCTGGCTCGGAAAGATACTCAGGGGTATATTTGGAGTCAAAGTTCAGAAACAACCACTTGCTTTTCAAAGCCAAGGGAAACAAAAGAGCTTCTCAACAACTGCAGACCTACCACGTACTCATCTCCCCCCCTAGGGATGCTCAGCGGAGGACTGGGGAGCACACGCAGAGGTCTCAGCCGCCGGCAGAGCGCGCAGGCTATTGCAAGCGGCAATCTGAGCCCTACCTTGTTGACGGTCTCCCTCATGAAGTATTCCTCCATGGTGATGTAGTAGCCAATGAGCTCTTGCATGGTGCGGCTCAGTAGGCAGTTGTTGAGGAGCTTGTCCAGGTATTTTTGATGCTCTACAGAACACAAAAGAGAACCATCAGCAGGGACCAAGTGCTAGTTGACAGCCGGCTGAACATGAGCCGGCAGTGTGCCCAGGTGGCCAAGAAGGCCAACGGCATCCTGGCCTGTATCAGGAATAGTGTGGCCAGCAGGAGCAGGGAGGGGATCGTGCCCCTGTACTCGGCGCTGGTGAGGCCGCACCTTGAGTACTGTGTTCAGTTTTGGGCCCCTCACTACAAGAAGGACATTGAGGTGCTGGAGCGTGTCCAGAGAAGGGCAACAAAGCTGGTGAAGGGCCTGGAGAACAAGCCTTATGAGGAGCGGCTGAGGGAGCTGGGATTGTTTAGTCTGGAGAAGAGGAGGCTGAGGGGAGACCTCATCGCGCTCTACAACTATCTGAAGGGAGGTTGTAGTGAGGTGGGGGTTGGTCTCTTCTCCCAAGTAACCAGCGATAGGACGAGAGGAAATGGCCTCAAGTTGCGCCAAGGGAGGTTTAGACTGGACGTTAGGAAAAAATTCTTTACTGAAAGAGTGGTCAGGCCTTGGCACAGGCTGCCCAGGGCAGTGGTGGAATCACCATCCCTGGAGGTATTTAAAAGACGTGTAGATGAGGTGCTCAGGGACATGGTTTAGTGGGCATAGGGGGTGTTGGGTTGACGGTTGGACTCGATGACCTTAGAGGTCTTTTCCAACCTTAATGATTCTATGATTCTATGATTCTAAAGCAGTTCCACCTAATCCCCTTGCTGCCTGTCTCATGGGCACCCAGTGGACGCAGACCTGCAAAGCCCAGCCTGGAATAAATCACAGGCCTCAACTGTGGAGCTGAAATTGCTGAGCTGACTTTTGCAGGTGACCAAAATGATTTCCAGAGCTCCATCTGGAGTACCAAAACCCTGAGCCTGTTTTCCCTGTGGCCTCCACCTTTAGGATCTGTGCCTGCAGTGACCAAAGGGTCCTCCCTCTGTTTGGGATCCTTGTTTATTACGCTCTGCAGTCATTCCTAATGTTGGTTTCCCTGTTAGAGGGAACAACCAGTGCTGAAAACGTGTTTGGGGAGGCCAGGCTACACAGCCCTCTTCCACAGAGTGCTCCCAAAAGCATCTTTGCAGATCCTGTGTCACTCTGCTCTGGCACTAAGATATATCTCCACTTGTGGCTGCAAGGAGCAGAGAGCCTGCAAGTATTGGTATTCACGGTGTTACCTTGCTTTACCTCCTCTGAGGCCATGGAGTCTCCCACCTCAAAATCGGATATTATTCGTCTCTTGATGAACCTCAAGTAGAGCTCACTGCGGGCGTTCATCAGAGTGACTTCTGTTAAAATAGGGTCAAGTTCCCTGGAAGGAACATAGCAAGAATCAAGGTGGCAAGACTACAAAAGGAGAGGCACTAATTTAACTCAGTTAAGTAGTGTGTTCTCTGTTCTCTTACTATGAGATCAATACTGCCCCTTTCCATCTGTGCCGTTAAGTGGCAAAGCTCAGCAGAATAACTCGTATGTGCAAAGAATGCATGCACAATGAAAACGTCCTGAAAAAATCATTACAGAGAAGCTTCTTTTTTCCTCATGGATGTAAGAACAAGCACATTAAAATCATAGCAGTAAGGACTGCAAGACTCCAAACAACTGATATAACTTCAAAATTAGCCCTGTTTTGAGTGGGAGGTTGGACTAGAGACCTTCGGCAGTCCTTTCCTACCTCAGTTTTGCTATGATTCTGTGAGCCCTGCATGGCCAGCATTAGAAATGCCTGGTCCCTGCCATCTCCATATATGTGCTTTTGTGCACAGATTCATGTGTTTCTCTGAAAATGATGAAGAATCTGTTTAAGCTCAACAGCTCAGGAAATGCGAGACCAAAAAAGCACGTGACAGTGCAGAACACAGTGTTCAGATCAGAGATAACTACGGAAAAAAAGACTTCGCTCACATCAGCAGCGTTTTCATCAGTGTGCACAAAAGAACTTTACAAATCCTGCTCAAAGCCTCAAAACACACGAGTGGGACAAGGAATCATTATCTTTATTTTACAGATGAAAAAGCAAAAGCTCAGAAAACCTGGGATGCATGCACAGTTACTCAGAGCAAATAGTAAGTGGATCTCTGTATTACTGCTGAAATAATTAGTCATGCAGGCTCACAGACAGCTCTCCCTTGAGGAACATAAGTTTTCTTTCAAGGCATGTTTAGAAGTCATGCAGTGCCAGAAGGGCTGGGTGCACTTTCAAATGGCCTTACTTAAGGGCTATGCAAATACTTAAGATAAGAAGAAGGAGATTGAAAGCACTTCCGTTCATTAGCAAGAAACTGATGTTACAGAGTTGCTGCAGCAGCAGTACAGATAAGACCCAAAGATTTATTCCTGATTCTGTCACAAATTATCTGCCCAGGGAGCTACTCTGACCATCAAAAGGTAGTGGTACAGGCAATTAAAGTCTCAGTCCTTTGTGTGCAGTGACATTGCCAGCCCTCCAGCCATGTTTAGGACCAAGGCTTAAAAGTAACAAGTAAGCAAAATAAATCACCACCACAGAAACTGCCTTTATAAAAGGGCAGTGAAGGGCACCTAACAATTGGATTTTATGCTTTAGTAGCCACAAAGCCTCTAGAAGACCAAGAGAGTTATCTAAATGCTAAGCAGCGTTAATAACAGCTCGAGTGGGAGGTTAGAGAGCAAAAAGAGGTTTTGTTTGTACCTTGGTTCAATCTTCTCTGCAGAAGAACTTCTCATCATGCTATTCTGAACTTGCTGGAACTGCAATCACAAAAAAAAGGGAGAGTCATCAAAGTTTTTGCTGATGACTTGGAATTAACAGACGCTTCTCGTGCTGGAGCCTAAGGAGGTGCTTACTCGGGGCGGGGGGTGATAGGAATGCTTTGCAGGAAGCACTGCCAGAGAAGGGAACCGCATCAGTTCACCTCCTCCTCCAAGACAGAGCTCAGCCTGCCAGGAAGGACGGTGGGATGGGAATGCCAACGGAGGCACGAAGGTACGTGACCGTAAGACAGTTACAGCAGCCCTGCATCTAACTGACAGAAGCAGGAACAAGACAGTGGGGAAGGTGTACTGCAAGTGCCCTACAGACCTGCAGAGCAAAGAATCCTGTGCCCAAGGTCCAAGGTCCTTCTCTGCAACAGAAGGACTGCCTCTACAGGGGTGGACCCCTTCAGCCATCAAATATGGAGTAAAGCAAGGTTTCTCTCAATACACAAGGTCAAACGTTGCCACCTCTATGGCAGTCGGAGCCCCACGGAGCTGGATGGAGGCCACAGTTGGCTGCGTCAGGCAGCATCACACCCCTCTTACCTGCCTGTGATAGTCCCTCTCTTTGATGAACTTGTCCACCACCTTCTCCACCTGCCGGTCGCACTCCACTTGCAGGTGCTTGATGAGGGTGTACAGCCTCCCTGGCCCGTAGTAGGTCTCCACAATGGGCTGGTGGGTCTCCACAATGCGAGCGATCCCTGCAGGGAGAGGGGAAACGCAAGAGAGAGACTCAAGCAGGAGTTCCCATCCAGTCTAGACCCAGAGCAGAGCTACACAGGTCCACAGACAGGACCTAACAAGGGATCATTCATTCCCCAGATAAACAGTTTAGACTGTCCAGCCACTCTCTAGTGCCTGACTGAAGGCCTCTCATTACCACCCCTTGTTTCATGGCATCTTCTCTCTGCATATGACACCTTCCATCCTCTCCGCTGTTTATTGCAAGGCTGCAGTGCAAATCTCCTGGAGTAGAAGCCATCTCCCTTCCAAAAGAGAGCTCCAGCCATGCGATGTGTGTCAGCTGCCCTCCTACCCAGCAAGATACAAGGTATGAAGCTTCCACAGGAGAAAACCGCATGAGCTAAACCTGGCAGGGGGCTTAACTGCCATCCAAACCCTGTCTCAGCTTTCAGCACCTACCAGGTTACAGGAGAAGAGCAGTACTAGGAAAATCAGCCGAGGGAAAGCTCTGCTCTTATCTGTCACACAGATGCCCAAAAGAGCAAGCATTAGTGAAGGCAAGACCTCACTGGAGAAAAAGCTCATCCCCGATGAGGTATCTCTACAATATTGCTTTCTTCTCACAAACTCTCTACTCCGAGAGTTAGCAACGCACCCCTTCTTTTAACGCTACTGCCAAGAAAGCCTCGGTGGCTCTAAGGACCTTCAACAGCAGCAAGGGTGCCAGGCTGGGAGAGTGACTTGGCCGTGGTGCAACCTGGACTTACAGCAGACTTAACAGAGAAGACGGTTAATCGCCATGGGATCTCAATTACTGTCTTTGGCAACATTCCCACAGAACATTCATATTCCCCTCTCTCCCTTCCCTCTCTGCTTTCAAGCTCCCGTGGTCCTCCTTGAAGAGCCAGGCCTGGAGGCATCAACAGCGGCTCAGTCTTAAGGGATCCGATTTGTTTGTCTGGAGAGCTGCATTTCTGAAGAAACCTTGAGGGAATACCCATTTGTTTTGAGGATGCAGAGAACAGGAAGAGTCTGATTCCTGGAGGAAGCCAACAAATCCTTTGCAAATTCACTTTGTGCCTGCGCAAGCTGTACATAGGAAAGCTTGCTTATTGTAATGCCCTCTCATGGCTGGGAAAAAGTCTATTAGCTGTGTCCCTGTCCCTCTAGCGTGACACTCCCACAGCTCAAAGGGGAAAGGAAGGAGGCATTTTGTGCTCTCCTGGAGCTAGAATTAAAAGCATTTAAACTGATGGACAATCTCATCACGGATTATTTTCAATCAATCAGCAAAGAGGAAAGGAAGAAGTTTACCTTCAAAGAGGAGTGTCAGGGTGTCTGCAAAGATGACAGCAGCTCGACGGTCACTCATGTCCGTCCCCATCACCAGCTGCAGGTTCTCCTCTGCTTTGTTGGCCACCTGCATGACAACAGGACCAGTCAGCTGGTAACGCTCAAAGATGCTCTTCATCCCATAGGGTGGAGCTCTGTCCCCTGCCCCACCGAGCCCTGGGCTTTTGCTGGCTTCCCGTTGCAAGAGGTATTGCTGCTGTTCCTCCTTTGAACAGGGATCTTTTCCTCTCTTGGGGAAAACTCAAGGATCAAAGAGAGGTAGAAACTTGTTCTTCTCTTTCCAGGCTCCCTTGTATGAGCTTTAGGCAAGCACAAAGAGCAAGCACAGAAGGAGAAGCCAGCCAGCCTGTGGGATCTGTATTCAGACACCAGAAAGCACATCCCAGGACGCAAAATGCAGGGAGAGAGATGAACTAAGGCCAGTGATGGTTTCTAAGATTAACAAGCCAGAGCCAAGATCTCCTTCCGCAACATCTGTTGTCAGAGACTGGATTTTGCTTTCCCTTAGGAGACCAGACGGGTCCCAGTATGTTTCACAGAACCTGTTACCTGCTTGCAGAGGTACTCTGAGAACTTGCTCAGCCCCTCTTCATGTAAGCCTAGCAGAGGAAAGATCTTGAAGAACCGTTCCACCTGGGGCAGGTCTCCCTGCTTCATAGCTGTGTCGAATTTCTCTGTGACAATTGTCTTCAGGCGCTGCTCTGCTTCTTGCAGGAGCTTCAGGTTGGCATCAATTATGCCCCCTGATCAAAAAGGTGAGAGAAGAAAGGGAAAAGAGACAGCACAATGTTAGTACTGTATCAAGGGCTACTTTTTTTCCCCAGCAGAGAGACCAACACTGTGCAGCCTGCAGCCCTAAGGTGAGAAGGTGGAAGACACACTGGAATTCCCCTACAAGCAAAGAAAGATAGGTACATGTGTGAGGTACACACAGCTAATGTCGTGGTCTTACATGGAGGATGCGAACACATCAACAGGGACATTTCTTTTACGGATCAGGCAATTTACTCCTTCATTTCCAGTTGCTCTGCTTGGTAGCACACCGTAACACTGCAACAGTTCTCCCCGACAGAGCCTTCTCCCTCACCGCTTTTGTCCTGCGCATTTTATCTTTCACCTAGTCAGCACCTGAAATGCTATTAAAGCCACGTGCCAGGAACTCTCAATTAATGATAATTCAAACCTAATAACGCTTCAAAAACGTTCATCTTTATGTTACTCTATAACATACTAGTATCTTTAGCTAGCATTAGATCTTCTGCTTTGTCTACTGAGCTGAGGCTATCTGCCATGGGAAATCATGCAGCCTCTAGTTATCTACTGGAAAGGTGACTGATCAGCGTCTCCTCACGAACAGTACTCACCTTCCTTGCCCTGACGACTGAGCTCAATCACTGATTTGTCCAGAGACAGATAGCGATGGATATGAGCTGCTGCTTGTTCATAATCTTCATTTCGCAGGGCTGTTTGAACTCCATCCATGCAGAACTTCAGGTCAAGGATGTCATCAGCTCTCTGAATGGCCTGATAGAGTCGATTCTGCAAGAAAAGCAACCAGTAAGGCTTCCTGCTGCGGGCTGGACCAGGGAAAGAGAATTATGAGGAGAAGACAGCGTGGGGGGAAAAAAGAAGGAAGAAACAGACCGAAGCAATACTTATCTACACGTTAAACAACTACGTAAGCAGAAACCCCAAACTACTTAAAAAGTCATAAGCCCAATGACTCCAAAAGATGAACAGCATTTACCTGTCAAAACTCAGATTGAACTCAAGAGGCCATACTCCACTTTAACAAACAGGCAGAGACCAGACACACAACCACACATCATCTGTTTCGATTTAAGCAGTTGTGCTGGGCGCTGGGACTTGACGCCTCTTAGCCTACCTCTGTACAAAGAATATGACAGCCCGGATTCCTGACCACTCTTGGGTGACAATGACCATCTCCACTGTCCTCAGTGCTGCAATAGTTGATAAAAGAGTGCTAACGAAGACTAACCTCAGCTTATTCACTATATTCTACCAGGAGCTGCGTGGACAGAAGGGGATGCTGGAGAACCAGCCGCTATATGGAAAATCATATGTGTTATTTACTCTTGTACCCTGCAATATCCAGGAGCCCAGCAAGATACCATTAACTAACAACACGAGAAAACAAAGAACAAAGCAGTTTCCAGCCCACCTGCCCACTGAAGAAGAGAGCACGTTTCTCTACTGTGCTGTGAGCACACGAGCAGCCAGAACATGGCTTGGCGGTGACAAGTCCCAAACACTCCCTCGGTCCAGTTACCTTGGCAAGGTCAAGCTGGCGGACTTTACTGCTGACATTCTCGGCCAGGTTACAGGTGAAGGTGATCATCCCCGCCAACTGCTGGGCATCCCCCTCGATGAGCTGCAAATTAGGGCTGGAAACACAAGCAAATTGAACATCAGATGCCAATATTAAGTAGTTGGATGGTCTGCAACAGCAGGATGGTTCTTCCTCCAAACCCAAACGCTCCCATCAGCCACAATACCTCTCATTTCCTGCCCTTCTTACAGGAGCAAAGCATCAAAATCAAACAGATTGCTTTGGAAGAGGCTGCACAGACTGACTAATGACTGTCGCTACCAGACAGGGCGTGAACAAGCCACTAAGGCTTTATGATACTCTCCACTTCTGAAGTGGAAGATGAAGTCTGTAAACTTGCGCTCCAAGCTCCTAGACGTGAGGCCACTTCGGATGACTTTCCAGACTGCCTGCGCAAGCTCATCACGAAGAGGCAGCAATATCTGTCCACACCTGTAAGCAGCCTGACAGAAGACATCTGATCCAAGCATCGATCCTGAAACCTGACAACCTCTGTGGTGAGACCTTCAAAGAACTGCTTAGCCAACGCCAAAATGGGTCAGTCTGCGTGAGGGCGCAGCAGCTCTCTCTGTTCGTGCTGCTGAGAAGAACTGGGTGCCTGGGGATGAGGATCCGACTACTGTTCCCTACCACAAACTGATTTAAAGTCTGACATTTTCTGAGAATGAATGTGCTTCCCTCACAACACTGAAACGAATTTTCACGTCATGCAGGAAGCAGGGAGGTGCTGAACAGTGCGCAGAAGCAGAAAGAAGGGGAGAGGACCACTAACCCCATGCGATGAAGTGCAACCATCTTGTTCTCTATAGTGCTTTGCTGTTCCAGGAGGGCATCCAGTTCTTCCTGCACAGTTTTCTGAAAGAAAAGGACGAAGGAAGTTTTGTGTGACTTCAGCTCTCCTCCAGGCCAGCAGCATACCACAGACCCCACATCCAAGTCAAGGACATGCAGCCAGCAAGGTGTCAGCGCTTCCAAGAGCTCGTATGACAAATAAATCCTTCCTAAGCTCTCATTTTAATCCTGTACATTTTTATATTTTTGCCATTTGAAAGTATCAGTTAGGCAAACCTCATCCCACAACTTTTAAGTCAGATAACCCACAAACCCTGGCCGAGCTTTCAGTGCAGGAGGGCCCTGAATCTGCAGGCTGCTCACGACTCGGGGACACCAGTTCCGCGGAGGCGACACCGTCCCCGCACCGGGCCCGGGGGACGCTCGAGCCCGTAATTAATGTCTCTGCAAAGGATCCGGACGACTAGGCGAGCCGTGACAGCGACGCACCCGCTCTCCTTGTCACCACAGCAGCGGCCCGCACGGGGCTGGAGCAGCGAACACCTCCGGGGTGCCGCGTCCCGCACCCCCCCGGACCGCCCCAGCCCGCCCCGCCGCAGCCGATCGCCGCCGGGGGCCCCGTGGCTTCCCCACTGAAGGCCCCGCCGCCTCACAGGCCCGCCCCCCACACACCTCCTCCTCACACAGCCGGCTGTAGGCGGCCTCCAGGTCCACCAGGTCGGTGAGCGACTGAATCCGCTCCATGGAGAGGGCGGAGGCGGCCGAGCCACCGCCCTCCCCGTCCGGCGCCCTCGGGCCCGGCGCCGTGGCCGCCGCCATCTTGGGGTGCAGCTGACGCGGCCGATATCGCCGTGAGGCCCGTCGGGGCTGCCGACAGCGGCGCCTGAACGTTTGCGGCCGCTCGGCTCGGCCTGGCAGCGCGGGAGGCTCACGCTTCCCCGGCGCTCTACGCTAAAGGACGGCTGTTTTTTTTTTTTTCGGAGGCTCTCGGTACGGGGAGCGGCTGCCATCGCCCCGTGATCACTCAGGCGCTGTTCCGCGCAGCCTCCCTCGCCACACGGCGCGCGCGCGCCGGGCCTCGCAGAAAGCCCCTGCGAGGAGGCGCGGGAGGGCAGGGCGCAGGCGCGGGGCTCATGGCGAAGCGGGGCGACGGCGCGCCCGCCTAGGCCGGAGCAGCATCCGCCGCCATCCGCCTCCATCCGCACGGTAAGGGCGGCCCCGCCGCGCCGCGCCCGCCCGGTGGCGGCCCCTCGGCTGGGGAGGCGCGATCTGGGCCGCCATTTTGGCGAGGGGGAGCAACCGCGGGCTCGATCACCGCGGGCCCCTCGGGGCCGGGCCTGTGGGGGGCGGCTGGGTCGGGCGTTGATCCGTGACCGGTTCCCGGAGGCTGCGGCCCTGCTCCTCGCAGGGCGTGGGGAGCCCGCCCGCGGTGCGGGGCGGTGCTGGGCTACGGGCCCTGGGAGGGCCTCGGCGAGGCTCGGGGCGGCTGAGGGCCGGTTCCCCAGGCCTGGGGCCTGCAGCGCCCGGCGGGAGCAGCGCGGCGGCCTGCGCGCAGCTGAGGTTCCCTCCCGCCTTACCCCCAGGGAGAGGAATCGACTCGGGCGCTCGCTCCAAGCTGTTGTGGGTAGTTTGGCTCGTATTAAATGAAACGGCGAGATGAGTGAAGTGTAACGGCGCAGGGCACCTCTAGGGGGATTTGGTAACTTTGGTTTCTGAAGGACTAAAACCGTAAGGGGAGTAATTAGCTGGAAGTGCTGGTCAGTCTCGCAGCAGTGGGGAGTCCACTCGGCAGCCCGGTTATCTTTGGGAGAGCCTTTTGCCTCTTAGTGTTATTAAATACCGAATAACTTTAGCTGGGTGGCAGTAAGCCTTCTAATGTAAAGTGATATAAGCAGACAAACAGGAGGGCAGCAGTTCTCTCTTGGTGCCCTATGGTAGACTTTGTTTTTACAAAGTATATATTCTTGTTCTCCTTGTTGCAGACTCAGTGGAGCTACGATAAGGTGAAGCAAACCCGTTGCCACCATGTTTCTCTACAACCTGACGTTGCAGCGTGCCACCGGCATTAGCTATGCTATCCATGGCAATTTCTCAGGTAATCATCTCCTCCCTTAGCGCATCTTGGCTTGGGCTCTTTTGAGGAAAAGCTTTGTTCTTTATTTGGTTTGGTGGCTGAAGCTAGTCTGCTTCAGTATATTATTTTTTCACTGGTATATTATCATTTGGTCTTGAGTGTGTTACTTGAGCTATTGTAACTTGTGGAAAGATCAAGCAAAGTTTGGTTTGATTATCTATAGATTTAATTTACTATTTTGCTCACTTTCCTGGTCTGTTAAAAGATGCTCAAACACTAGGGGCACCCAATGCAGTGAATAAGTTGCTTTGAATTCTTCCATAGTGATCATAAAACTGTTTGGCATCTAGTAGGCGTGAAGTCTTACCTTTTTTCTTACAGTGCTTCTTGAAATTGCATGTTCTGCTAACTCTTCTTCATGTTTTGGGTTCTTTAGGAACCAAACAACAAGAAATCGTCGTTTCCCGGGGCAAGATCCTGGAGTTACTGCGCCCCGATCCCAACACAGGGAAGGTTCACACCCTGCTGACCGTGGAAGTGTTTGGAGTCATTCGCTCCCTCATGGCCTTTAGGCTGACAGGCGGGACCAAGGACTATATCGTCGTGGGCAGCGATTCGGGACGCATTGTTATTCTGGAGTACCAGCCCTCAAAGAACGTGTTTGAGAAGATTCATCAGGAAACCTTTGGCAAGAGTGGGTGTCGCAGAATTGTTCCAGGCCAGTACTTGGCTGTAGACCCAAAAGGCCGTGCCGTCATGATCAGTAAGTCAGTCTGTCGGCTTGTTTTCTCTTGTTTTTTTTCCCCCCACTCCTGTCTCAGGGGTATTTGTTTTGGAGCGAGTTTCTGCCAGGTATAATTGGAAGTGTTTCTTCTCGGGCAGTTTGTTAGGCTATGAGACGTGTCGAGGAGAATGCAGGCTTTCGGAATAGTTCCTTGAAGCTGCTGGAACTGCACAAATTAATTCTAATGCTGGGCCAAAACGATTTGGAAAGAGGCCAGCTCGCTTAGCGGTGCGCAGAGCCCTGAAGTGTGATGTCTGGGAGAGAAGTTGGGATTGCAGGCGTGGGTGCTACAGCGTAGTCAGTCAGCTCCCATAGCCTGCAATGATGTTATGAACTCATGTCTCTTCTCTGAGGTGTATCCTGGAGACAGCGAGGTGCGTTTCTGATCGGGCTTCACAGGTAGAAGGGCACTTGGGTAATTTCTTGATAAGATTTACCATGAGGTGTCTCAGTTACTTGGTACGTGAACTTTCTCAGTTTGCTGTAGCCAGCTTTGTGCGATGCTGCTTTCCTGCACGCTGAGAGCAGGGACTGGCAATGATAGGTAGTTTAACAGTGCCCCTTCGTATCGGGAATAACAATAAATAATATTGTTTCCTTTCTAACAAGTCTTGTTTTCATGGGTGAGAAAGTACCACAGTCACAGTTGTGCCATTCATGTTGCTAGTTAAGGGTGATAAGTGTTTGTTATGTTGTGGATGTTGTGTGTCAGGCAAGAATACATTTTTAATTAAAATATTTCTGAGGAAAGGTCTCTTTGCCAAATTGCTTTAGATAGTGGTACACCTGGCTGGTTTTTTCAATTTGTTTTTGCTTCCTTGTGGTCTGTCACCTCTCAAGTGGTGGAATGAGTGAGTAGATCTGCCTGTAGCCATTGTAGACTGAGTATTGGGCTAGGTGGATGTAGCCTGAAGGGTCAGTCTTTGGCTTGAAAGAGCTGGAGTTGTCATTTGTGCTTGCGGCCTAAAACATTAAAAATGGGACGTTCTGAGTTAATTGGTGGCACAGAAGTAAATACCAGTGGTGAACTTCAGCAGAAGTAATGCTGCTGTTCTCTTGCAAAGCCTTACATTGACATCGGACTGCAGGTGTGATCAGATTTGATCACCAGGTGACGTGCTTCAGGTGCTGTTGTCCTTTCCTTGCAGGTGCGATTGAAAAGCAGAAGCTGGTGTATATCTTGAACAGAGATGCTGCCGCTCGTCTCACCATTTCCTCCCCGCTGGAAGCCCACAAGGCCAATACCTTGGTCTACCACGTGGTGGGAGTCGATGTGGGGTTTGAAAACCCGATGTTTGCTTGTCTGGAAATGGATTATGAGGTGAGAAGAACTTGATCTCCCTTTGCTGTCTTTTGAGCTTTGTCATGCCTCTTCTGTTCTTAATCGGGCTGTGGAAGCGGGGAACGTTGGCTGCTTCTGTCTTGGTGGTTCTTAAATTCTTGCTGTTCAACTGCAAAAGTGCATATTTTCTTCCTCCTCCTTTTATGTGCATCTCCCAGCAAGTCTTCTTTTGGACTTTTTCTAATGTTATTCACAACTGTTTTCTGATGCATGAACATTGCTCCTCCTTTAATACTTTTCTTGAAAGACACCTTCATGTGTTCTGTTTTAGGAAGCGGACAATGATCCAACAGGAGAAGCAGCAGCCAACACACAACAGACATTGACATTCTATGAACTGGACTTGGGTTTGAACCACGTTGTTAGGAAATACAGTGAGCCCTTGGAAGAGCACGGCAACTTCCTTATTACAGGTACTGACCACCTGGCCACTAAGTCATTTTCCCCTGGATCTATTTGGTTCCCATTCCCCAGGAAACAGAATCAATATGCTTTACATCTTAGGAGTTGTTTTGATGGTAGTCTGAGCCGTTAGCATAAATAAATTGACCATGGAGTCAGGTAACGAGTGGCGGTTCACACATGGAAATATGCAAGAACGCATAGATAGAGCTGCGGTTTGGAAGTGCTCGTTATCTCTCTTCTTTTAGATGTATTCTGGATATTTTCCGGATTCCTGAGAGATACTAACTGAAATTAGCTGGTAGCAGATGCAAAAGCATGCATTTTTAGGTAACGCATAGGTGCTGTTGTACTCTTGCACGGGATTCCAGCAGCTGAGAGGCATTCAAAAGGCAGTAGATGAGTCCATGGACTAAAAGCCCACTTCCAGGGATTGGATGCGAAGCTAACCAACCTAACAGCTTTGACCTGGGACACTGCTGCACCGCTGCAGATTCCTCTGCAAGCACAAGGGAAGCTGGGCTAGGAGAGCGTCCTTGTACGCTTGCACTCTTGTTGCATCTTCTGTGGGCAGCTAACAGACACCAAATATTGGGCTGGATCCCGTTACTACTGTTTTGATGATATGTTTTGTTACGCTGGGGTTTCAATAGAAGCATTTTAAAAAATACAGTCTAAAAATGAAAGACATACCTGAAAACCATCTGGCACATTTTTTGACAGCACGCAAGCGAGCATGCCAGTAACCCAAGGGTTGTGTTTAACTGACAAGTTGCTAATGTCATATTTTGGGCATGTTGTGGCTTTCTAGATGAGAATAAGCCATGAAGGATAAAATACAAGCAATTTGTCTGAAGTTGCATCCTTCCTTTTTCTCCTTCCTGGTCCCCCAGTTCCATCTGCTCTGGTCTTATACTGACCCAGGAAGCTGTACTCAGTGTTTTGTCTTCCTCTTCGATACGAGTAGGTTTATATATGCAAGGTGATACAGAGCAATGGAAACCACTGGTTTAGTTGCTTCAAAGAAAACGAAAACAAATGTTCTGCAGTCAGTCAGATCTGTGGTAAGGGCTTTTCTCATCATAATGTTTCTTTTTTGTGTTTCAGTTCCTGGTGGTTCTGATGGGCCTAGCGGAGTGCTGATCTGTTCTGAAAACTATATTACTTATAAAAACTTTGGTGACCAGCCTGATATCAGATGCCCAATTCCCAGGAGACGGGTGAGAATTTTGGGATTCCTATCCTTTTTTTAAGATTATCTTTGTCAGTGCTGAATGAATGCTTGGTATTTGCCTTAAAAGTGTCAGGGAGGTTTTAAAGTAAGGAAAAAGGAGTTAAAAGTGTGGTGGCCTATCATCTGCCTTCCTGGCTGCATGTTACCTGTGAGGGAAGACGGGGGTGGGCATAGCCTGAAGTGATGAGCTTGTTCATGTCTCTTCTCTGAGATTTATGCTGGAGATACTCCAAACACTCTGATCAGGCACCGCTGTGGCACACTGTCGGTGTGAGATAGGATTACTTGAGGCGGTGAATCATGGTTGCCATAGTGTACGCAGGTGAATTCGACAGCTGCTCTGTTACATCCTCCTCTTTTGGTATTGTAAATTGTTGTGTGCTTTGACAGCGCTTTGAACACCTGCCAAGGGTCAGGTGCTTAAAACCAGCTGAATGTGGATTGCAGCCCTTGCCTCTGTGTTTGGCTTTGATATGTTTTTGACAGTTTTCCAGGGAGGAGGGCAAAAAAGATAGGAGGGGGGATGCTTAGGCACAGTGTCTTAAAAATGCGTTTCCTTCTGGGGCAGAGATGTACCAAGGGTTAACTTCGGGTGTAACAGAGGGAATGTGCTTTGTGTTAAAAGCCTCCTCGCATACTGTTGGCTCTTAAGGCACCTGTGAAATGGAAATACTTCAGTCAGTGAAGTCACATCTGCACTTGCCAGGAAATCCCACCAATGACCTCCACTTTCTTTCTTGACAGAATGACTTGGATGACCCGGAGAGAGGTATGATTTTTGTCTGCTCTGCTACACATAAGACCAAGTCCATGTTCTTCTTCCTGGCCCAGACAGAGCAGGGAGACATCTTCAAAATTACTCTGGAGACTGATGAAGACATGGTAAGCATCGCGTGAAAAACAACAAAAGCATTCATCGAGAAGAATCCTTATGATTCTCTAAAGCGAAAAAAATTTAATATTGTGGGTTTAGCTGTGTAATGGCATGTTTTACGTGATTTGTAATACAGTTATACCCGCAGTGTAACTGGTGTTTACTCGTATAGACACACAGCACAAGGTTTGCAAAATCCTGTGAGAATTATGCTGCAAATACTTAGGCATATTTTAAATGTTCTGCAGGCAGTTCTTTCTTCAAAAGATGTCAGGGGTGGTCCGTGAACTTTCTAGAGGGTATTCCAAAAACTAATTCTGGGGAACTTAGTTTCTCTTGATCACAGTAGCTGCTCTCTATTTCATCTCTTAATTGAATATTCACAGGCTGCAATCAATCTTTTTGCAAATTGAGGTAGCTAGCTTGGTACACCTGTTCCATGAGTTGGCATAACGGGCTTGGAGTGGTTTGCTGCTGCTTGTCCTAGTATTTTACAATGAAAAGATCTCTGCTGCAATTGGATTTTTTGAGTAAATGTTGAATGTTAGTTACTCCTTCATCTAAACATGTCAAATTTGGTACAAGGGATGATTGTGTAGCTTATTTAAGTGGCTTAAGATTGTTCTTGGAGGTTTCAGGAAGAGCTGTTGCGACTGTATCAAATGTAGAAATCTGCTCAGAACAGTTAATTTTTCACATGTTGGGGAATGGTTGGTGTTCAGTGAAGCAAATTTCTTCTTTCTCGTAGATAGTTTGCTATTTTCACAGCTGTTTTTTTTCCAAACTGACTCAGTGTTACCTAAGCCAGAGGCCCACTCTCTTGCTTCCTTTCTTTGGAGAGGGTAGCTAGGCAGCTTTTTTTTTTTATTAAATCACACATGTGCAGCTCTAGTACTTTGCTAGCACATTCACGTCTTCCTCTGCTTTCAGGTAACAGAAATTCGACTGAAGTACTTTGACACTGTTCCTGTCGCTGCTGCCATGTGCGTGCTGAAGACGGGGTTCCTCTTCGTGGCATCTGAATTTGGAAACCAGTGAGTAAACAACTTTACATCAGCATTTTTTCCCTGAAGCAGACTGTTTCTGTTCAGGACTGCAAACTGACCCTTGAACTTACTGAACATACAAAGACAATACCTCTGTTTTAATGGGTAAATTAATGCTTTGTTCACATGGCTTGAGCAGAACAATTGGTTTAGAGTATGACTGAATGGGGGAATTTTGTTGTTGTTTGAACCCAGATTAGATATTATAGTGCAGAGAACAAAGGATTACATGCTGTTGCAGTAGGTTTTGGAAGAATTGAGCACTTGCAGTTCATATAGAGTCCATCGTATATCCAGATGAATTATCTTTTAATAGGTTTGATAGTTTTCATTGAACTTTTGTGTGTTACGGCCCACTCAGAAGTAGATAGGGTTTGTTATCAGGAACTGTGGTCCTTTCCTTAACAGACGTACACTTAAAGGCTTTACAATTCATGTTTGAGGTTCTAGAATATTCTAAAGACTCAAAGAAGACTTTGCACACTTTGAAGATGGCTTAACAGCGTCTGAGGGGGGGATTCACAGGAGTGGAGATTTACACTCTTTTCTGACCACATTTGCAGTCAGCCACCTGAGGGAGCTCCAGCCAGTTTACTGGAGTGAATCTGAATTGGATTGGACAAACCAAGCTCCTGAGGAGGCCATGTTGATTTGAGCTTTATTATAAACCAGGAAGTAAATCAGTCTGTCTTTCTGTTTTGTGTTTTTGTTTTTTTTTTTTCCCCCCTCTGAAATTTAACTTGTGTTATTTAGGCCCATAAAATGGAACAGAGGATGAGGTTAAAGATAGTGGTGTGAGAGTATTCCAATAAAATGGATAACGGTGGAGTTGCAGTCTTAGCGATTGGCCTTGCTGTTGGCCTCAGCTGTCAGTTGGTGCTTTGGCTCTGACACAAAAATATCTGAAAGGCTCAAGGATAAACAGAGAAAACGCTGAAACTCGGGGATACCTTGCCAGTGACAGCTACAAATGAGAAGACTTGGGGGAGGAGATTGTGGTAGGGGATTTTTTGTGGGTTTTTTGTTTGGGTTTTTTTGCAGGCCTCTGATTTCCTTAAAACATCTTGACAATCCCTAAGGCTAAATTTTAGTAGCTGTAAAATGTAGGGAAGGATTTCTCTCCTCCCTGCTGCCGACTGAATATTTGGCTAAGCTTTTCTTGGAGAAGGCTACATGAGCTTTGCACTGAACATGCTGTTGCTCTTGCTTTCTGTCGCAAGTTACCTGTACCAGATAGCTCACCTGGGTGATGATGATGAGGAGCCAGAGTTCTCTTCTGCCATGCCTCTTGAGGAAGGAGATACGTTCTTTTTTCAGCCACGACCTCTCAAGAACCTGGTGCTGGTGGATGAGTTGGACAGTTTGTCTCCTATTCTGTGTTGTCAGGTACGTTGCCATCAGCAAGCTCCCATTCACCACCTAAGTCAGTCTTTCTCATTTACAGAGGAATTTAGCACAGATGCACGATTTTTTCTTTGCTTTTCTGCGGAGTATTTGTGTGTAAGCAGAGTCACCAAAGCTACATTATCCTAGGTTTCCAGAAATACTGCTCTATACTAAATGCTGATAGAAAAGCAAGTCTGCTAAATTCTCAGACAGCTGCCTAAGACTGGTACCTGGCCTGGCAGCCTTTGATTCCTGTGGTGATAAATATGTATCTGGACACAGGGTGTCAGACAGCAGTCCCGTGCTGCTCCTCTGTTGACCATCAGACCAGCTCTCTGCTCTGCAGTGAGTTTGGTTAAAACTCGACTATTTCAGGGCAGCAAATGGTACACCCTATGGCATCTTCACTGTCTGAAAAAAACATTCTTAAAGCAGTGGTGTGGCATATATAGCTTAGTTTTACTTTCTCTTCCTGTGGCTATTGTTTGAGGCTATTTCTCCACACAGATAGCTGATCTGGCCAATGAAGACACACCCCAGTTGTATGTGGCTTGTGGTCGCGGGCCCCGGTCATCTCTGAGGGTTCTAAGACATGGACTTGAGGTAAGACTTCCAGCACTGTAGAAGAACAGCTTCAGAGGTGAGGACAGTGAGAGAAAATCCTTGAAATAAGGGTGCTGAAATGGATTCCGCTTTTTGCTGTAGTCTGGAGAGCAACTTTCTCTAGGCTTGCTTCTTGGAAATAGAAGGGTTGTACTGTTTACTCTTACAGTCTGAAAGCCTTTTTGTTCAGTTGACTCCAACCACCTGCATTTTTTCTCTTCTAATACTTGAGTGTATTGAGCTGGAACGTTCCCTGTGTCTCTGCCAGCTGCTGCTGCTGATCTCTTTGCTGGGGGCAGGTGACCTTGTTTTGAAGCTGATTATCCAGCGCTCTGTTGCCGTATCAAAACATCACTGAATGTTTTCTACCCTGTAGCACATCTGGCACGGAGAGGGAGCGTCAGAATTGGGAATTATTAGCTTTCCTGCCCAGTTGTGGGAAAGCTTAAAAACTGCTGGTGGTTTGGTGACTTATTGTAGTAAGTCTAAACATCTGTTTGCAAAAGAACCTTGTTCCTGTTTACTCTTAGGTATCTGAAATGGCCGTCTCAGAGCTGCCTGGTAACCCCAATGCTGTATGGACCGTGAGGAGACATGTTGAAGGTATGCAGCATTTTCCTAAAATACAGGGAGGTGATAATGTTTTTTGGTATGTTTTGTTTGTTGTTTTGGGGGTTTTTTATTTGTTTTTCTGTCCAAAGAGATAGGAAAGGTGCTGCGTGATGGTTGTGTGCCATCCCCAAAAGTTATGTTTTGAATCGCCAACCACTTGTTTGTACTTAGAAGCCACCCTGTGTCCCCTAGAATTGTCACGCTTCCCTTTGACAAAGAAGCACCTGCCTGCAGCTGCATCCAGCGCCCAATGTGCTGCATCAGCCGTACATTTGCAGCCTGAAGCTGCTGAACTTCTCATCCTTTCCCACTTCCCATAAGTTCTTGCTCTGACATCAGCAGGCAATGATTATGCTTTTTGTTGGAGCATACTCACCGTTCTTCATATGCGTGTTGACAACTACAGTAATCAGCTCTTTCTGAGAGAGTGGGATACAAATTATGGAACAAAGAAGATAAATCAGCCACAGTGTCTGTATTTTATTACTT
Organism: Pelecanoides urinatrix; assembly: GCA_013400755.1. Classification (NCBI taxonomy): domain Eukaryota; kingdom Metazoa; phylum Chordata; class Aves; order Procellariiformes; family Procellariidae; genus Pelecanoides; species Pelecanoides urinatrix. The sequence continues at coordinate 198,588 of VZTQ01005982.1, forward strand.
CCCTCTATGCATATCTGCAAAGAAAACAGTCTATTTGGGCTAGGACATGCTCCCTGTTCAAAAACCCAGCAGTGTATGGAATGCTGCTGATTCCAGGAAGGTCAAGATTTGAAATTGGCAGAATATACTGGATTGGGGGGTGGTTTTGGTGGGTTTTTTTTTCCCTGATCTGAAATAATGGGTTTGCCTTACTAAAGTACCAGAGGAAATGTAATCCCTCGTCCTGCCTTTCTCTTGAGGGCAAGAACAGAGTTCCTCAGAAACACCTAAAAAACCTGAAATGAACCTGTTCTGGGTACTGACAGTCTCAGTGTTTATTTCCGAGGCAGTGCTTTGTATAAATCTCGCAAAGACTTCCTGTAGCTTTATGCACTGGATATAGAAATGCCAGATTGTTGCAGTGGAGACCTTAGCCTGCTGTGGTGACATGGTAACTTGTTTTTAAGCAATCATAGAGTAGTGTGTCTTCCAGGGAGTCAGTAACCCTGTGGGAATTTCAAACATGCTCTGGGATTTACCTTGCTGTCTGAGACCTGCCATCAATTCCTGTGCTCGTCTTCTGAGACTCGTGTACTGCCTAAGCAGCACAGAAGGAACTTTGAGCACGAAGTGCCTTTGTGTTCCCCAGAAATAAAAGGGTCAGAAGGAAAGTATTTCCACAGTTCATATCAAGAATATGTGCTTTTCTTAAGGCAAATTCCAGTTTGTTAGAGACAAACCTTTGCTCCTGCCTTCTGGAAAAGGAGTTGATAACATTTGCTCCCTCTGAAAGATGGAGGCTCCTGACATCAGCTTACAGTTTTAAAACCTTTTCTCTTGGGGTTCTGGAGGATGACTTTGACTTTTCAGGAGATGGAGGACCATTGTTAACCTACGTGAAACAGACCAGTCTCACTGCCTCTTTTTTCCACCTTCCAAATTCTCCAGGTTCCAGCATGAAGATCTCGATGATTTCAGAAAGGCTGGAATCTGCAGCTGTTGTGAACCATGCTGCTTTTTGAATACAGTTTAAAGTTGTGTGAAACCAATCCCCAAGTTACAACTCTCTGAATTCAGAAATGCTTTTAGTGGGTTTTAATCAGAAAGACTGCAGAACCTTTTCAAACATGTATCTAATCTTGAAGCTGCCCAAGTGCTGTTTTCTGAGCGTTCAGTTTGCAGCGCCGGGCTGCCTGGCTCTGCCTCGATGCCACAGTGTGCGCCTGCTGCAAGGCCTCTGTAAGACACATACAGGTTTGCAGCCTTCAAAGCAAATACTAACCTTGGCTGGTACGTGGTGATACACACTACCAATACCAAGCCTCTTTTTTTCTTCCACAGGTGGCTGGTGGTGGAGGTGCTGATCACCACAGGTGTGTACCTACTGCTAGGGGCTACTGTACTGTCCCACAGGTTAACCACAGAGAATCCCAAAATCATGGGGCTCCTCTTATGCTAAGCTTTTCAGTAAATGAATTCTAGAAGCTGTTGTGTAATTGGAGATTGTTGCCTTTGTAGTTCAGTAGCGGCAGAGTAGAAAGCAATTCCCATTCCATCTTACAGTCTTTGGGGAACAAAATAGTGGACTGCGTCTCTCGGAATGGTCAGTTCTTGCTGAAATCAGAGGTGCGCGTTTCAGGGGTGTTTTCGGTTCCCTTCTAGACTGAGGATTGCCTCCCAGCTGCTTTGCACAGACCTCCAAGAGAAAATGATCGAGAGTGCTTGAAGCACTTGTAGGTATTGCTGGCGTGGGAGTGCCCTGTGGCTATGGGATGTGTCTGCCCATCACAGAGAAGTGGATGGGATTTGGACCAAACCCTTTCTTGCAGTTAAATATCGAGGTCTGGGGAGCTAGATGGCTGTGTGCTGTGCTGTGGAGATAGGTGTGAGCTGAGACCTAACAGCCTGCATTCCCTACCTGGCACTCTTGCATGGAAAGCAATGAGCAGTGAGTCACAGCTGCGGAGTCTCCATGCAGTAGTAAACAGAAGCCCAGGAAAATGCGCTGTCATCCCATCAGTATTGTTTAAGTGAGAACAATCCAGAATTTTATCCCTGGTCATCTGTTTGTTTACCGAACTCCTCTGAGCTCGCGGTGACTGCACATATATCAGGGTAAACTCAGATGCTGCGGAGCGTGGAAAAACTATATCAGGTGTGGACTGGCGTATAGGAATGGAATTCTTGTGGACTGACTCAAACTGAATCCATGACAAACAACAATAAGGACAGTAGTGTAGAGTTCATGGACTGAAATGTGATGTTTTCAGAACTGATCATGACGTGTGCATGAAGCTGCAGAAAACTTGTAATGAAGGCACAGGAGAATGAGTCCAGCTGTGGTTCTTCAGAATCATTACAGTGTCTCTGTTACTAGCTGAAAGGCGCTAACTGGAGCAATTAGAACAGCAATAAGCATCTCTGAAGCCTTGTGTCTGCATACAAAATAATGTCTCTCTGTTCAGAACTCTGGGCAGCCTGATATGCTTGCAATTGTGCAGAGCTAAGTAGATATCTTTTCATATTAAAATCTATAGATCTCTTTTTATAACGGAGAATACTTCTCAGTGTGCCCCAGGGGTTTAGTCCTCTTAATTTCAACTAGGCTGCTATATTTTCTAAACCAAAATTGTATTGTTTGAATCTAGATTAATGTGTCTTATTCACTGACTTCATTCTGGTAAATCAAAGTCTTTATTTCAAAAACTCCAGCAGAGAGGCATTAAGCAACGCTACTGTCCATCAAGCAAAAATGCACTTGTCACTATTATTGACACAGACTTAAAGGCATGCTTTAATATAACTGTAAGCCAGTGAACAGGAAGAGCTAAAAAAGTGTTAAGAGGTAGGAATGAGTTTTCCTTTAGAGTAGGACTAAGGGAATCTGTTTTGCTTTCAAATGGGAGTTCTTTGTCCTGCTCCAAATCACGTGGTTAAGCCTCCAGCTGGGACATGGTGGTTTATCATGAGAATGACAGCCCCCAGGGAGGAAAGCAGCAGCTCTCAAGAAGTTTGGAAAGCAACAATGGTCTTTGAAATGGAATTTTTAGAACATCCTGTCTACAGGATATTTATGAATTAAATGCTTAGCCTGTGAACTGCTAGAATCACCGTTTAAAGTGATTGAGGAATTCTTGTAGACTTCTAGTGTTGAAAAATTCATGCAAGGTTGTAGGAGAATCTGCTGTTTACTGTAGAAAATAACCAGTGTGTAAGTGTACTTACTGAACTCTTAACATCTGCTGTTAACGTTAGAGAAATTCTTTTGTTAAGCCAAATGTTTAAACAGTTGGCGTTACTAATCAGTTTCTGTGTGCAGGTTCAGTTTTTGTTTTCTCATTTCCCCAAGGGGACCTGCTCCTGTTTGTGGGGTTCGGGAGCATGTTGGAGGTTATAGGCTGTGACCGCATAATAGAGTAGTAATGGAGTTTATGCTGCAGACCAGTGTTGGAATTGCTTTAATTATACAGAGCTCTTCAGTTTGATCAGAGCTGTGGTCTGTATACCAGATGTTGGAGAGAAGAGTGATGGTTTTTTTTTCACTTGCATATTTTCAGCTGTATGTAAGAACTTTGTTATAAACGTGACGCAGCAGGTTTGGCAACGCCTCCCTCTAAACAGGGTGGATAAGAAAAGGATCAGTTCCTGAAGCGTCTGGTTCAGTTAACCCGGTTCAGTTTCTTTAAGCTGCTGCATGGTATTTGCTGGCATCCTGTATTCATCCCAGTGAGAGTTCTCTATTTTCTTTCTCTACTTGGAGAGTCATTAGCCACTTCTCCATGTCTCACATTTGCAAGTTATGGAGAAACTCTCCTCAAGGGCCTAAACTGTGACAGCTCTCTTACACCCTCACCTCTGCTAATTGTCTTGTGCTGTGGTGCGTAAGTCTGAACTTTGGGTTGAGTTGGGTTAAAATGTGGAATTTCTCCTTTTTAAGAAATAGCACTTGCATGACAGCAGCAGAAATTGAGTTGCTTCTCTGAGGCAATCTTTTTTCTCCACTGAGGCTCCTGGCTCCATTTCCCAATAGACTTCATTGTTTCTGTTGCTTTTGTTATTCTGTTTTAATGAGACTCTCCTCTCCCCCTCTTTAATGCCTGTCTCTTTCTGCAGAATGAAAATGGGCAGCAGTAAACCCGGGCATTCCCTTTACCCAATCCTACTACCCTTGTTTCCCACAAAGTTGCCCTATTTCCAAATGAGCTCTTAAGACTATTTTCATTAGCATAGCTCTCTGTGTCCAAGCTACTGGACTCTCCCAAGCTGGCCCCTTTAGGAGAAGCCAGCACTGGAGATAATAGTTGCAATACTGTCACTTACTCCAGTAGAAGTAAAGGTCAGTGTTTGTTCTATCTTAAAAACATAATTGTTTCTCATCCCAGGAGACTGTACGGGTGGCTGTGTGACTGTAAGCTAGTTGAGCTTCTGGATGAGGGTAGAGCAGGCGAACCCTGAGCTCCTCTGCTGCAGTGCACCTAATCGTTCTCTGCAGCCTTTTATTATGTGGATACTGGATAGAGATGTGGCCCTGCAATCACCTGTTTGCAGCATCCGTGGTGTGGTTTCTGCAGATGGGTTCCATGTGTTCAGGTTATTGGAGCAGAGCATTTAATTTGACTTCATTGGGTGTTAAATCCGGATTCAGCTCCTCGTGTGAGGTGGGGCAAGTGTCTTAAGGGCTTCTAGACCTTGTCCTGTCTTTGAAAAAAAGCAGGCAGGAGTCTTTCTTGCCATAATCCATAGTATCGTGATTTGACTCTGTATCTGGATCATTTGATCCCTGGCTCAGTCTTGCATTATTTGGAGTCTAGCAGTGGCTTGGACAGTGTGTCCTAGAATGAACTTGCAATACGGCCAGCAGATGTAATTATCGCAGGCATTCTGTTGAAGAGTAACTGCTAGACATCTGTCAGACTGCTGATTTTGTTGGGAAGCCTTGCATTTATTTAATCAGCACCCTTTTTTCCCTGTCTCCCTTGACCAGATGAATTTGATGCCTATATCATTGTGTCCTTCGTAAATGCCACACTGGTGCTTTCTATCGGAGAGACTGTAGAAGAAGTGACTGATTCTGGATTCCTGGGTACTACACCCACCTTGTCCTGCTCTCTTCTTGGTGATGATGCTTTGGTGCAGGTAATGGAAAGCTGCTTCTGACAGGTCTGCTTATGTCTGCCGCTCTCTGCTTGCTCCACGGCCGTGGCTTCTACAGTAGTGCAACATGTGTCATGTCTAAAGGTGTGGATGGGCAGAGAATGATGCTTATTCCGCCTTCCTCTTTTTATATCATGCTGAGTGAAGCTGAAGATGGTCTTAATCTCCTCAGCGCGCGCTCAGTAGTTCCTCGCTGTAGTTCAAAGATGCAGTGCTTCCAGCTGGCGAGTGGCTTCCTGCTAGTTCAGTCTGTTGCATAGCTGGTGGGTCACTGCTGCCAGGAGCGGTGCTTGCCTTTGGCTTTTTCTGTGTCGGAATCATCAGCGATACGGGAGTTGTGAAGGAATGGTAAATACAGAATTAATGTGACCTTTTTTCCTTCAGGTTTATCCAGATGGGATCCGGCACATCCGAGCAGATAAGAGGGTAAATGAATGGAAGACACCAGGGAAGAAAACCATTGTAAAATGTGCTGTGAATCAGAGACAAGTAGTGATAGCACTGACTGGAGGAGAACTGGTTTACTTTGAGATGGACCCGGTACGTGTGTTAATGTTGTGAATGAGTTTGGAAGAGCAAGGCAGAGGATGGCGCGTGCCAGAGATTGATCCTTGATCAGACCTGCAGAAAAGGATTCTGTAGTGAAGTGTCCTTCTAGAACGGATAGATCAAAGCCCTGCATATCTGGACTGTGTCTGTCTGAGATGATTTAATGGCTAATTAAAGGCTCTGAAGTTCATAACTGAGGTTGGAAATTGTGTACTTATCCTATTGCTATTCTGGTTCTTCCAATTGTGGCTGAAATAAGGCTGTAAACAAATGGGTTAAAAAAAAAAAATCCAAAGCGCTATCTTAAAAAAAAAAAAAAAAAAGGTGGGGGTAGGTGTGGGGAGGCGTTTCGGTGCTAGTTTGCTCCACTGGCTAGTTAAGAAGTCTCTTGTGTTTTTCTTTCTCAGTCAGGACAACTGAATGAGTACACGGAGAGAAAGGAGATGTCGGCCGACGTAGTTTGCATGAGCCTGGCCAATGTTCCCCCTGGGGAGCAGCGCTCCCGGTTCCTTGCTGTTGGGCTGGTGGACAACACTGTCAGAATTATTTCCCTTGACCCTTCGGTGAGTAGCTGTTCTGGTTTTGCCTCTTGCATTGGCTTGAAATGTTCAGAACAGTACTCCAAGGTGGGCTGTGTCCGTCCGAGCTCTTTCTGTGGTCAGGTGGATGACCAGGAATGAAGAGCTTGCATGGCTTGTTGGGAGGAAGCGTGGCCCTTGACACTAACCTGTAACGAATTCCCTTGTTTTATCTAGTCTCACCCATGTTCAGCTAATGAGATATGAAAGCATTTTCTTCTTTTTTTTTTTCTTACGTCCCCTGCCCCGTCTCACTGTTTGTACCTGTACTAAAAGCAGACTCATTCTGCAAACGGGTCAGCAGCAAACCAGCATTATCATTCTTGCAACAGATGGGCATTCAAAGGATGACTGAAGTAACATAAACTTTGTTCAGGTCTCTCTATGCTAAATAACTGCAAACTGCTGGAACAGTTTGGAAGGATCCAGTTTATCTTTTCCAAACCCCAGCACTGCTCTTACTCTTGCTTGCCAAAATCCCCAGAGCCAGTGTCTATTGTGACTTTTTTTTTCCTGTGCTGAATACTTCTTTATGGAGATTTAAAAGGACATCTTAAAGCTCCTTAGGTGGAGCATGAATCCCCTCTTGCCATGCCAAGCCTTGCTGACCGGTGTGGTACCTCTTTTCCATCTCCCACAGGATTGCTTACAGCCGCTGAGCATGCAGGCCCTTCCTGCGCAGCCCGAGTCGCTGTGCATTGTGGAGATGGGTGGCACAGAGAAGCAGGACGAGCTGGGGGAGAGGGGCTCCATTGGCTTCCTGTACCTGAACATTGGACTGCAGGTGAGAGGTGCCTGCCTGGTTCTGACAGGCGTTGCTTGGTGAGCCATCGCTTGAAAGATGGATTTCCTAAAATAGCATGTCACCGTGCAGTGCAACAACACAAAGCCTGACCGTTCCCTCTTTGTTACAATATGCTTAATAACTGTGACTGGGGAATTCACTGTGTGACTTAGTAGAGGTGCAAATTTCTCTATACGTTCCTAGACTTGAGACTAGTCAAAAGACAGTACATTGTCCCAGACTTCATGTAGGACAAATTGTGCTTTTCCTCTTCCAGAAAGAGGGCATGTTCTAAAAAAATTTCTGGGTGAAATGTTGTTGGGCAGTTCTTTAGCAAGTGCCTGTAGGGCAGAGTATCAAAGAAGTAACTGCCCACAACCACAGGCTCTGCTCTAATAACTCTGCTGTTGCACAGCTTTTTGTTGCATCCAGTACTGACTCTCTGATCTTTGACCAAAAAATGTTGTTTTGACAATTCCAACATGTGGTAAAAATAATCAGAGCAGTCTAGGTTCTTTCACATGCCTCGAGTTTGATGTCAGAATGCAAGCTCTTTTTAAGCAGCATGAGATTTTGGGCAAATGGTTTGTACCAAGAGGGATTAGGATCTGGAATCAGCCCTCAGGTCTTTCGTGGCTTATGTGATGTACCAAACTTCTTGGTCTGTGTTTTTGGCTTTTTTTGTTTGTTTTTGGGAGGGTTGGTTGGTTTGTTTGTTTTACAGTAATTCCTTTCTGCCCCGCAGGAGTGTGCAGGAGCTATGCTTTTTAATATTAAGAGCCAATTTAGATACAGCGTGGTTGTAGAAGGGAGTTGTACCAGAAGCTGGAAAAACAAACACCTAATTCTTCAGAAATTGCCTCTCTGTTTTGAATAATGGTTGTGGCTAGTTATTTCTGATCTAACTGTTTGGTTTGCTAATGTCAAGAATGGTGTGCTGCTGCGAACTGTCCTGGATCCTGTTACTGGCGATCTTTCCGATACCAGGACCAGATACCTTGGCTCACGGCCTGTGAAACTCTTCCGAGTTCGAATGCAAGGTCAAGAGGCGGTAAGTGAGGCAAGCTCTCAAGAGGGATGCAGATCCAGTCCCCAGGCGCAGCATCCCGGTTTTCCTTAGTGGTGGGCAGGGTGGGGAAGCATCCGTGCAGCACAGCAGGACCCTCTGGGTAAGGGTGGGAAGTAGAATGACTTCACTATGGAGCTGCCTGGCTCGCAGCTTGCTCTTTCACAAACAACCTTGTTCTTGTTGGTATTCCCCTTCTTAGGAAGTACTGCTGCCCTGCCTTCTTTGAACTAGGATTCTTCTGACCCATAGGCTGTGCTTGCAGCTTGTCTGGAAAGCTCTGAGCAGATTTTTGGGTTTAGAGACACTGAAAAACCTCGTCTTGCCTGCCTCAGTGTACAGAGACAGAAAGAGCCCCGTGCAGAAATCTTACCCCTTGACCACTTGATGCAGCGGGTGGTCATCTGTGCCTGTTGAGAACGGCTCAGCCAGGGGCTGGACAGCTGCCAGGCATGGTTCAAGGAAAATATTTGCAGGATTTTGCATAGAGGGAGGAACGTGTTTCATCAGAAGTGCCGTTTCCAGCCCTTCTGATGTGGCACTGGGGACATCAGCCACCCCCTGCTTGACTCATTTTTGGATGACACCTTCAGAGTTGAGAAATATTGCTGGGCAGCGTAGGGGGCTGGATCTGGGGATCTGAGCTCTGCTTTAATGTTACGGCACGCTAGGTGAATCTCTTCAACTTGCCCCTGCCAGTCTGCGAGCTGTTGCAGGTGCTTTGCAGCTCTAGCAGAGAATGCTTATAGAATAGCTGAGTGCTTTTCTGCTGTGAGACCAGTCTTGGTTCCTTGTCTCACATATGGGGAGAAAAAACATGCTGCTTACGGCCAGTCAGTGATGGGCTCGGAGTGGCCTGTGAGTGTTTCAATGTAATTCCAGCTTCTGTTGCTCAGGCAGAAAGTAAGGTTACACTGAAATTGATTTAGCTAAATATGTAAATCTGAACAGTTTAGAAGTCCTTCTGCTTCTTTTGTTTCCCTTAACTTGACTGAAAATAGGTTACTGATTATTTTAAGTAAATTTCCCTTAGAGTGCTACAGCACTCTTGTGTGGATTGTGGATTGGATTGTGACAAAGCAGAAAATATTTATTTTAAAAGACCTGTTGCCATTAGAACAGACTATTGTTTTTTTTAAAAAAAAGAGATATAAAAGTATTTATTGATCTTGACTTTTACAGATAACAGTTTTTATTGCGCCTTAGTTTGAGTATTTGTTGTGCTGATAGTGCTTTAAAGTTCCTCTTTGAGCCGTACACAATTTCCAGATAAAAGTCTCTTGAAAGCAAGTGGTATCTCTGAAGGTATGCTCCGAGTTGGGTGGAGTCCACTCGGAAAAGTTCAGTTGTTCTAGCAGCGGGGAGTCCAGCGCTGTACATCCATTCCTATTGCAAGGAGTGGGCTTGCCTCCATCCCCAGACCTAATAAATTTGTTGTCTGTCTTTCACAGGTGCTGGCCATGTCAAGCCGTTCCTGGCTCAGTTATTCCTATCAGTCACGATTCCACCTGACTCCCCTGTCTTATGAGACACTGGAGTTTGCGTCTGGTTTTGCTTCCGAGCAGTGCCCAGAGGGCATTGTAGCCATCTCCACAAACACGCTGAGGTAAGAACTGATGGGGGAAACCAAATACTTCTGGGCCAGGGTGCCGGGCAGAGGGACGGGTGGTGAATTCTCACTAGACATTCAAAAGGAAAGAGGTAAAGTGACTTACCTGAAGAATTAAAGTTTTTTTTTTTGAGGGTATTTGATTATGGATAATGATTGGATAGAAACGCTTGGATGGATTTCAGAAAACAAATGGAATACAAGGATAGTTACGCTGTCAAAAAGAAATTGGGTGCACTTCTCTGACTTGTATTTTCTAGCTTTTTTTAAATAGCAAATATAATTCAAGTTATGCTTAAATTCTCTGATACTCAGAGAGGAGGGAAGCTTTTAATAAATGTGAACTCGTTGTGTATTAGGATCTTGTGGTTTGTGATGTGAATTTGCTACTTTGCAGAAAATAAGCCACATGATTTAAGAAATGGGAGGCATGACAGGGGCGTATTTGTTGCCTTTTTAAAGTTCAGCTTAGATATTGAAAACATAAATGAAAATAATAGGGGAACACAAATTCAGGAGCTCTGCTTTATGCACTTGAACAGGCGCTTTTTTCATATCTGTCCTCATTGAGATATTACAGCATTCACTGCTTTTAAAGGAGTCATTCTTTCTGCAGAGACTTGTGGTTTTTAGTCCCCAAATGCCAGAAGAACTGGCATTTCAGCTGGCAAGTCACAGGAAGAAAGACTTGGCATTGCATTTTTCATACTCTTTTAACTAAAGTGCCTCTGAGAAGCATTTGATTACGTGTCAAAGTCTGTGTCACGTTTAGATTCAGATGATGTGTTCCCCAAATATGCACTTTCCCTCTTCCGTGTGCTCTTTGTTGCTCTCGGGATAGACTTGCTTCAGCACCACAGAAGCCTGTCCAAAAGGGACAGGCACTCGGAACGCACCCTGGGACAGCGGAGCCCTCAAGTCAAGGACGCTGCGCTGCAGAGCACGCCTGTCCCGCAGCATAAGCTCCCATGCAGGATGCTAGTTTTGCCCTCCTCTCTGGAGCTGTTTGCTAGTTGCCGTCTGGCCCAAGAAAGGCACTGCTTATCTCCGGCACTAGCCAGTTTCACAGACGTAAAGCTCAACTCCAGTCGTGTTCTCTTGGACAGTTGCTTTTGGACCTTGTTTAACACGTGTCACATCTTTGTCCCCTAGGATTTTGGCACTGGAGAAGCTGGGGGCAGTCTTCAACCAGGTTGCCTTCCCGTTGCAGTACACACCCCGAAAATTTGTCATTCACCCCGAAAGCAACAACCTGATAATCATTGAGACAGACCACAACGCGTACACTGAGGCCACCAAGGCACAAAGGAAGCAGCAAATGGCTGAGGTAGGTGGGGTGGGGGACAGGTACCCACATCCATTCCCCAGAGGTGGCTTCTGCAGCTCACTAGCTCCCAGCTGCCCTTGCCTGCCAGTTTTTGTGCCCTGTGTGAACACGGGCTGAAGGGAGTGGAGGTCTGCCTCGAAACACAAATTTCAGCACATACACTGCTTCCCAAAGCTGCTTTTTTCAAACATTATTATGGCAGGCTTTAAGAACCATGTATTGGAGGACAATCCTGCTTGTGTAAGACCATTCTCTGGGTTTTCTGTGAGTGTTTGAAGATGTTTGGATTTCAGTGTGTTACTTTTTTCTCAATGTTGTTTCCAGAGTTGCTGATCTGGAGAAATAGCTCCCCAGATAACTGCCTCTTGGGCAGGGCAGAGCTGACACTGCTGTGCTCTCAGCTGCAGAACTCCCTTGGGAATAAGCTCAGGGTGGGTGGAAGCTTTAGGATTCGGTGGCTTTTACATCTTCACAGGCAGTACCTTGCCCTGGAATACCTGGGCTTAAGGGAGGGAGGGCAGGGGGCTATATTTTACGCAGAGCGTCGGCATGTCTGGAAAGGAAATCCACTGAGCTGTTCTTTTCTCCTGTCCTTCAACGTGCCATAGGAAATGGTGGAGGCTGCGGGTGAAGATGAGAGGGAGTTGGCTGCAGAGATGGCTGCAGCCTTTCTGAACGAGAATCTTCCCGAGTCCATCTTTGGTGCTCCCAAGGCTGGGAATGGACAGTGGGCCTCTGTTATCAGGGTGATGAACCCCATCCAGGGAAACACATTAGATCTGGTCCAGCTAGAGCAGAACGAAGCTGCCTTCAGGTAAGAAGCAGCCAGACTCTCTGCTTGTGATGAGTCTTACATGGTTTTTTTCCTTCTTTTGCTCAGCTCTTACTGAGTTGAAATCCAGATGCAGCACATTATCAAGAGACTGGCTTGAAATTCCAAAAGTGATTGCCACATGCTTAAAGCTTTTGTCTTGCCTTTCCTTCCCTTCCCACCCCAATCTGTCTGCATGACACTAAAAGCTGGTGCTCCAGATGTGTTTGCAGGACCCCAGTGCTTAAAGAACAACACGGGGATGTAAATGACAGATAAGAGAGCCGGGAACAAGAGAATGTGCTGCTGTCTCCCACTTCCCCTTCTCATCCAGATAAATTGAGCATAGATTAAATGGGAAGGAAGTGTTAGAGGGACTGGAGGGGAAGACCAACACAATAACCATGAAGAACAGTGAGTGCTTCAGCAGGTGAAGTGGAGTGAGGTCATGCTAGTCCAAAAGGCTGACTCTGTCTTGTTTTGTCCAAGATTCCCAACCTGGCTGAGCTAGGCACTGGGCAGGAAATGACACTGGAAGTTGAGGAAAGTTATATGTACATGTCAAAGTTGGAACAGCCTTTGAAAAACAGCTTCTAGTGGAGCTTTGCACATTGCTAGGCAGTGTCCAGCCTGTGAAAGCATAAAACTAATGCTTTGGCCATATGTGACAGCTGGAGCACATCTTTATATATGGGGAGTGTGAAAGAACGAAGGAATCTGCATTCAACATTTCTGCAGGGAGGAAAACTGACCTCTGAAAATGAAATGTCAGTGTTGAAGGGGTGGGCGCCCAAATCTCTGCCTGGCTAGTTGTGCTGTTGGGGAATCCAGTCCGTATGTGCAGCGTTGGTTTGTGTCGTGATCACACTGATCTCCTGGCGTGTCTTATCATCCCCAGCGTGGCCGTGTGCCGGTTCTCCAATACTGGTGATGAGTGGTACGTGCTGGTGGGAGTTGCCAAGGACCTGATTCTGAACCCACGCTCGGTTGCTGGGGGATTTGTCTACACGTACAAGCTGGTGAATAGTGGTGAGAAGCTGGAGTTTCTGCACAAGGTGAGAGGGATGAAAAGGCCTGTTTGGGTGAGTGGGTCATTTACAGGCAGTATTGGAATAGCTGTTATTTCACCCTGAATGTTGTAGTGCTATTGCAGTACTCGCTAAATCCTGAGCAAGATCATCATGCTGATGTTACACACTGGAAGCAGCCTCAGAGAAAATAAGCTGCCTCCTCCAAAATCACTTGGGACATCTTTTGCAGAGCTGAGAATTGAACACAGATCTCCCGAGAGTCCCAGTCCTTTGCCTTAGCTATAGTCTTATCCATCTAATTGGGTAAATGGGAAAGGAGCAGTGTTTTTCATGCCCCCGTTAGGGAGGGGAGGGAGACAGCTCTGTTTCTTTTCTGGAATATGAGCTCAGAGAGCTGCTCTGAGCACTTGTTTACAAAGCGTATTCATACATGGGTCACTTGAGCCCTGGTGCTAAGACTCTCAGTCCTTGGCTGGCCACATGAAGCTGGTGTGAGCTGTCATCTTTCCTCTGATGCTGTTTTGGTTGCGTGTAGAAATGATTAGTCGCCTAGTGACCAACTTGCTTGCCAGGTCTCTGGGGCTTTAGCGAGGTTTCAGCAGAACTCCATTAAAATAAAATGGTTGTTTGTCCACGTGCTTCCAGCATGGCTGAGATCTGAGCAGATGAGCACGTGGAAAGGAATCTTGTGAGTTATTCACTTCCTACGGTCCTGATGCAATGAGTGGGTTCTGTCCTGGACCGGGGCCTTTTCTGGTGCCACTGAACACCCACTTGGAAGCTGACAGAGCTGATGATGTGAAGTAGCTTCAGCCAGTGCAACCAAGCTGGGAACGCTGTAGCTGGAAGCTCTCTACATAATCCCATTCTCTGCTGTGGCTGATCCTTTTGGATTGATTAGTGGTGGGAGATTTTTCAGCCCTGTCTGAGTTACTGGAATTGTGGGCATACTGTAATTGTTCAGATGTAATGCTTCTTCAGTGGCAGCTTCAGAGCATCTGTGGCAGATGGCTGAATTAGATTCATGCCTTTGTTTTAAAAACAGACAAATCTGGATAGATTTAGGCAAAGCATAAAATCTTTCTCCTGGGGATAAAGCAAAACTAAGAACCAAGGCAACAAGATCTTTGCTTTCCTTTGCTGCCTGCCCAGCGTGGGGTTCTTCAGCAGTCCTACACTTCAGTTAAGGTGCGCTGCCAGCCGTGTGCTGTCTGTGTGGTACCCAGAGCTCTGTTAGCACCACGTGTGGTATGTGCTGCTGTCGAAAGGCCTGCGGAGGACTGACCTTTTGCCCCTCCTGTAGAAAAAGATTGTGATTAGCCTTTTGTGTTGAAAGCATTGGCACAGGCCCACGAGCTTCAACCGAATCCATTCTGAAACTTGGTGTAAGGTTTGCTCTGTTAATGGAGGTCTCACAGTCGTCGTCTTCCCTCTCTAGACCCCTGTGGAGGAGGTTCCTGCAGCCATTGCTCCATTCCAAGGTAGAGTCTTAATTGGAGTTGGAAAGCTGTTGCGCGTTTACGACCTGGGCAAGAAGAAACTGCTTCGGAAGTGTGAGAATAAGGTACTGGCTTTTGTTCGTGACCAGGGCTCTTAACTTAGAGCAAGTGACACTTTCCAGCAGGAGTGAAACAAGGGTTTAGCTGCTCCTCCAGCCCAAGTGTGTCTGCGCACTTGGACTTCAGAGCTGGGTCTGTGCCTCCAGAGCAGTGTTGGCAGCTCTGGCTGGACTGGGCTGTTGTGCTGCACCCCGAGCACACGTCTCGCTGCCATCACCATTCAGATAGCAATGCTGCAGGTTCCTCAGCGCAGGCTGTTAATGGATGCGTGCAGGAGTTTCACAAGCCTGTACAGACCTTTGGCCACCTGCTGCCAATGTGACAGGTCTTACCCAGATACAAAACAACTGCTGGAAATTGTTTCCTTAGGTTAAGTGATCAGCGGGCTGGGGACAGAAGTTGGAGGATGCATATGGGCACCTCTTCAGATCCCCAGAATCTTGAGAAGGGGATTTTCTCCTTTAAGTAGACGATCCTTCTTGCTCAGCATCTCTGGTACCTTAGGAGAAGAAATTACAGAGCATCGTTTTCTAACTCTTAATTGCCTGCTCCTCCCTCTCTCCTGCAAGCTGCAGAACCTGTGCCGGTTGCTCATTACTGCACAAAGGAACTCCAGCAAGCTCACAGGCAGACTGGGAACTTGGAGGGGAACATTTTTTTTGTCTGTGTTTGGTGGTTTTTGGTGTGGTGTTTCCGCCCTCTCATCTGCCCCGCCCCCAAATATGACTCACATGAAAAATTGAAGCTTTCCTTCTTGAGTCTTTCATGACCGCAGTAGTGAGGGGACACTGAAGCAATGCCCGCTTACAGGAGCGTCCCTGCCATCTCAGTTCGTAGGCTCACCAGCAGTGCTTGTTCTCTGGACATTGCTCCTATTCAGCAAGCCGAGAATGATGGGTGGTGGGTGGTGGGTTGCAAGGCCCTGTATTGACAGTGTATTTAGATCAGGGCTGTAGCATGCCAGAAATGAAAGGTAGTTTTGGAGGGGATGATGGGAAATGGGGAGTGAGACATAGTTCACAGGGGGAAATAGTGTTTCGGTTGGAGTAGGGTGGAGTTGATGGGTTATGCTTTGCCGTTTGAAGCACTCAGGTTTTGTCCTTTCTCCCTCAAAAGCACATTGCCAACTACATCTGTGGGATCCAAACCATTGGGCACAGAGTAATTGTTTCAGATGTTCAGGAGAGTTTCATCTGGGTGCGCTACAAAAGGAATGAGAACCAGCTCATCATCTTTGCTGATGACACTTATCCCCGGTGGGTCACTACAGCAACTCTCCTGGATTATGACACTGTGGCTGGAGCAGACAAGTTTGGCAACATCTGTGTGGTGAGTGTGCCTTGGAGAAGTCGGGGCTTTTTGGACACGACATATTTTTCCTTAAAACATCCATGATTTGTCTTAAAAGAATGAGAATCTGCTTAGCTAGAGACAACACCCTGTACCATTCACTTGTTTTTACAGGGTGACTAGCTGTCGTCATAGCGGAAGGCTGCAGTTTATCAGTTTGTTAATTAAAGCAAACAAGTTAAAGCATCAGCAGGTCAAAAAACATATTTCTCAAGCATTCAATAACTTGTGCTGACATTGCCCCCAACTTTGCTGTGAGTAAGCCTTGAAGTGAAGCTTGTGACTGTGAAAGGGCCCATAAGAACTTGCATTGGGGTTATCACTCCTTCTTTCTCTGGCTAAACCTCATCGCTGGCATTTAGCTTTCTCTGTCACTTCCTCTTGAAAGTTGGCTTTGTTAGTGCTGACACTTCCCCACTTGGCTGGATTTCAGCAGGGGAGGAGGAAAGAATAGATGGTCTTTCTGCCAGAGCTTTGATCTGAAGCGTGCTCGGGTGCTTTGGAGTGCAGAGTTCAACAAGTGTCACACGCTGCGCCTGCAGGATTTGGCCGATGCAAGCAAATAAATCCTCTTAGGTTTTCCTGCCCTACATCCATCAAACCACCTTCAAACCATTTTGACTGTACCTCCCAGGATGGTCTGCAAGTGCCAGGCCAGGCGGAGGCCGGTCAGGAGGTCCTGCCCATGTTTTTGAGTGATGGGCCATCGATATTGACAACATGGTTGTCAATTAACTCTAAAAGCTGTGTTGGAGGGGCAAATGGATGATTTTGCTGTAAGTGTAAAGTGATTCTTACAGAAGCAGCCTTTCAAAGACCACAAGGATTCTCCAGAGATAATGTACTGCTTCTCTGTGGCTTGTTGACTCTTTTTTTTTTTTTTTCTCTTTCAACGCAGGTGAGATTGCCTCCCAACACCAATGATGAGGTAGATGAGGATCCTACAGGCAACAAAGCTCTCTGGGACAGGGGGCTTCTTAATGGAGCATCGCAGAAGGTAATGCTTTGTGGGAAGCACATGGTTATTGTGGGAAAAGAATACCCTGCTTTTCTGTGAAGTCCTCTGCAGTGTTGTCCGGGAGATGTATTGGTGGTTCTGCTTCTGCACATCTACCGTGCTGTGGGTGATTGGTTTTCACTGTCACTGGGAGCCAAATTCGGTTTCTGAAATCACGGCCAATGCCTATTCAGTGATGTTTGATTGAAGCAGCATGCTCATTTTCTTTTTCTGCTTTCCCTCATTACTTGCATCCGTTTGTCCAGCTCAGGAGGGTAATTCAGCGGCATGCTGAGTTTTGCCATCTGGTCACAGGTGGAAGGCACTTCCTCTTTAGAAAGGTGTTTCAGAACTAGCAGGTGGCTGAATTTATTCTGCTTTCCTCTCTCAAGCCTTTTGATGCTTCTATATAAGCTAAAGAAAATAACATGCTTCTGTGGTTGACTTTCAGGCTGAAGTGATTATGAATTACCACGTGGGAGAGACAGTGCTTTCCTTACAGAAGACCACACTGATTCCAGGAGGCTCCGAATCTCTTGTCTATACCACCTTATCGGGGGGGATAGGAATCTTAGTCCCGTTTACTTCCCATGAGGTAAGCAAACCCCATCATTATGCAGAGTTGCTGCTTTTCTGTGCGCTCATTCCCAGCCAGTATATTAACGTGCTGCATCCCTTGAGGGTAACTCTGGGGCTCTGCAGCACGTGAAAACATGGGCTGCGGGAGAGCCTGTGGCTGTGGGACGGGCTCCGATGCAAAGGGGAAGAGAAGGAGCTTGTTAACTCCTCCTTCTACATTGGTTCTGTGAAGAGTTGAGAGCTTTTCTTGTTGCACTGCTATTCTAATTCTGTTCGTGCTCCAGAGGAGCTCTTGGGTGAGTTAGTGTCTATGAGGAGGATCCTCTGGCACGCTTTGGTTAGCCTGCAAGCTCTGCCTGATGCTTCAAGTCCTGAAGATGGTGGTATTCTCTCTGTTTGCTGTGGCCTCCGGGAGCAGCGGATGTCAAGACACTCGCTCTTTGAGCTGTACCTCCACACAGCTGCTGTGTGCTCCAGTTCCTGGGAGGCTGCTGCTGGCCCAGGTGGCACAGTTGGCTGCTTAGCTCTGCTGGGGGTGGAGGTGGCGAGGGGGCCACCGTGACCTTGGCTGCCGTGTGCAGGGCCGCTCTAGCAGAACCTGGTAACGGCCGTGTTTCAGCCAGCGCAGGAGCACCTGGCTGATGGGTGTCATCTTGCCTTGCCAGTGGCATCGACGTGTAGCAAACTGTTCTCTCATCGATTCTTAATCTCCCCAGGATCACGACTTCTTCCAGCATGTGGAAATGCACCTAAGGTCTGAGCACCCTCCTCTTTGTGGACGAGACCATCTCAGTTTCCGCTCCTACTACTTCCCGGTGAAGGTAGGTCTGAGTATTTAGGATCAGCTGCTCATGGGGTGCAGAGACTTGCTCTGGGACTGCTTCGAGGCCTGGCAGAAGCAAGTCACGGTTGCTGTTCAGTGGGGAAAGCTGGGGCGATGTGAACCACAGCTGGTGTAGTGACTGTGGCCGGAACTGAAGCGAGCTCTTGAATAGCATTCTGTAAGGAGAGCAGTACTTGGCACTTAATACCGTGTCTGTTTTGGTTTCTTAACCCTTGTAATGAGCCTTCTGAGGGTTGGTCTTGAGGCCCAAGCCCAGAAGTGGTGCTGCTGCTCTTCTCTACTTGCCACAGCATCTCCTTTTTCCATCAGGAGAAGCAGCATTACGTAGCTGTTTGTGTGGCTAGGTCAAACTGGGTGTTGCCTGGGGGATTTATTTTTTCCGCCACCATTGAAAAGGGAAATCTCACAAGAAACGGCTTTTCCTGCCTATTTCTGCTTTTGAGGAACCGTGTTTGAAGCTGTCAGTGGTTAAATGCTGTGACCAGAAGGGTGCAGAGTACTGGACCGGAGTAACTATATGGTAACTGCTACCGGAGTAACGTATGTAGTATCAGTCAGAAAACTGTCCCAGCAGCTGAAGCTGTCCAAGCGCAGAGGATGTTCTTGTTCTTGATGAGCTGGAGGCTGATCTGCAGCGTGCACAATCTCAAAGATGTCTCCCGTCTACCTGGAGATGCCTTTCAGTCATCTTTTACAGCCTCCCTCAGCCTTCCCAGCACAGCACTTGGACCCAAGTGGGATCCATCTTCCCTTCCCTTGTGTGATTCTTTAGCTGCACCCAGGCTTTTTGGGTTTCTCTTTCATTAATCAAGCTGGCCAGTAATTAATTTGATGCTAACTGCCGCTATTCAGCAGATGAGGTCACCGAGCATGGTCTTGTTTCCCGGACAGGATTAAGGAGCTCCTGGGAACACATTGTTTGTTGCCATTTTTCCCCCTTCAGGCAGGGTTCAGTGCCTCTGTGTCGTGTCAATTCAACGCTCTCCTCCTTGCCCCTCCAGAATGTGATCGATGGGGACCTGTGTGAGCAGTTCAACTCCATGGAGCCTAACAAACAGAAGAACGTGGCCGAAGAGCTGGACCGGACCCCACCCGAGGTGTCCAAGAAGCTGGAAGACATCCGCACGCGCTACGCTTTCTGAGCGGCAGCTGGCGGGAGCAGAGCTGCTCGCTGGGCTCCTATGGACGCTCTTCCAAGCACAGTTGGGAGGAGGAATGTGTGCTTTTTTTCCCTTTTTAAATATTGGTTTGCTCCTCTTGGTTTATGTTTCAAAGTAATGTGACTCGAGTAAATGCAGTATCAGATATTAGGTCTCCCAACACATCCCGCTGCTTATGTGAAGGCTTCCAGCCTCTTGGGAAGTGCCCAAGGAAGGGCGCAGGCTGACCCTCAGCCCCATCTCCTTGGCCCCCTTCTCCCTTTAGGATGAGGGACCCTGAGGGTGTCTTGTCCTGGCCTTGCAGAAAGCCCTGTAAGCGCAGATCCAGCTGAGCCTTTGTAAGATCGAGTGGGTTTTGCAATTTCCCAGCTTTTTGGTAAAGGAGACGGCTGTGGCATGACTCAGGATTACCAGGCTCCTTTTAGTAGTCGGTGGTGAGAAGCTCTGGGCTTCCACCAGCCCCGGGAGCAGCCAGTGGGAAGCCTGGCTGTGTGATGGGCATAACTGTCACAGTTGTCTTGAACGTTTCCTTCTGAATTGCAAGGGGTTTTTGGACTCACCATTTCTGACTGTTTTCCCTGTAAATAGAGTTTTGTACAATGTTGACTCTCTTGGGGGTGGGGAAGAGCGAGGCCTGAGTCTGGGACTTGATTTGTTTCATAATAACTTTGGCAAGAGCAGAGTCTCCAAGCTGTGACTGTGAGCAGCACATGAAGAATAAAAGCCTGGTTTTTTTAACTACCCTGACTCTGGGGCTCCTCTCCTTCGCCACAGCTGTTGCTGACCTGGCGGGAGCAGCAGGGCAGAGGAGCGCAGGAACGTGCACACCCTCGGCCCCGCGCCCTGCGTGGATGTGGAGCCCTGCGGCGGCCCCGCAGGTGTTGGCCTGCGAGCCCCTTTCCGCCCTCCTCCCCTGCCCGCTCTGCCTGGAGCTGGCCCCGAGCCTGGCACTGTGTCCTGCAGCCAGAGCCGCCGCTCTCCAGCGCCGGGACACACGCGACGCGGGGTGCCTGGAGAAAGGGTGGGAGGGGAAGGATCTTTCCCCCAACTACTGTTTCTGCAGCGCCTGGCTGCTGCTAAAAGACTCTTTCTCTTGCCCTGCAAAGCAGCTGCAACTCTGGGAGGAGCAGCGGCTGGGGGAAGGTGTTTCTGCCTGCTCGCTGGCTGCAAAGGCTCGCAGCCAGAGCTCAGCCACGCAGCAGGTGCCTCCCCATCTCGCCTTTGGTCCCTGGCTTGCTCCTGCGCAGAGCCCAAGACCTCCCTCGATGCGTGGCATCCCACGGAGGGGCCTGGCCCCCTCCCCAGCCAGCGCTGCTGCCCGCCCAGGGCTTGCACTCGCATGGAACAGCCTCCGCGTTCCTCCTCTGCTGCGTGGGGTGAACGCGCGCCCTCTTGCCCTGTCCTTCGCACCCTCCTCTCCGCTCTCCCGCTTCGGCTCGTTGCTGCGGGACCCTGTTGGCAGGAGCTGAACCCAGGGCTGCACCCTCTGGCTGCACCCAGCCACCGCTGCTTGCCCCACCCGTCCTCTGCCCGGGGTAAAGGGCTTTGTGCTCCCTTCCCGCACCTTACCGGGGACGGCTGCCTCGGGGCAGCGGTAAATACACGAGCTGAAGGCGGTGGGGTGCAGCCTGTGGCTTGTCATGGACATGGGGCGCCCACCCAGTGCTCCCAGTGTTCCCCATTCCCTCGTCCTCCCCCGCTGTGCGACGCCTGCTCCGGATCGGGGAGCGCTTCCAGGAGGGCCCTACCAGAGCTTGGCATTCCCTGTGTCATTAGTCCTGTGGGTGAAATCACACCCGGGGGGGGCTGCGGATGTTCTCAAACTGGTTCCCAGCGCAAGGTTTGGCTTTCTTGGCTGGGCCCGTGTGAACAACCTGTCTCCAGAGCAAGGCAAAGGCTGGGAGGGGCTGAGCCCCAGCCTGGAGGAGCAGCTGGGCTGCGCTGGGAGCTGGCCGAGCCCCCGCACCCCCTTTGCCTCTGGGGCTCCAAGCTGGGGCCCCACCAGCCTCCCTGGGGAGAGGGGGGTTTCTCCCAGCAAGGGCTCTCCCCGGTCCCTGCCGCCGCAGGGTGCTGGGCTTCTGCTGCCGTGTGGGAGCAAGGCTCCCGGGGCCGGTGCCACGCGCCGGGGGCTGTTTGCCTTGGGCTCGCACCAGCGGTGATTTCCAGCCCGGCGCAGCCAAGGAGGGCAAACCGCCTCCAGCACCGTGCTGCGCAGCTCCCCGCTTTCCCTTCTCTTCCTCGCCCCATCCCGGCTGCCAAGCTGATGACTACGTGGGCAGGGAATGCTATTAAATGGCTTCCTCTAACGCCTGCAGCAGATGCGGGCAAAATCCCTGCGGACACCTAGGTGAGAAGCTGGACCAGCTCCTTCCGTGCTCGGAGCTGAGCATCTTGCCCGGAGCTGGGAGGGAGGCGAGAGCTGTGCCCAGGAGCTGGCCGGGGCCAGGGGGAAGCTTGGCAGGAGGGCGGCCGTGGCCCTGACTCCATGCCAGGGGAATCCCAGCGCGCTCTCCTCGCATGCAGAAGCGCATTCCTTCCCACGCGTTTCCCTGGGAGCGCTGACCCGCTCTTTGATAGCTGGTTTCTCTCGCCGACCCCTTGGACGCCCAGCAGCCCGGGGCGCAGAGGGAGCCCGCTCTCCCAAGGGACTTTTTGGGGTGGCGGGGGGAGGACAGTGTCCTGTCCCCTGCTCCGGGCGGGGGTTCAGCCCCGAAGTGTTCTGAGAAGGCAGCGGGGGCTTGGGCTGGAGGGAGCGGGCGTCCTGCTGGCCTGGAGACAGCCAGGGATCCCCCAGCCCCTCTGAGATGGCTCTGGGCAGCCTCCCCTGCCCGCAGCGCGGCCCTCGCGCAGGCACGTGCCGGCAAACGCCGGGCTGACGCCCGCTCCGAGTGCCCTGAAACGTGCCCGTGGGTGCCCAGCCTGGGACACCCGGCCGGGGGAGCCCAGCGCCCTGGGGGTGCCGGCGCTGGCGGAGCGGAGCACCCCGGGGAGCCTGGGGGTGCGCAGCGTGGTTAGCCGAGCACCCTGGGGAGCGTGCGGGCACCCAGCTGGGCTGGGGGGGCACCCTGGGGGCACGCTGCAGGGCTGGCCCGGCACCCTGAGGGGGTGTGCGGGGCGGTTAGCCCAGCACCCCGGGGATACCCAGCTGGGGCAACCAAGCACCTGGGGAGCACCTCACTGGGGTAGCCAAGCACCCCAAGGAGCAGGGAGGGACCCAGGAGGGTTAGCTGGGCACCCTGGGGAGACCCAGCTGGGCACCCCGGGGACCCCTGGCTGGGCTATCAGCCTACCCTGTAGACACCCAGCTGGGCTAGCCGAGCACCCTGGGGACTCCCAGACGGGGCAGCCAAGCACCTCAGGGACACCCAGCCCAGGCTAGCTGGGCACCCTAGGGACACCCCGACCAGGTAAGCTGAGCACCCTGGGGACAC